>CANSGD010000871.1:0-260000 GCA_947645195.1 Patellifolia procumbens
AAATCACCAACATTCTCTACATCCTCGAAGTCGTAAGCACTTCTAACTATAAAACTAATGCATATAATCTTTATAATTTCCAAAGGTGAATACTTTTCCTATTCTAACATAATATTCTACTCCCTTCAGGGTGCATCATTTATAACCTTCGCTTGCCTCCATCCAAAAGGCAACCCAAAGGTTCTAGTACATGAGCTACAACAACTGACAAAGAGGTTTGGATGCGGAATAATAAATAACTTATCCTTTTGTGTATCATGAATAAAAACTAGCATAGCCGAACTTAGGTATTACATAGATTATATAGATTTTGTAGATCATAATTTATATACATACAACATTTCAATTTAAACTACAACCTCATTTCAAATATGTGATTGTGTTGTTTTCAAATTGAACTTGAAGATGCATCAGGAACACTAACCACTACAATTGGGATACAAAATGCTGAGAAAAATCTTCTCCATAGATGCCAAAACGTTGATGGAATCAAATGAGGTAGCATCTCTTCGTCTATCTTTCCTAAAATTTAAAATAATGCAAAGCAAACCTATAATAATTTCAACTTACTTTATCGCATCCAATTTCTTACAGATTACCAGTTCGATCATGTTCTCCGGTTTACCTAAAAGCAAGCAACCATACATCTATGTTATTAGATGCAACAAATGTGATCCAGAATTGGGGCTCAACGTAATCTCCATTTGTGAACCTGATGTATGAGCATCTCTGAAGAAACTAAAGATCACAAGAACTTCAGTACCTAAACCTCAGTGTTACATATACTTACTTCTTTTGGAACAAACAGTTTCACCTGCAAATAACTTTAGAACTTTTGGTTTGTTTATACTTTTGTTCATCCACACAGGTGAAGCTACGAGGGCAGCTAAGGTCAAGCGCTATCTCCGATAGAATGACGCAACCTTTTAAGGTTATTTTTGGATTGTATATAACTTTTACATTCAAACCATGTAAATATGAACGCCCTTGTACAAAACTCTACTTATGTCTTCTGTATCCAATTTCAGCACTAGATAACTTCGAAACTATTTACTTGTTTATAATTACATTTGTCCAAACACAAGTGAAGTTCTACTCATATAAGCGTTTAAAAACCAAGTGCGGACAAGGGGGGACTAATGCTTGCAGAGTTGTATAAAACTCTATTGCTATAAACTCTTTACAATTTCCCGCCAAATATATACACTATGTCATTCCAGCCGTGCAATATTCACGGGCACAACCCACTAGTTTCGTCCTCCATTTCTGAACATTCATCTCTGCAAATTCCCTCATCCTTCTCTCTCTAATTCACCAAAAACCTAGTTTAGTTTTTGTTTCGTACTTTCTCTAAACAATCAACGATATGAGAGATAACATAGAGGAGCGAGAGAAATAGGGTAACAAATCCGGTTTCACTAGTATCGCTTCTCAATATCTCTAGAAACTTCCCGCTACTAACAAATGCGATGCTCATACCTTCAACTTCCCTCGTCTTTGATGGCTTCAGTATTATCTCTCTCCTTTTTTGTTTTTATGATGATTGATTGTTTTTTTGTGGAGTTGATTTTGATGTGTCCGATTTCGTGGGGTTTGAGCTGGATTCTGCTGTTTTTTTGTGATTTTGAGAGGAAATTTGGTTTTAAACCTTTATTGTCTTTCGATTCTTCGTTTTTGTTAGGGATTTTGTCGCTGAGAGCCATGTGTAAATTTACCATCTAGGGTTGGGGGGCTTCGTGATTTTTCGTTCATTCTAGCTTGAAGTGGCGATTGATCTATTATATGATAGATTTAGTGTTTGTTTTAGTTGATTTGTCGTCGAAATCTCTTATATAGTCTGGTCTTTGGATTCTTTGTTGCTTCTGTGCTCCGATTGTATAGCGGGTTGGAGCTGTTGTTGTTGTTGTTTGTATTTCTGGATTTGTTTTTTTTTTCTGTTGAATTTGATGAGTTTAATTAATTTGGATGCGGATGTGGTTGGGAAACGAGGAATCTAGATTTGATGTTGGTGCTTGTCAAAAATGAGTTTTACTTATGGTTATGATTTATGAGTAGATATGTTAGCGTCTCTGTATCTGTTTATTTGGAGTTTAGGTTCGTGGTTGGCTAAGGTTTATTATGTGTTCTTCCTCTATCATTGGCACACACTACTGTTCGTGGTAAAATATTGTTGATTGCATTTATCACTGAGAAGGTTTGTGATGTGATCCTTTTTAGTCGTTCGAGTTTTGCGAAATGTTAGGTGTGCAATTTAGGAAGAATTTGCTGGTTGGGGACAGGATCCATATACCTTGATATAACTTGACCACAAAAACCCTTTGAAACCTTCAAATAAGGTCAGACATTGATAAAAAAATGCTTATTTTGGTGATTTGATCTTAAGGTTTCTTGATTTCTTGCAGATTTGAATTGTAGATAGGAGTTTATTAACTATTTTGATTGTTGTTGGAGTAAGTTAGATCTCTAGTGCTTTGTGTTACTTTTCAAATTTAGGGTTTTCAAGTGTTGTTAATATGTGTAATGTGTCGGCATTCGGTAAAGTTGAGTAAGCTGAATTGGTTGGTTTGCTTCGAGGAGTATCTAGGGCATTATTGTTAGTGGATCTGTTGTTTCCTTTGTATCTCGGAGCGGGGAACTATGAGGGGAAGGAATAGGATTGGATCCCACGGGCATTGATTTTGCGCATTGAAAATCTTTTGCTTTAGCCACGATGTCTTTGGCCTATGACTTATGGTGGATCTACAATTTGTGTAATTTAATTTAATGAGCTGATAATCTCGTTTGTTCTAAATTTTCGTACATGTTATATGGACCTTAGTAGTAATCATTGGACAACTACATGTTTTCTTTTAGTTAATGTTTCTTTAACTAACTAATAGTCATTTGGACTCTAGCCGATAAATAAGAACGGGGAGTAATTTGTTAACATCTTCTGGTCAAGCCGAAGAGTGAAGATAGACAGGTGTCGTTGCCCTACTAACCATATATGGGAGTCTACCAAATTTATAATCGCACACCTTATAGATCAATAAAAAATGCACGGTTTAGTGCTACTGATGGATGTTCTTGCTACTTTCTGCGCATTCACTTAGTTTTTTCTTGTCGTTTCTTAATGATTATAGGAAGTTTGTTGCTCAAACCATTTAACTGCCTGGGGTCCTGGATGTTTCTGAATAATTACAAGAATTTTGATGTTCTATTTACTTTGTTGGCTATTGCTACTCAATGATTATAGTTAAACCATATACTAGATTTTCGTTGGGTAGGTTTGTTTGATTATTTCTTTGCTTCCATAGCTGAAATGCTCCACATGGTTAGTGGTTAGCCGCCAACTCCCGTAACTACTAGCAAGTTCAGCTTAATTTTCTCTAACATAGTGTATGTCGATTTGTGATAGTTTGGTGAAAAATCAGAGGCTAGAGAGAAACATACTTACACCAACAACTAAAGCGGCCAGATTATGATTTACCTGTTACTCCACATGAGGTAATACCTAAAATTTCTTGATTTTATTCTATTCTTTACATAAGTTCTCTTTCCTTTTGTTTGTCAATATGCAAGTTGTGGAATACATTTTCTTAATAGTTGTATTATACTTTCTTCCAGATTTTTGCGATATATTCCATATTTTTCTATGCATTGTAGTTTAGTTGCAAACTTATTGATTTGCAAATCATAGAACACAATAATGACAAAGTCCACCCACTTGAAAATTATAATTTTTTAATTTAGGTTCTCACGCATTCATGAGATGCTCTAGGGGAAATTGAAGCACATATGCAGTTGGAGCATGTAATCTAACCTGTACAGTTGTCAGCTTAAGTAGTCCTTATATTTGTAAGTTACTAGATATTTTCGTCATTTTTTAATGGAGCCCTAAACAAGAATGTATTGTTTTGTTTTTGAATTAAAACAATATCCTGTGTTAGCCCGGAAGTCCATTTTATTTGAAAATTATGATTGCCAATTGAATCTTCAAATCTTTGCGCTTTTGATTTTTTAAAGAGACTTTGCTGCGGGCCTTATGCTTAGGCACGCAGCTAAAGTGATAAAGTGCAAAAAAAATTCTATACAAAAACGACATTAGTTGCGCATGGTCTTAGGCCCGCAACTACAAGCACCCAGCTATGTCTTTTAAGAATAACTCCAACAACTGCCTTAGTATTAGTTGCGAACTTGTTCGCAGCAAAAAGAATATCCTTATTAGCTGCGTCCAATAGCTACGTCTTCGAATACGTAGCTAAAGGCTATTTTAGGCCTGCAACAACTACTGTTTTTTCCACTAGTGACTATAGTTGGACTGTTCAAATCTCGACTTCGACGGGGGTGATTGATAATTAAGGATCCTTTTGATTAATATAAGCATGTCGACAAAACTAATGCCATAACCTTTAATTCATACTTTAAACTTTCTTTAATATTGTTTTTTAGTATAAATAGTAGTTCTCATGAGACTCTATCTGATCTTGTCCGAAGTAGCTGGCTAGCTGAATATTAACTTGGAAACTCTGTCACTTTGTGGATTCGGACCCTACTTCCCTTGACTATCAAGTATTAGAGGAATTTAGGATTTATCTTTGACAGGTGGATACGACATTAGCCTGACAAATTTTGGTGCCTTCGTCGAGACGGCTAGTTTTCTAGTTTTTATTCTGGTTATTCGGTTACTTTCTCTGCCTCGTTGGAACTTCATCGTTTCAATTGAGGTACCACTTGCAACTTCTTTTTGTTTCTTTCTGTATGTTGTTTGTCTCAAAGATAATAATATCTCCTTCCGAGAGGATCCAAAACTTACAAAGACTATTACGTAACTTCGAAAGAAGATTCAGAAAAGAAAAGCAGTCTGTTCACTTGAACACCTCTGAAGTAGTAATTCAGGGTTCAGCGGCGGCCAACCATTTAATTCATATGGGGCGCCTAACTCTGATGGAACTCCCATTGGCCCACCAATGCCCACCATCGCTGCTAACACTCCTGAGATTAACTCGGGACTCATCAACATGGTTTAGCAAAATCCGCTAAGGGGGAGTAATCCTACTCAAGATCTGCCAATCATCTGCAGAGATTTCAACAACTCTGCAAAACTGTTAAACACTCTGGAATCACCCTGAGCAATTGAAGGTTATGCTATTCCAGTTTTCACTCCGCGACATAGCTCAAAAGTGGTTCAACGATATCAAAGTATAGATGGTCGGAAATTTCTGTTGCAGTCTCATAGAGTATTATCCACCTACAAAGACAACAGAATTCAGAAACAAACTAGCCATGAATTCCCAAGAGCCTGATGAACCCCTTCGGGAAGCGTGGACTAGATTCAAATACTTAAAGAGAGAGTTGTCCACATCACAACATGGACAAATGGTTCTTGAAGCAGACATTTTACAATGGTCTGCAGTCAGACGAAGAGTATCGTTGACTCGTGTTCGGGAGGAGCTTTTCTAGATAAGTAAGTGATGTAGGCTATGATTTCTTGTCAAAATCCTGAAGACAACGATCATTCCACTTCCCGAAGCTTCACAAGGAAGCAGAATAATGTAGACGCCCTTGTACGGCTGACTTCGCAAGTAGCAAAACTGAACCTGAAGCTTGACGCCAAATCCCCTTGGCCACCGACACCCTCTCCGGGGAGCATTAATGCTATGTCTGCCGTTTCACCTATTACCTCATCTTACTGTGAGGTATGTAGTGTTCAGGGTCATTTTGGGCCCGATTTTCAGTTCAGTCAAAATCAGATGGAGCAGGCGAATGCCTTCCAACAGAGACCTCAAAATATCCCCCTCCACATTACTATCAAAACCAACAAAATCGACAACCACCACAAAATAATTATAAACCATCATTCTACCAAACCCCTGGTTTTCAGAGACCCTCACTACAAAACCTTCCTCATCCTACTAACTTCCATACTCAGTAAAATTTTCAAGCCCCACCCCCACAAATAGCCACCAAGAGCCTACTACATTTGATTTCAAGGAATTGATGCTCACTATGTTTTTGTTAATTAAGAGGAGCTGACTAGAAACATGAACAACCACAACCTCGAGACCCACTGTTCAAATTGTACAACAAGGCTTAGACAACAAGGATAATTTCTGGCAACCCATCCAGAGGCGCTGCTATGACGGCTCCTCCATTGCTCATTGATGATGATGCCCCAACTAAGGGAAATATGTGGTAGAGAAATGAGAAGATTAGAGTTCGACGTTTGAGTTAATTATCTGAGGAGACAGGTGAAGAAAAAGGAGAAGGCGGAAACGCATTTTACACCAAGGCTACCTTTTCTCACGGGATATAGAAATCAAAGGTCGAATAACAGTTTGGTAAGTTCTTGGCTATGGTCAAGAAACTCGAGGTAACGATTACTTTGACTGAATTAATTACTCTAGTCTTTGGATGCCAAATTTCTGAAAGACATGATAACTAAGAAGAAAGACTTTGGTCAAACTGCAGAGTGTGGTGCTTTTATACAGAATAAAACCCCACCTAAGATGAAATATCCTAGTAGTTTTCCTATTCGCTGCCATCTGGGACCTATTTTTATTGATAAAAGCTTTGTGTGATTTAGGTGCTTCTGTTTCTGTGTATGCCTTTATCTATTTAGTAAGAAACCGTATGGGAGCTCTTAAATGCGCACAAATCACTTACAAATGGCTGATCGTTCTATTAAATACCTCCTAGGTTTTTTAGAGGACTTTCCTGTTGGGGTCGGGAAATTCTACATTCCTGTTCATTTTGTAGTACTTGATATGGAGGAGGATGCCGAGATTCCTATTATTCTGGGTAGACTGTTTTGTGTACTGTTGGTGCTTATATTGATGTTATCCATGAGTCTTTAACTCTGAGTGTTCATGATGAGAAAGTTTTTTTATACTAACCAATGTTGTAAGGCACCGATGCTTGAACAATCTTGTTGCAGGTTGATATTTTGGATGAGGTGGTTGAAGAGGTTCAAAATGCACCTAAAGTTGCCTTACATTCTGAGGTGAGATCAAGAACATTTGGAGAAGGAAGATGTTTGATGAGGTGGCACATCAGCTGCCAAGCCCCTCCTCCGATTTGAGATATGGAGGTATTATGGTCATGCCGGGTCCTAATCTAATAAACCAAGCGTTGTTCGACAGGCAACCCGTAATTTCCCTTTATTTTATTTTATTTTATTTTTCTAGAGTGAGAGAGCAGTAACGTTGTTTTTCTGCCAGCATAGATCCTTTTGTTCACCTTTTGGCATTTAGAACACTAGCAAGTCCAGGTTGGGGGAGGGGATTTGTGTTTTGTATTCTCTATCTCTTTTACTACTTTTTATGATAGATTTATTTCTTTCGAAAAATGTTGAAAAAATAAAAATATGATACTCATGACAACTTTGATTGCCTCCCTGTGCCCCTTGGTTGCTCTTATGTGAAACTAATTTGACTCTGTTTTCTGGATAGTTGAACATTTGTGATCTTGAGGCTAGGATTTGATATTGGACTTGTTATGATTTGGGCTGATTTTGATTATATTACACTACATTGGGCTGCATGCCTGAATTAGTTCCTCATTAGTTGGTTGATCTTGGTCTTTAGTCGTACTGTCTGATATTCGATAACTTGTAGGTATTTGCTGTGATACAGGCGATCTCTTTTATCGATTCTTGAGCCTCAAAGTGAACTTTTGATATACTTTTATCCTCCTTAGCCTTGCTGGGCTAATGATTTGTTTCGTGTTCTGAAACCCTTTTTTAGACCCGATGGCCTTTTATTTCGATACTATATCCAAGTCTAGATTAGGGGAGCGTTTGTTGGGTTGAGTTATGAGATTGGTTTTATGGTTTGATTTGGTTTTGGAAATGATTTATGTATTTGATGTGGTTCCAAGTGTGAGAAAAAGAAAAGAAAAAGCAAAGTTTGAGTTGCGTGAATGTTTGGTTCTAAAAATGAAAGAAAAAGAAAAGAAATTGAAAGTTCCTTCATTCACATTGTATATAAACAAAAATGCGAAATTGCTTAAAAATTTGGATTTATTGTGAGTTTTATCGATTCATAAGAGTTATAGTTGTGCTTAATTGGTTTGTTGGGAGCCGTTTTGGCCATCTTCGGCATTATTTGAGTGACCTTTGCCCCATTCTCTGTTTTTCCACCACATTTCCTCAAAATGTCCCCTACCTCTTGCCTAAGCCTCATTACAACCCTATAAAGTCCTCTTGAGCTCATGTTTACATTGCTTATTGGATTGATTTCGAGTCAGTTTCTCAATGTTAAGAGTATGTAAACTGCAGTTGAGTCGACTTGATTAGGATTGAGCGATATTTAACCTTCTTAAACACATAGAGTGTGAAGGGGAAGTGGCATTTATGGTTGGGGCGGTGAGTGTTCGGGCATATTCTTTGCCTGCCACAAAATTGGAGGTGTGACACCTTTGAGAACCTTTTCACGATTTGTATGCCATGTAGATGAGTTCACTTTGAACGGTTTGCTTGGATGAGTGGTAGTTGGATGGATGAATAGTTGAACTTCAATTTTGCCTACTTGAACGATTCTCCTTAGTCTTTAAAACGTTTGGAGCTTTTGAATGTTTATCTATGGGGAGAGCAGTTTATTCCATGTTCATGTTTTTTGCTTAAGGCCAAGCAAAGGTTTAGCTTGGGGAGTTTGATAACAAGATTATTCAACAGTTCCCCCCCCCCCCCAAATCCCACTTGATGTTGTTGGTTTGCAAGGAAAGAAGAGAGCGGGTGGGCCAGATTTTCATTTGCCCGATCGGTGAAGGAGGCCAGATCCAGTCGGGCAGGCTCGTTTGGTTGTTCCTGCGTTGTGCTGTCTGCGCGAGTGAATATTGGAAGATTGTCCCTTTTGGTGACGCAGCTCGATCGGGCGATGTAGGCCCGATTGCATTGGGTGGCCTTGATTCTATTGTTGTTGCTGTGCTGTGTTCTTGCACAGAGCTGCTGGGCGCATGTTGTTTGGCTTCGCCCGATCGGGCGGGTATTCTGGGCCCGATCGGGTAATTGACGCGGAGCCCCGATTTTTATCATTTAATTCCGTTTTTAATTAGATTTAATGGGATATTTTAACTAGCCTAGCTCCATTATTTTGAAGGGAATTTTTCATTATTTTTAGGAAAAATTGATTCGAATAATGCAACCTTTGGCGATTTACAAATAATAATGCAACCTTTCGATTATTCTGGAACATGCAACCTTTATACCCTAGCTATTTTAAATGGGCGAAGGCCGGTTATAACTTTAAAGAATAGGTTAAATGTGGACATGTGTCGCGTAACAATTATTATCATAAAAAAAATTTATATAAAACTTAAAATAAAAGATAACAAAAATAAAAATTAAATCTTTCTCCCCCAATCTAACATATTAGCCAGAACCCAACCCCTATCCTAGCTCTCTGCCTTCCTCTATCTGCCTTCGTTTACCCAACCATTAACCAACCACCCCGCCGTCACCACATCCATCTTGTAAACCGCAACCTTCTGTTGGCACCTGTACTCTCATAAACCACCACCCTTTTTCTCCAGCGTCGTTACTGAGTTCGGTCCACACGGAGAATGGCTTCGGTCGAGAAAGCGGAGCATAGTGATTTCTTGTTTCGTGATGATTTTGTGGTGGTTTTGTCGTCATTTGGTGCTGGATTCGTGGTGGTTTCGTGGTGATTTCATTAATCGGGTTTCTATTCCTACCTCTGATTCTCATGACCCATGTCCATGGCCTGAGTTTTCTGATTTCATTAATCGGGCTTCTGCTTTTGGGCATTTTAATACACACCTTGATGTTTCCCTGTTTGTGTGTGCACATCAACTAGATTCCAATTTCTAAAGGATGCTACTTCTTCTCTGTATTTTACCAGAGATCATCCCCCTCTACTGTGGTAATATTTTTTTATTATTACTAATATTGTTTCATTACTAATGATGTAAGATTTTTAGTTTCATTTAGCAAAAATTAGTTAAACTTTGTCTTATAAACTTATTATACTTCCCATTTTTTTCTCTGCGATATTAGGCTTTTTTGGCTTACTAATTAAGGTTCTTTAATTCACCGAGAACCATATGGAAGTGTTTGGTTGTTGCAGTAAAGTATTTCGGATAGTTGATGAGAGGTTTTATTTGGTGAGAGTCGGGATGCGAGGAGAAGGAAACATGGGGAGGGGGGGGGGGTTGTAGGGAAGAGAGGAGGGAGGTGCAGTGGTTGGGGAAGAGGAAGGAGACTGTGGTAGGAGAGAGGAGGGAGGGGGTGGTCTGGATTTTTTTATAGTGGTTGTGGGGTGTATGGGGGTGGGTTATGGTGGGGATGTTTGGATAGGTAAGGGGAGGCTTTAACTATTTTTTTTTTACAGGTAATTAAGAGTTTTAATTGGAGCTAAGAGTTTAGTTAAAAATTTACCACTTATTCAGGTCAACGTTTTTTTTGCCTATTTAAAATAAATGGGGTATAAAGTTTACTATTCCAGAATAATCGAAAGGTTGCACTATTATTTGCGAATAGCCAAAAGGTTGCATTATTAGAATCAATTATTTCTTATTTTTAGTTGAGCTTTGTTTAATTTAGTTTTAATTGCTTTCTTAGATATTAAGCACTTTTAGATTAGTCCAAAAGGGTGATTGAACCTTGGATTATTTTCAATAAAGGTTGTTGCTTTCAGTTAATTGGAACTATTCTTTTACTCTTAATTTCTCTATTTAGTTCTCAAGTGCTTAGTTTTGATTGTCTAATTAATTCCTGATGCAAAGTTTATGCTATACATTAGATTCTTCATTGTTGATTCGATTATGAGTGACCAGTCTTATTTCTTGGGTATTAGGAGGAAAACCATGTTTATACCATGATTTACTTTTGAATTGCGAGTACTTCAGGTTTTGATTAAGTTGATTATGGTGGATTTGTTCTTAATGAGTAATTAATGTTATTGCGCAGTTTCATTGATTGCTTGTGGTTATAATTGTTTGCACAAATGCGTCTTACTTTTAGAGGTCTAGTACACATCAGTTATTCTGATTATGTTAGTGAATATGTGGCATATGTTGAATTATGAGCGTTAACATTAACCGTAGCTTAACACGTTGATAAGCAACTTTATTGTGCTTACTAGAGGGTCATTTTTAGTGTCCTTGCATGTAGTTTAGAGCATTTGAGCATAACATTTCATGGTTTTTGTCACTTTTGAGTTATATTGTCGCTTCATTATCTGTTTAGTTGTTTTTGGATGATTTACAGGCTAACTAGCAGGTTTTTGAAGTCATATGAATATTGGAAGACTAATTGAGGACTGTTGAACTTCAAATAGACATAACATTTGATCTATAAATCGGATTAAGGATATTTTAGAAGGAGGTGTTAGTCTCATTTTGGTAGCTTTCCAACGACTGGTCATAAGCTCAATTCCGAAAAAGAGACAGAGAGATATATCGTTTGAAGTTGAAATGTCCGCTAACCATTAGGCCACCACGGCCGTGGCTCATTCACCACGGCTGGGTACCTGTAGCAGGCAACACAGACTGTTGAAGATTTGGGACTGACTCGACGAAGGAAGGTCACCACGATCGTAGGATTTTGCCACGACCGTGGCACCTACTTGCATAGGTGCTTTTGTTTGAGATTACCTTCTGCCTTGACCGTTTTGAGGCACCACGACCGTGGTTTCCGACCGTGGCGATTTCTCCGTTTTGACCCCGGTTTTCCGTCTTAGTTTAATGAATATTATAAATAGTTTAGCGTTTTTTGTTGACTTATTATCTCATACTTTAGACTTTAAGTACTAAGTGAACCTCTCTAGCTTCTCGAAACTCTTTATTTTCTCATGGTTCCAACTTTGAAGATCGAATCATAATTCAATTCAAGTATTTTTTTCAATCTCTCTTTTTATTTCAATTTCTTTGTTAATCATAAGTACTTTTATTAATCTCTTTTGCTTTGAATCCATGGTATGAGTAGTTTCTTATCTAGGGTTTGAAGCCTAAGTATGAAGTAAGGGCTTAATGTAGATTGTTAATGCTTTTTATGATTCAATTGAATGTGTATGCATTGAATGTGGTGTTTTTGACACACCTAGGATAGATCTTGATCACGTTTATGCCTGGGCACTTAGGGTTTCTATTGTTCTTAATCGAACTTTAATCCCTTTGCCATTCCCATGTTTCGACTTGATTTCTAGACCAAGGGATTGGGTGGAATTAAGGGGATCCTTTAATTAGGGCTTTCCGATCTCATGGAATCTATCAATCAATTGACCAAAGACCCATTCGAAAGAGGATTTGGTTGGTTGATTAATCGATTACTTGAGGAGCATTCATAAGGACTCAAGTAAATTATAGGGAACTTAACCTTGTATTGTCATCGTTGTGAATCGCTATAGTGTTGATTATCGTTGTCTAGTCCCAAGTTCGTACGAGTAGCCTGAACTCTCGTGTTTTCCTTATAATATTAATTCTCTTATTTGATTATTAGTTGGTATTCGATAGCTAGTTTATTAGTTGGTACTAATTCATTTTTAAAACCCTTCACTTGGGAGTATTGGACCTTAGTAGACTATAGTCAATCCCATTTCCTTGTGGTTCGACCCTTGACTAGCCATTACTACGTTCTTAGTAGTTGCAGCGTTAGGTTTATAATTTTTGTTTACTAAGCGGTTTTAGTGCCTTAACGACACACTAAAACCTCTTATCAACATGGCGCCGTTGCCGGGGAGATTAGGCTATTGATTGAAGTTTACTTAAGTTAAGTATTGCTTAAGTGATTTTTTCTTTTTTATTGTCTTATTATTCGCTAATCCTCTGCTTAGCTTTGCTGTGGTACATGAGAAGGAGAGCTCACGCCATTTTGCCTTTAGACCTGGAAATCAATCGCACTTTGCGAAAGCTTCAGGGAGGTTTGGAACAGTTGACCTTGTGTTCTGCGTCACTTCACCAATCCAGTTCAACAAGTGAAAGTGAATCAGACATGGGTGAGGATAATGCAAAGATTTTCAGGGATTTCAGAAATCTGCGGTCCTATGTTATACAGGGTGAATTCGACTCCCTCCAACCACCACAATTTTCAGCATTCACCCTCAGTTCACACGGATGGTGAAAGAAAAGCAATTTTGTGGAGGGTGGGATGAGGATCCACTTGATCATCTTGATCGATTGCTGCAAATTTGTGCTACGATAACGACGAATGATGTCTCCAGACTACATCAAGATGCATCTCTTCCGGTCTTCTCTTTCCGAAAAGGCAAAGCTTGCTTAAGAGTTTGCCTGCTAACTCCCTCACTACATGGGAGCAAGTTACATTGGCCTTTTGAAGAAGTACTTTCCCAGAGTCTAAAACCGTTGATATTAGGAGGAAGATCTCCTCCTTTGATCATGAATGTGATGAGACACTTGCGGAGGCTTGGGAACGATTTAGGGAGTTGATTCGTTCATGCCTCCACAATGAGTTCAGTCAAAATCTACTCATGAGGTTCTTTTATGATGGTCTTGACCCTATGTCACGTGCTAACCTTGATGATAGGAGCGGGACGTCAACTTTCTAAGATCCCACAAGATCAATTAGAGTCCACCACCGAAGAAGTGATAAGAACTACTCAGAGGTGGAAGAAGGGAGGTTCTCAACCTAAGAAGGGTGGCAAGTTTGAGTTGGACCCAATGGATAAAATTCAAGCAAAGATGGATCAGTTTGACAAGAATCTCTCTATGATCACCCTTGCTCATCGAGTCCCTCACAAGTGAATGCTTCTCTTGTGATATATGTGGTGGTACAAACCATGATATCTCTTATTGTGGAGGATCTCAGTCAGAGCATGTGGCGGCCATGAACTCAAGAGGAGAAGGTTATCAAGGTAACCAAGGGTATAAAAGCAATCAACAAGGAGGTTGGAGACAACCTCAACAAAAGATACAACCAAAGGCTTTAACCAACCTCAACAAGGTTGGAATCCACATCAACAAGGCTTTAATTAACCTCAACAAGGGTGCAATCAAAGCTACAATCAAGGTTGGCCCTCCTCTCAAGGTTCCAATGCTCTATCAAGCTCCTCACCTATGATCCAACTTCTAAAAATCAAAATCCCCTCTAAATCCTCCATGTCGTAAACCGAACCCCGAACCTCCTTATTCCTCTGATCCTACACTCCCAAATTTCTCTAACAACATCAAACCATCACCCAAGCCCTTATGCTTCAAAGCCAAGCTCTTCAAAGTCATGACCAAAGGTTTCAAGAGTTACAAGCTACACCAAAATGCTTGAAACCCAATTGCTCAACTGGCCGAGAAAACCCCCTCTAACCCTACAAATCAACTTCAAAGCCAACCCATTCCTAACCCCAACCTACATCAAGTCAAAGCTATCCATTTGAGGTGGGAACAAACTATGAGGGCACTAAGATGCCTAATGAGTGTGAAGAAAGTGAAGTTGAGGTGGTTGAGAAGGACAATCAAGTTGAGGAAGATGAAGGGAGGTTGATGTTGAGAAAGGAAGATAAGATGAAGAAACTCATGAGCAAGTTGGTGATAAAGCTCAAGTATCAATACTCTTCCACCTAAGACCTATATGGCACCTGTCCCATATCCTCAAGGTTGGTGGAGAGGGTTGAGCGAGAAATTCGTTAAGTTCCTCCAAGCTATGAAAGGCCTTCAAATACACATTCCATTCCTTCAGGCCATGTCTCTGTTGCCAATCTAGCCACGTTCATGATGGTGATCCTCTCCAACTGACGAAAGGTTGAAGACGAGGTTATCAAATTACCATACCAAGTAAGTGCTCTAGTGCACCGAGATATGCCTAAGAAGCAAAGAGACCCCAGAAGCTTCCTTTCCGTTGAAAATAGGCACTTCGAGCCTAAGGGCATTGGCAATTTGGGTGCGAAGTGAGTTTGATGCCTCTATCCATAGATAAGCGGCTAAACTTCCATCTTCTTCCTACAAGGAAGACTATTCAATTGGCGGATCAATCTTTGAGAGCGCCGCATAGTGAGTTTGAGGATGTTCCGATACAAGTTGGGCATGTCTTGGTGCCGTGTGATTTTGTGGGGATGGATATGGAGGAAGATCCGGAGAAGTCCTTTCATTCTTGGAAGAGAGGCTCTTAAGACATTGGGGGCCGTTATAAATTGCCGAAATGATACAATCACAGTTGAGGTAGCCAATGAGAATGTTGTGTTTGAGTTCTCTAAAACACTGAAGAGACCCATGATAGAGAGAGTTTGTCGGGTTGATCATGTGGAGAGTGAAATGGAAGGTTTTGAGAGTGAAGCTCACACTGATGATGAGCCCTATGTTTCTATCACTGAAGCACCGAGTTTGAACATTGACGAGGTGAAGAAAATCTCTATGCTTATTGATAAAACTATCGTCGAGGAGACACATGAGGCGGAGTTGAAGGTCCTTGCCGCTTCCATTGATAAAGAGGAGAGTTCTAAGCCTCCTCCTAAGGTAGAGTTAAAACCCCTTCCCCCCTTCTTAAGTATGTCTTCCTTGATGATGCACGTACTTATTCTGTTATTGTTAACTCGGCTCTTGATGACATCTCTATACCATATTAAGATAGTGCAAAAATATAAGATTGTCATTGGGAACTCGATTGATGCCCTCAAGGGGATAAACTCGACTCACGTGGTTCTCGACCCCACCCGACCAGTGAGTCGGGATTTTTTTCCCTCCCTTGCTATTGTTATCATTAGATTTTTCACAGTGAGGACACTGTGTGGTTTAGCTGGGGGAGGATGTATATATCAGTTGCATATAGTTTGCATTAGATGCATATAATTTGCATTAGTTGCATATTAGTGTTATGTTTAGATTGCATATTAGGATTTAGTATCATGTTTAGGATGCATATAGATTGCATTTAGGTTAGAACTCCGCCATTGGTACGCATGCGTTCTTCTTGATGACCTGAAAACTGAAAAAGGAAATGCTTTGATAGTCTCTAGTAAGCCAAGGAATCGATTGGTTGTGTTATGATTGGTCTCCCTCTTGTGCGGCTCGACTGATGTTTGTAGCTATACCCTTTGTGAGAGTTTGTTTTTATAGCCTTATAGACTGACATCTTTTCAGTCTTATCTGCTTGTTGTGTGATGCTCTTCCTTGACGAATGTTCTCTAGAACTTTGCATTGATTCTCCTTGAAATTGCATTGACTGGTTTGATTCTTGAATATGATTGAGGCGTTCATTTTATACATGAACTACATTGCCAAATGCCACCCACATTATCTTATCTCCTTTGTCACCCTCGTGAGCCTGAGCCCGTTTTCTTGTTTAACCGCATCTTTAGCCTATTACCTTGTGATTATGAAGCTAGATTGGAGAGTGGTATATCTTGTGATTCAGTGCTTTGTTAGTGATTTGAGTTGGTTGTATGATGTGTGTTGTGGTTGAACTCATGTTCTGTGTTGAGTTCACCTCCCCGCTACTACTTGTTGATATCCTATCTCTCTCCCTTATTAGTAAATAACAAGGAAAAAAAGAGAAACAATAAAATGGGAACATCAAACATCCCAACAAAAAAATTGTGGTTTTGTTCTTAGTGCTTAATAAAGAGAGATTAGGAGATGCTATTGGAGGAGGTATTATTGGTTGTTTGAGTTGTTGCAACAAAGTTATATGGTTTTGGGTTAGCATTTGTCTAGATGGTGTTGATTAAGGATGCTTCACTTTCCCCTATTTAGCACCAAATTCCCAAATGTATCCACACCCTCACCTTTAGCCTTCATTAAAACCTCAATAAAGTCCTCATGATTCTTGAAAAGAACTTATGTCTCACGCGATGGAGAAGAGAAGATATGCAAGCCTATGGTCGAATTTAGTCAACGGAATTGATCCTTGAGCGATTATTGCCACCTTACAAACACATGAGAGACCTTGAGCACGACTAAAGTGAGAGCTACTATCCATATGACTGAGCCACGCTTGGGGGAGAACTTGTGGTAAGATTGGATGCTTTTCCTGGCGCTATAAACTTTGAGGCTTGATAGTGTTTTGCATTTATTGATGAAAAGGTTTGAAAGGTGTTTATTCGCTATTTTGGCGTGCAGATTATTGTGAGGAGTCATTGAAGTCTTACCCTTGAATTTGATTTGCATTACTTGAGGACAAGCAATTGGACTAGCTTGGGGAAGTTAAGCCTAGCATTGCATGGTTTTTGTCACCTTTGAGTTATATTGTCGCTTCATTATCTGTTTAGTTGTTTTTGGATGATTTCCAAGCTAACTAGCAGGTTTTTGAAGTCATATGATCATTGGAAGACTAGTTGTGGACTGTTGAACTTCAAATAGACATAAAGTTTGATCTATAAATTGGATCAAGGTGATTCTAGCGGAGGTGTTAGCTCGTTTCGTTAGCTTTCCAACGACTGGTCATAAGCCCAATTCCGAAAAGAGACGAGAGATATAATCGTTTGAAGCTGAGCTGTCCGCCGACCATCAGGCCACCACGGCCGTGGCACTGTCACCACGGTCGTGGGGACCTGTAGCAGGAAAGACAGACTGTTGAAGATTTGGGACCGACTCGACGAAGTCAGGTCATCACGGCTGTGGTGATTTTGCCACGACCGTGGCACCTGACTTGCATAGAAGCAGTTTCGTTTGAGATTACCTTCTGCCTTGACATTTTAGGGCGGGCCACGACCGTGGCGACCTGATTTCCGATTTTGACCCCGGTTTTCCGTCTTAGTTTAATGAATATTATAAATAGTTTAGCGTTTTTTGTCGACTTATTATCTCATACTTTAGACTTTAATTACTTAGTGAACCTCTCTAAACTCTCAAAAACTCTTTATTTTCTCATGGTTCCAACTTTGAAGATCGAATCATTAATTCAATTCAAGTAATTTTCTTTTAATCTCTTTTTATTTCAATTTCTTTGTTAATCATGTTTACTTTTATTAATCTCTTTTGCTTTGAATCCATGGTTAGTGAGTAGTTTCTTATCTAGGGTTTGGGCAAAAGTATGAAATAAGGGCTTAATGTAGATTGTTAATGCTTTTTATGATTCAATTGAATGTGTATGCATTGAATGGGGTGTTTTGACACACCTAGGATAGATCTTGATCACGTTTATGCCAGGGCACTTAGGGTTTCTATTGTTCTTAATCGAACTTTAATCCCTTTTGTCATTCCCATGTTTCGACTTGATTTCTAGACCAAGGGATTGGGTAGGAATTAAGGGGATCCTTTAATTAGGGGTTTTCCGATCTCATAGAATCTATCAATCAATTGACCAAAGACCATTCGAAAGAGGATTTGGTTGGTTGATTAATCGATTACTCTTGAGGACCATTCGAGAGAGGACTCAAGTAAATTAGAGGGAACTTAACCTTGTATTGTCATCGTTGTGAATCGCTATAGTGTTGATTATCATTGTCTAGCCCAAGTTCATACGAGTAGCCCGAACTCTAGTGTTTTCCTTATAATATTAATTCTCTTATTTGATTATTAGTTGGTATTCGATAGCTAGTTGATTAGTTGGTACCTAATTCATTCTTAAACCCCAAAACCCTTCACTGGGGTAGTTTTGGACTTAGTAGACTATAGTCAGTCCCAATTTCCTTGTGGTTCGACCCGTGACTTGCCATTACTACGTTCTTAGTAGTTGCTCGTTAGGTTTATAAGTTTTGTTTGCTAAGCGGTTCTTAGTGCCTTAACGACACACTAAAAACCTCTTATCACACGTGCTCTAATCTCTCGACTTTTAATCTAGGTATAAGTAGACCGAACTAATGCCCTAGACCTTTAATTCATAGTTTAAATCCCTCTTTAATATTGTTTTCTTTAGTCTAAATAGTAGTTTAGCTGATTCCTATCTGATCTTGTGTGAAGTAGATGTTTAGGTGAATATTAACTTAGAAACTCTGTCTCTTTGTGGATTCGACCCTACTCCCTTGAGTATTGCTATTAGAGGAATTTAGGATTTATCTTTTATTAGGTGATACGACTTTAGCCTGTCAACCACTAACCCGATCGATCATCTGGGAGCCTATAAGGCAGAGAGAAGCATTCAAACATTCTGCAAATCTAAGTAGTGTAGATACTTTCCAACCACTTTGGAGGCCTCGCCCTAAACTATTGTACCTCGAGTCATAATGGAGTCAGGTCGAGCTATTTTTCCAGGTCAAGCAATACCTGTTAAGAGATGTGACTCAACAATTGAAGGAGGGTCACTCGAGCACGGGTTATTTGAGTCGAGCAGTTACCTTAGGTCAAGGGCACCATTAGTAAATTTGATGAAGGTTCCTAAAACACCCAGAAAAAGGTCAAAACGGAAGCATTTCGCTCCACATCACAGTTTTGTCAAGTTCCCAAACTCTGAGGTAGAACGTTGGGCTAATGTTTAGGCTCGTTATAGTCTTGACCACTGGTGGGACGCGGTTGCACGCGTTTACCAAAGATACTATAATGTGGGAGGTAAGTAGGGTCGAACCACAGAGACTTAGGTACCAAAAGTATGTTCACAGGAGATTAAAAGGGGTTCTTCAGATTAAAGAGTAATCTAACAATCTAAGAAAATAATATTAAAATAGGGAAAAGATCAATATAGAAGAGTCTTGATTTCAGCTGATTTTCACTACTATTCGGGTTATCGATCATCGGTTTCTAAGTATAAACTACTACTCATAATCATTTATAGATTGAGAATTAAATCCCGCATCCCTCTAAAGAATAGTTAAACTATCCGAACCTGCAGATAGAATAACTGAACTATAGAACAAACTAATTGAATATGCAATTACGGTTCAATTCTAAAGCACATCAAACCCTAGGAACTCTATAAGCCAAACAACAATTAATGGTGCAATTATTCAATTCGGAAAGAATGATTTCACTAGAGGGTAACTAGAACAATCAGATTTCTAAATTAAACCCTAGTTTGCTACTTATAAACGAAGAACAATAGAATCGGCAATCGTTCAAAGTTGTAGCAATAGATTAATTGAAAAAGAAAGACTAGTTGAACTTACTCACAATCAATCAAATAATCATATAATCAAATAGAAATCAAAATTATAATTAAGAAAGAGTTCACAAAAGAAACCTCATAATGACGAACCGAAGAACAAACAACTGTTCTCAGGAGTAGATTTACGCTACGATCGGCATAGAGTTCATCAACGAATCTTCAATTATTAAATCTAACATTAAAGAAATAGAGAGGGAGAAAGTATGTTCTCTCTCTAAATAGGGTTCTAGACGAATTGGAATAATGAAAGATGATAAAAGAAATTAATTAAAACGAAGTTAATAAAGCCAAAGTCGACAAAAATGGCCACATGCACGGCTGGGCTCGACATGCGTAAGTCGCACACTAGCTGTGCGTGGAATGCGTGCTACGTCTGCTGCTGGAGCTGCAGGGATTCCGCTGGTACGCGGGGTGTGCGTGTTGATGCGTGAGGCGCGCGCGATCACTGATGCTTGCCTGCTGTGCGTATGGTGCATGAGGCGCACTCATGGAGTGCGCTGGGTGCGCACTAACACTGCTTGGCTGCCTATTGTGCGTATGGTGCAAGCTGCTTGCGATGCTTGAACACGAACGATCATCGACCATAACCATGAACGAGGACCGGTATGCAGCGACCATGAACTTTGTTGACTTCCTTTCTCGAACGAACCATGAACATGGGACAAAGTGTAACACCCCGTAATTTCACTAGAAATTTTGCGCGTTAATGTATTTATTTATTACGTCATTTTTATTTATATATTCTTTATTTATATATATATAATTATATGAAGTGTTGTTGGGTATAATTATATATGTTTATGTTTTGAAAACTAAATTTATATAACTTATTTATATTTTGCATAAGTATTGGATGTTTATGTTTAACTATTGCGATTGGGTGATTGTGATTAATGTTGCGTGATTATGTTGAGTATTAAATTTTTAAAGAGGTAGTATTATTATGTATATTTTAGTAGAGCTAGTACTTTGTATTTATTTTTAGTTGAGCCTTTATTATTTTGTCGTTGGCCCAAACTTGTAGGATGCTTCATTTACCGCTTAAGTAGGCCAACCCACTTGGTGTGTGGGAATTAGGGTGGGCGGTGAAGGGGGTGTTTTTGGGGTGATTTTATTTTGAATTTTGAAGCTAGCATCTCTTAATTTTGGTAGCTATTCCTTTCCCCCGATGCAAGCCAATCACTCCTTAATTCTCTACTCTATTTTAGCAATTATATATTCTAACCCCTTTTATTATTATTGTTGTCCTAAACTAATAAATTCAGCAATTAAACACTCCTCTCATCCTCCCTATCACATGCCTATTACACAAAAAATTAGGGGAAATGTTTCCCACTAGTTCTTCATAAAATTCCTACAATTCCTAGTGACTTTCAATTCATATCCAAGGGGTAATTCAAGACTCAAGGGGGCGATTTTCCTAGTTATTTTATTCTCCTATTTTTCGGTTTTATTACACTCTACGAGTAGAACTAGGTAACTAACATCCCTTCTATTACTTTAGTATTTAATTAATTATTTAATTATGTTAGAATCATGTTAGGATGTGTTTTAGTTATTAGATCTACGATTTTTAATATTTTAGTTATTAGAATTCATGTTAGGGTTAGTTTTATCGTTTTTAATATGTGTTTGAGTACATTAAATCATTATTTATGATGTTAGTATTTTTAGTATTGATTAGTATCATGTTAGGGTTGTTATTCTTTATTTATTTCATTGATTCGTATGTTTAATTCATGTTTTTATCAATTTTGATTAATGCTGGAATTATTTTAGTTTAATGTTATTGACGTTTTAATGCATTGTTTGAACCTTGCGTATTGATGGAATTATTGTAGTAATTGGAATATGATTTTAGCATGACTTTAGATGTTTTGTTGGCTATTTTATCATTTTAATATTGGTGGAATTATTTTCCATGAAGTAAATTTATTCTTTTGAGTTGTTTTTAACTCTTAAACATGCCCTAATTCTTATAGTATGATGAGTATGCTTTTTGGAATGTTCTTTAATGTTTTTAAGTGTATTATCATGAGTAATATAGTGCTAGAATTTAAGTTGTTTTAATTGGGAGTTAATGTTCATGTTTTAGCATTAGTTTCATGATTTTAAGGACTTGTATATTTTGTTTCTTTAATTTCTTTGAAGTAATTCAAGCATGCCTATTTGATGTTGTTGAAGTGCTATTCAATTTTCCATGAGTTTAGTTGAGCATGTTTGATGTAATTTAATTGGGTACGTAAAAGTACCTAAACGAGCGAAGGGGAGCCAGTGGCTGCTCGCGACCAACGACCCAGTGTCGCCCCCTCCCTTTTTCTTTCTGGTTTACTGTTTTGTTTTGTTAAATGTGTAACAACACTGTTTTAGTTATTTTAATAATTATATTTATTACAGTTTGGCGTTTATTAATTACGGCAGTATGTTTGGTTGTTGAATTTCGAATTATTGAGCTATTTTGATGATGTATGAATGAATGTTGTTGTGAAACAGTTTTTGATTATCGACGTCGTAATGCTCGGGGAGAATAATATTGCCCTTAGCATCACTTCGCCAATAGTTATGTACGGAGAAGATTTATAATTGACTTCGTACCCAAACTCAGATAACGACTTTGACGGATTAATGTTTGAATTAGAATTTTAAGAAGTTTTAATTATATTTTTAACCTTGATTTTGAAGAGCATTTAAATTTGTTAATTTATTTGAGTTATTTTGAAGAATTGATATTGAAGTATTTCGTTTGAAGAATTATGATTTTCGCACTTATTTGATGATTTGAAGTATATTTGATGATTTGAAGAATATTTGATGATTTGATGAATATTTGATTTTGAAGAACCTTATTTGTTTTCATTTTCTTATTTTGAGTTGAGTAGTCTGAGGGATTATTTTATCCCAAGGATACTTGAACATGCACTCTGGGAGGTCAAGGGGCACTGAGCAGGGTGCTACCCGCATTGGAGAAACTTAGGATATGTTGTCGTTCGAGAGGTCTGGAAGTACTGCGTGTATTGTCCAGCATTAGGGGTTTGGCCATTCTTAGACACAAACGGTAGGAAACGTAATCTATAGGCCGTTCTGGAGGTTGCGATCTGACATACTCTTAGGAAGTGGGTTGCGGGTCACTAGCATTCATCTCACTCATTTAATTATTTATTATTTATTTCACTAACTAATTTTTGAAGTCTCTTTCCTCTTTTGACGATCTATTTATGGAATTATTTTCCTTTCTTTATCTTGAATAGTGTTTGATGAATATTAATGTTATTAACTTGTCTTATTATTTCTTACTTTGCTTGTCGCATGATTTGTATGATTATTTTGTGTATACCTGACATTATTCTTCATATTTTAAATTGTTAATTGAATCCTGATTGGACTGGAAGAGCTGTTAGTTACTCCCCACTGATTGTGGATTTTTGTTGTATAACTTTGCAGATGTGGAAGTTTATGATCGTTATTGTCTGGACTGGGGCTGTGAGACATGGTCCTGTGAGGAAGCATATAATCCTAGTAGTTGTAAATGAGCACTATGATAGGAAGATTAAGACCACATTTCTAGTGGGTCTTAGTAGCTTTATTATGGATGTTCCTATTTTATGGATTTCATTTTAGTTTGATTATGGCTTGGATGTTTTATTTGGGATTCTAGTACGTTTATGGAATGAGGGTATGGGACCTCATTCCCTGATTTATTTTGAGGTTATTATTGACTTGGGATTTTTATTCTATTTAGTTGCTTTTAGAATAACATTTCCGTCCTAGTGGTATTTCCGCTGCAACTGATCGTCTAATTATTGGATTTATTTCTTTCATCTTATTTTATCTTTAATTTTTATTACTGTTAAAGGACGGGATGTTACACGAATTCCACCTGTAAATGATTAAAATAGTATAAAGTCTCCAAACGTCCTTAAATATCCTCTAACGTACCGAAACCAGCTCAATTCTCCATATACCACACTTATGTTAAGATAAATGAAAATCCGCTCCTCAAGGCCTAAACCTTTACAAACGAACTTTGAAATACTCTAAAAACATGCCCAATATGGTCTCATCAAATACCCCCACACTTGAACTTTACTCGACCTCGAGTAAACTCAATCATTAAGAATACTGGGCAAACCTTCCCCAAGACAGCACACACATGAACTACTCCCTATCACCCCATCGATACTAGTGTACAAAAACGATGTTACTCTTCTCTGAATCGCTTAAGGTCAAATACAAGGGCAAAAGACAGCCCCACACTTGAATCAAAAGCTCACTGAAACAAAGTTAGAGGCATACTCAATTACGTTCAACACCAAGATCATACACCAAGAGTTATGAAATCAATAGAGTGAATTTGAGCCACGAAAATCTCAAAGGACTCAAACTCACACCAAATCCGCACAAATCACGCCAACCACTCCTTATTGCCTCTACTTCAAACACCAAGATGAAATCCTACCCGAAACACTCCTTAAGTCACCGTCTTTTTATGTCACCAACTCCGGCAAATGATTCAAATTATCTCTCTTTTATCTCTCATTTTGGCCAGGAGCTCTTTCGAGTTTTCATCCTAGCTTCACACATTTTTCTTTTTCAATTTATGAACTCACCGTCTCACCCGCTCTAGATAGCCACTTTCTTGCACAGGTTACTCTTTCGAGTTTACAACCTATCCGGGCTCCCATTATTGCTTGAGTTTCCAACTCAACGGGTTTTCACATATTATGTTTTTGGATTTTTTCAATTTTCAGTTTTTTTTTTCAAAAGCAAAGCAAAAATTAAAGGTACAAGTCACACAAAACACACCCAAAGCAATGAATATCTCCCTCCACTTAATCAATACATTGTCCTCAATGTGAGAACATGTATATGAAGGGAAACGAAGGGGAAAGGGGATAAACACGACATCAACTCTCACAAAGTCTTCACTCCCTCAACACCACCACTCATGATGCATCAAAAACTCAACCCGAACAACAAATATACCAAGCCAAAGATCCACTCAACTCATCAAAACCCAACTACCTCAACCAAAAAACAATGATAAGTTCGAAATCAACCCTAATGGAAGGGAAGGTTGCACCTAAGAGATAAATCTAAGATGCAAATGCTCAATGTGTATGAAATTTTGTGGAAATGGGGAATGGAATAGGAATAGGAATAGGGCATGACCCTTTGTTGTGGTGGAATAGAAAAGATGGTGGAATTCCGAAAGTAGAAGAAAGAGAAGTTGGAAGGTGTAAGGTAAAGAAATAAAGAAAAGAAAACAAAAAAAAGCTCGGGTTGCCTCTCGAGTAACACTTAGTTTAGACTCGTTAGCTCGACTTCTTACCTCCCGAAATCAATCGGGGGAGGACTCACCTCCTTGATTCAACTCTTATATACCTGCAAGTCAGAGGAAACCACACCTTGTCCAGCCAATGTTAGTGAAAACAATTTATAATCATGGGGCACATAGGGGGTTTGTTAGGACTCTTCGCCTTCTTAGCCTTTTTCTTCTTAGCAGTGTCACAAGGAGTATGTGATACCGACTCTATAATACCAATAAAGTATGAGGGTTAGACACCAAAGACTTCTTAGAACAAAGCATCCCAAAAGACGCATACGACCCCAAAACTCGACACTTATCGACCCCTCACCTACATCAGTCTTAGTATTGGAGGTTTTCAAAAATGACCTACCGAAGAGAACGGGAGAAGCATTATACTCCATCTCCAATACATAAAAATCAGTAGGAAATTGCAGTTTACTAACTTTGACTAAAACATCCACTACTTTACCTTTCGGGTAGATAGTAGATCCGTTAGCCAATTGCACAATGACACTAGTAGCAATAAGAGGACAAAGATTTGAAGATTCATAAAGCGAGAGGGGAATTATATTAATGGACGCTCCTAAATGTAACATAGCTTGGGGAATTGGGGTGTCATGGATTATTCAATGGATAGTAAACATGTCAGGATCATCATGCTTAGGGGGAAGAAAATTAAGGGAGACAACAAACTCACTTGCTCTCTCTACTACATGGGGGGTAGGAAGACATACCTTGGGCTCATGCACGGCCTTATAAGACCCTTTTCTCTTTTCATACCTTCTGCCAACCCGTAATGTTGCGGGAAAAGGTGGAGGAGGCTTGTAGTTTGGAATCAAGAGACTCCTCTTTTGTTGCAATGGAGCCTCGTCCACCACCATGATGGCACTCACATTGTTCTTCGAATTCAACTCAGTTTGGGATGACAATTTCCCACTATCACGAGCCTCCAACCTACTCACCACACTCGAGACTTGGCTCATCTGATTCTCTAGATTTCTGATAATAGCCCGAGTCTCCTCTTGAAATTGTACTATGTTGCCTTGCATGGAAGTCATGCTCTTGGTCAAGGCATCGAAAAGCCTTGCCTTGGCTCCGAACCTTGCCCCTGATTTGGAGCTTGTTGACTACCACAAATCGTCACTTACGCCACAAATTACAGCACGAAAATTAATATTTATGGCAATTATTATAGCTCGCCAAAAAATAGTAGTAGTCAATAGAAAGTAAGAAGGAATAAAACAATGTTTGCCACGGAGAAAAGGTTTTCGTGGCAAAAAACACCTTTGCTACAAATTACGCCATGAAATAATTTTTTTGTGGTAAGAGAAAACTTATGCCACAATTTTAGCCATAGGTATTTTCCGTGGCAAGAAAAACACTTATGCCACCATAGATAAGCTTTAATATTAATAAAAAAAACATTTATGTAATCGATTTATTGCGACTTCTCGGTCCTCGTGTCTAATAATATAAAAAAATAACCATCAAATAAGCTCCCCATCATAGTTAAAATAATGATTCAATATTTAATCCCGTTAGTAACATTTAATTAATTAGACAATATTTCGAGAACGTGTTTAGTATATTTTCATGAGGGTAGTAGGGGTTGCGTAATTGAATTTGTTGGTTACCGTTCAAATGTATAAAGTACGTATTTGTGTACTATTTAATACAAACATTTTAACTAAATGGAATTATCATCTTAAACATGTTAAATAGTTTCGGTTACTAATGTTTAGTTTTGAGGGAAATTACTAATGCAATAAAAAATAACTATGGAGTTTAAACTTTAAAGTATATATATAATTGAAAGGGTTTAAAACACTATTTAGAACGCAATTGAGTAATTTCAACTATCAAATTATTAATTTTAAATGCCTAAAAGAATCTCATATTTAAATTTGATTCATAAAAAGAGTCAGATAGTAAATTTAAGTTTGACTAAATAACCAACTCCACTTTTAATTAGGTTTTATAATTTTATAAAAATAAAGATTTTTAATTCAAACAAAACAATACTGCCAGTCATCTCCTCTATCTCTTCCATCTATTCATCTATTCCATCTTTCATCTCGTCGGAGCTTCGCTGCCGCAGCCAGGAACCACGAAACACCCGAGCCGAAACTATTCCTCTCTCCGCTGCTGCGCCGCTGCTCTGCCTTGCTGTGCCGTTGCTCTGCCGCTTCTGTCCCCCTGTTCTGCCGCTGCTCACCCGAGGTGGCTTCATCTATTGTTCCCTCTCTGAACTTATTGGTTATTGATGTTAAACTTGGATGATAATTGGTAGATTCATGGAAATGGATTTGTGACTTTGTTTCAATGCTTTGATTGATTTTTAAGTGTTCAAAGGTATTGAAAGATTCAAATTTATTCCTATCTAAATATTCAAATTTATATGCCTTTGATTGATTTTAATCAACAATTGATGTCTGTGAATTTCTTCTGTGAATTTCTTCTTAGACATATTAGTATTCCTCTGTGAATTTATCCCTATATAAATGTACAAATTCATATGCATTTGATTGATTTTAGTGAACAACTGATGTCTAAAATTGCTCTGTGAATTTATTATGTTAGTTTCTTGTTATCAGTAGTAGTATTCCTCTGTGAATTTCTTCCTGTCTAAATGTTCAATACAGCCTTTGATAGATTTTAATCAACAATTGATGTCTGAAAATGCGTGTTGATGACTGATATGCTCTAGTTAGCCCAAAGTACGTGATTCTTGCCCGTAGTCGTTCATTGTTGCCGGAACCAGGTAACCACACCTCACTAGGGCCCAATAAGACCAAGCCTCTCGTTCCTCTGTTCGTTGTTCGCTGCTGTGTTGCTGCACTAAGGTGCGTGCATTAATATATTTCTTTCCTCTCTAAACTTAGATTTTTGATGTCAAATTTGGATGATAATATGTACGGATAAATAAGGTTGAGTTTGAGATTCCATTTGTTTTTATTATGTTTATTTGAGGTTGTTGATATTATTGGAATTTAACGTGGATTTGAGGTTGACTTTTCTTGATGTAGAAGTTCAATTGTGATGTCGAAACGGTTTGATTTGTAGAGATGAGTGCAATTGTTGTGTATATATGTTATGTTTATGTGCATTTGCAAGTTAAATGACCTCAATTAATCGATACAACAAATGGAAGTAATAAGAAAATATGAACTTGGCCTTGTCATCAAAACATTATCCATTAAGTATGAATCCAACCTCATGTGATTTCGATTTGTCCCTCTCTTGTCATTAATTGACTTTTATTCGTTCATAAGAATTCTTTTAGTGTTGCTCTACCAGAGTTGTGATTGTTTGTTGGAGGTAATAATGATGATTTTGGCCTTTTCGGTTTATGTTAATATTCCTTGATATTACAAATTCTTTTTTCGTTTGATAATTTTATAATATTATTCCTTTGTGCAATCATATATACGTTGGATTTATCATGGTGAATGAAAATCCGCACCGAAACGAAGTAGAACTGATTTAGGAGATGGTAGTAATGATGATATATTAGGATGATATATGAAACCAATGATCCAGGTGTATTTGTTGACGATTCAAGTGAAGAGCAAGAGGATAATGATGGTCAAGAGGATCAATTTGCGGAGCCTTGTGTTAATAAATTTGGTGAGGGTTTAAAAGAGGCCAAAATCTTTGACAATTTGATGCGAGATGCTAAACAAGCTTGATACCGTGATTGTGATAATTAAATATTCCAAATCGTCCTTTCTTTTAAAGTTATTCCAAATCAAATGTATGGATGGAATGACTAATAAGGCTTTTAAGAGTATGTTGAGGATGTACAAGGATGTGTTACCAAAGGGTGCAGACTTTCCATTAAATTATTATGAAGCACGAAAGATTTTACTGACCTAGGATTTGATTATGAGAAAATAGAAGCGTGTGAAAATGATTGCATGTTGTTTTGGAAAGAGAATGCTGATCTCCAAAAGTGTAGCATATGTGATAAAGAGCGTAACAAATCTTCGCCGAAAGTGCTATGTTATTTTTCACTTACACCAAGGCTGCAAAGGTTGTTTATTTCATCCAAAAGAGCAAATGACACGAGATGGCATTGTGACACTAGGGAAGAAGAAGAGAGGGGTCCTTCATCATCCAGCTGATGGTGAAGCTTGGAAGCATTTTGATGATCTTCATCGTCCAGTTGCTTCAGATGGTCGAAATGTAAGGTTTGGTTTAGCAAGTGATGGGTTCAATCCATTTGACGATCAAAGAAATGACTATTGTATATGGCCAGTAGTTGTTGTTGTGTATGACCTCCCGCCATCGATGTGTATGAAGCAACCTTATACGATACTCTCTTTGTTAATTCCTGGGAAAAGTGGGCCTGGCAACAACGTTGATGTATACTTGCAACCGTTGATTGAGGAATTAAAAGAATTGAGGATAAGTGGAGCTAAAACTTATGATGTTTCAAAAGATTCAGATGCATGCGGCTTTACTATGGACCATTAATGACTTTCCGGCATATGCAAACTTGTCTGGATGGTCTACTAACAGTTATAAGGCATGTCCTTGTTGTTTGACTGAAACTTCTTCTCTTCGATTATCAAATCAAGGGAAATGTTGTCATATGGATCATCGTCTCTTTTTACCTAAGGACCAAAATGGCGGAATTGTAAATCTTTTAACGAGAAAGTAGAAAAAAGAGGCCCTCCTGAGCGGTTATCTGGTGCTGAAATCTTGGCCCAACTTAGTGACCTTGAAGGCATGAAATTCGGAAAAATTGTGCCACTAACAAAGAAAAATGATAATTGGAAGAAGAAAAGTTTTTTTTCGAATTGCCGTATTGGAGTAAACTTTTGCTTCGGCACAACCTTTATATAATGCATATTGAAAAAAATGTTTGCGACAATATTCTTGGTACTTTGCTAAATGTTGAGGGTAAGTCAAAGGGTAGCATAAAGTCTAGGAACGATCTAAACCATGTGAATATTATGAAACATTTAGCGCCTAAGTTGAAGAATGGAGAATGGCACATTCCTCCGGCACCTTATACATTGTCTAAGGCTGAACAAGAAAGGGTATGCAATTTCTTAGGAGGTGTAAAGGTTCCTGATGGGTATTAACAGCGAAATCCTATCTTCTTATACATGTTAAATGGTGGTGAATCAATTTTTCTCCAATACACTATGACCTGTCCATACCGCTTTAGCACATTAGGAAGGCATTGCCGCAACTACTATCTACTATTACACATTGTGTACATCATGGCTATGTTGACTGTAGTAAGGTAAGGGGTACTAAAACAAATATCATCAGTAAAAGTTAAACCCAAGCTCACCATTACAGAGTTACATAACAACAATGATTAAAAGAATGTAATGTGAGTGTCCATAGAGGGAGTCACACCCTGACTAGTCTAGTATGGTTATACACCTAAGAGAAGCTGACTGGCCATTCAATGCAGATGTACTAAATTTATTCGGTGTTTAATTTCTTGCAAGAGAACCAAAAAGAAACTTCGCAGATATAGCAAGTTAAACTGGTAATTAGCAACTAAAGAATCATGGGCTCAATGTAACTTTGGGAACTTTCGGCCTAGAGTAGCTGGATCCATTCGTCAACTGTATTTTAGCAGTTGAGTAAATAAAGCTCATCAATGTGAGGATATTCATTGCCGTTTTTAGGTAGAATCCAAGTGTAAGCTGACTCCTTTGAGTTTAAAAAGTAAATGTAAGTATTGCACAAATGTCCAACCAATATATAGTAATGTAATTTTTTTCCCATTTGTGCAGGTAAACGGAAAGGTGAATGAATTTATATGCGAGATATATGCTATCCATACTATTAAGATTAGCTAGTTGTTATTTCCTTTTTTTGTTAGTTCATCGTATGAGACATGATTTTCATGGTATATGTAAAGACATAGTTTATGTAAACACATTGTGTTTTTCTGAAACTTTTGAAATTGAATGTTGTTAGTGATTTCAAGTTGCCGGGTACTGGAAGGCCCAAGGTTGAGACATATATTTTGTCATGGATATTGATATAGAATATTACATATTATGGTATGAGATTATAACGTAATGAAAAGCAACTCCAATGTTCTCGTGCATCTACTGTCCTCGCATACAACTTGTATTAGATAACTTGATTGCCACAAGTATCTTTGTTTAGCCACGGGAAAACTAGTGGCACTATGATGACATTAGCCACGACCGTTTTAGTATTGGATAGCTTGCTTGCCACAGATATTTTTGTTTTAGCCACGGGAATACTAGTGGCGATATGATGACATTAGCCACGAAGTATTTAGTATTGGATAGCTTGCTTGCCACATGTATTTTTGTTTAGCCACCCGTGTACTAGTGGCGATATGATGACATTGCCAAGAAGTTTTTAGTGGCGAAAATTGAGATTTTTCCACGTTTTATGTTTTTCCCGTGGCAAATTTCTAGCCATGCTCACTTACGCCACGACAATCCCTAGCTTCAATTCCCGTGGCTAAATAGTGGCGCCACGGAAATCTTACATTTACGCAACGTTTTTAATCGTGGCATAAGTGGTGTTTTGTAGTAGTGTTGGTAATGCGATGGTTGTTGGTTGTTGTTATCACTGTCATATCTCAATCGCGGGTTATCTCTCCTACCAGTATTATATAGGTGGTAGAATAGGGGTCATACCTCCTTTGGTTGCTCTGTTGGCCTTGGAAACCCATGGCCTTGACCTCTTCACTCGGCCCCTCTTGCAATTGCGGACAACAATCAGTAGGATGGTTAGAAGCAAAAATCCGACAAGCCTTAACATGTTGCACTTTTTCCTTCACCATGATATCTCTAACTAAGGAAGTGATAGCTTGCACTTGCTCTCCCAATTGGGGATCACTACTACAAGCGACACTAATATTCTTCCTTTGGCCACCTCATCTACCAAAGCTTGAGCGGCGTCTGGAGTTTTGTTAAAAATAGACCCACCACTAGCAGCATTGACCATACGCACATCCTCATTAGTGATACCATTGTAGAAGTAAAGGAGGAGGTCTTGGTCATTGTACCCATGGTACGGACAACTACCACACAATCTCTTGAATCGCTCCCAATACTCATAAAAGACTCATCATATTTCTGCTCAATGTTGCTTATCTCCTTTTTCAAGGTGGAGGACGTAGAAGCTGGAAAGTATTTCACTAAGAACTGTCGCTTCATTTCTTCCCATGTGGATATGTAACCCGGGATAGTAAAGCCAATCCTTGGTGGTATCCTTTAAGGAAAAAGGAAACGCCTTCAGCTTTACATGTTCCTCAGTAGCACTTGTCGGTTTCATACTTGAGCAAACTACGTGAAACTGAGATAAAAACTTGTTTGGGTCCTCGCCACTAAGTCCATAGAAGGAATGACCCCTGGCTTGAGCTCAATGGTGGTGGTGGGGGTGCCCTCTTCAGGTTCAGGGAACAATATACACAAAGGCTGCTGATCAAGGTTGGGAGCAGTGAGCTCCCTCAAAGTGAGTGCCTCCGCTCGTGGTGGCATGGCTTCCACAAAATCAAGATGGAAAGGAAGTTCTTCAAAATCTCTCCTCAACCTGAAAAGAGTCTATTCAACTTCTAGATTGAACAGCAATTGATTGTGGTTAGTAGCACGCGTTTCAAGCATAAAAAGAAGAAAATCAGAAAATAAAAACAATCTTTTATACACACATTGTAGTTGTTGCCATGTCCTCGGCAACGACGTCAAAATTTGGTGGGACGTGGTTGCACGCGTTTACCAAAGATACTAGTTATTATCCAACTTTCCAACACAAATAATGTAGGAGCTAAGTAGGGTCGAACCACAGAGACTTAGGTACCAAAGTATGATCGAAGGACATTGAAAGGGGGTTTTCCAGATTAAAAGAGTAATCTAACAATCTAAGTAAACAATATTAAAATAGAGAAAAGATCTATATAGAAGAGTCTTGAGTTCGGTTGATTTTTACTTTGATTCGGGTTATCGATCATCAATTTCTAAGCATAAACGACTACTCTTAATCACTTATAGATTGAGAATTAAATCTCGCTCCCTCTAAAGAATTGTTAAACTATCCGAATCTGCAGATAGAATAACTAAACTATAGAACAACCGAATTGAATCTGCAATGACAGTTCAATTCTAAAGCACATCAAACCCTAGGAACTCTATAAGCCAAACAAAAATTACTGGCGCAGTTATTCAATTCGAAAATAGTGATTTCACTAGACTGTAACAAGAACAATCAGATTCTAAATTAAACCCTAGTTTGCTACTCATAAACGAAGAACAAAAGAATCGGCAATCGTTCTAAGTTCTAGCAATAGATTAATTGAAAAGAAAGACTAGTTTTACTTCCTAACAATCAAACATATAACCATATAATCAAATAGAAATCAAAATTATAATTAAGAAAGATTTCAAAAAAAGAAACCTCACAATAACAAACCGAAGATCAAACAACCTTTCTCAAGAGTAGATTTACGCTACGATCGGCATATAGTTCATCAACGATTCTTCAATAATTAAATCTAACATGAAAGTAATAGAGAAGGATAAAGTAAGTTTCTTTCTCTGATTAGGGTTCTAAACGAATTGGAATAATGAAAGATGAGAAAACAAATTAATTAAAACTAAGTTAATAAAGCCAAAGTCGACAAAAATCTCCACAAGCGCTGCTGTGCTCGACATGCGCGAGTTGCGTGCTGGTTGTGCGCGGGGTGCGCGCTACGTCTGCTGATGGAGTTGTTGGGACCCCGCTGGTGCGCGGGGTGTGCGTGAGGCACGCACGATCACTGACGCTGGTCTGATGTGCGTATGGTGCGTGAGGCACGCGCATGTAGTGTGCTAGGTGCGCACCAACGCTGATTGGCTGCCTGCTATGTGTATGGTGCGGGCTGCTTGCCTGGAAAGCTTACGAACTCAATGGATTCTCATACGAGGTATACGCTTCACAATCAAAACACAGGTTAACACGCACACACACACACACACTTTCTTGAACACGAACCATCATCGAACATAACTATGAACGAGGACCGGTATGCAATGACCATGCACTTTGTTGACTTCTTTTCTCGAACGAACCACGAACATGGGACAAAGTCCACCTATAAATGATTAAAATAGTATAAAGTCTCCAAACGTCCTTAAATCTCCTCTAACTTACAGAAACCAGCTCAATTTTCCATATAGCACACTTATGTTAAGATAAACGAAACTCTGCTTCTCAAGGCCTAAACCTTTACAAAACGAACTCCAAAATACTCTAAAAATACGCCTAATATGGTCTCATCAGCCACATCTTTCATTGAAAGTACGAAGATACCCCTAGAAATATGAAGTTACTATTTTTCCCTTGGCCTTGCCAAGGCAGTAAAGTGGCCATCTGTGCGCCCGCTAGGTGATGGTCTTTATCCTGACAGGATGACATCACTCCAAGTACTACCTATATATCGTACTTGGACCTGATCAATCAGCTACGATTATACATCACTCCAAGCATCAGAGGGACATTCCCGGTTTCAACCCCGAGGTAGTTCACCAGTGCTCGTTTTTGTAGGACTCGAAACAAGGACCTCAAACTGTCCTTGTGATATCCCTGAGCTTGAGTTTGGACTTGGATTCCCGAACTACAAATTTCTATTGTGTTTAATTTCTTTGAACCCGAAAGAAGAAAGAAATATTTCGACACAAGAATATTCCTTGCTCTAAAGATTAAGAAGAAGGCCCTTCGGTCAGTATTGAGGCGTCACCTACTAGAACTCTGTTACTGAATCCTCCCAATTCAAAAGTGATATGAACTCTAACTGAAATATGGATGAACTCAACCAACCAATGTGTAAATGTAACCAATTCAAACTCATCTAAAACAAGAGCAACCCAATCGGAAAGCAACTCAAAATTATATGGCGGCAACGTCACTAATATTTAATTACGAATGCCATTAATAATAATTGATTAATTGATCCGTGAAAATAGAACTGATACTAATTGTAAACATGTAAATATTTATATACACTATTAAAAGAGCATGTGCAATTACACATGTTTTATTTTGAACTTATTACAAAATGAGATAACTCATTTTAAATTTTAAATCTTTATTGATAACAAGGCATAAAAAAGATAAAACAGACATTATTGACATTTAATCGATATATACCAGCAAAGGAAAATTAGGACAATAACGTTAAGATACCATCAATCACAATTTATGAAATCATATAGGCTTCCATCTCATAAAACTAAGCTAAATCGTCTAACTTTATATCAACATGAGAAACCACATTTAGAGAATGATAAGTTAACAACTCACTGAACACAATACCAGTAATTAGAAAAAAAAACCAAAAATTTATCTTATTACAAGGTCATTATACCAAACTAATACAATATTATTATAAGGGGTAGTATAAAAATTATAAAAATTACTAATACAAAAAATGTCATCATTTCAAATTGATATTGTTATACTGGGTAACATAGAAATTATATAAATTAAGTCAAAGAGAGACCAGTTAGTTAATATTCAATTATTATCTCCTTCTTTGCTATATGGAGATATAGGATAGAATTTTATATAAAGTGGTAGGGATTAGTGGTAATATGATAGTAATATATAGGGGTATTACGGGAATAATGAATATTATTATATAGAGTTGATTTACATTGACCATTTCCTCCCTTTATATATACTAGCTTTCTATGCACGCGATGCGTGCGACAACAATTTTATTATGAAAATTTATAATCTACAATAGATAATTTTATGGATAGTCGCATCTTACCACTTAAAACTTTTCATGTTTTTAGAAACTCTCACCTTAATGATTTTTTTTTAAAATTCCACTTACCATTGACAATTTTATTAAAACTCCCACCACTTAACGATTTTTGTCAAATTTCATTAACAAAAAACTGTTTAGTGGGTCCCATATATACATTTTGTTAACAAAATGGAACTTGAAATAGTTGCAATTCTTTCCAAATAGTTGTAATTCGTTCCAAATTTGCTCTAAATTTGTTGAGGATTTGCCCTTAAATTGATGAAAATTGATTTCAATTTTAGCGTAAACTAATAATAAAATGCATATGTAGGGCCCACTTCACGGTTTTGTAAACGGAATTTAACAAAAAAATAATTAAGTGGTGTGAGTTTCTAATAAAATTGGGAATGATAGGTGGAAATTTAAAAGGAAAATTCATTAAGGTGGGAGTTTCTAAAAACGTGCAAATTTTAGGTGGTTTTGAACAAAAAATCCTAATTTATTTGCATACGATGTGTGTTTTGGCTACTGTAACATGATAAAATATGAAGGTACACAACATATTTTCAGCTAAATTCATTTTGGCTCATTTTTCTTTGAAAACATCCCTTACTCCTCATCATCAACTACAACTTTTGTTATATAGTACCTGATAAGGTATTTTTTGCTCATTGTCCAAATGAAAAAAAATAAAAAAGTACTTGAAAATATTTTATCATATTTCTCACTCATTCTAAAATACTTTATCACGTTCAATTTGATCAAATGTGCTTTCACTCATGAATTACTCATGTATTCTAAAATAAAAAAATTCAAAAGTATATAAAAGTATAGCAAAATGGGTGTCTATCTATAGAACTCAAGAAAATATAATTGTTGATATTTTTTAAAATTGTTTTTACTTTGTAGGTGTTTAGATATTTTAGTTGGAAGTTTTGAACATATTTTATTAAAAATCTGATGGCTAAATTTGGAAATAAAACTTAATTACTTAATAAACTAATTAATTTATTTTATTTATTTTTCCTTTTTTTCTTTTTGGTGTCCACTCCCACCTCTTCACTTATATAATAGAGATATATATATAGAGAGAGAGACTAGTTATCGTGGCACGTGCATAATGCACTTTTTTTTAATAGAGTAATTTTACTTGGTAAATAATTGCAATACAGTCATAACATTAATATATGTATAGTACATATATATATCTTACTCGAAATCTATATAAATAGCATAATATCCTTCTCATTGCCTATTTGCTAGATAGTAATAAATAGTAATAATGGTGGAAGATTCATAATTAATTTTGTATAAGAAGTATCATATTAAAGTCCATCAATTCATAGTAGTGTCTGCCTACCACCAAAATTTATGGTTTTCTTATTAAAACATCGTTACCATCCACTACCATATTTATAGTTATACTGAGCGGGAATTGAAAATTTTGAAGAACGATACGTGTTTACGGACGATTCATTAAGTATATGATTTCATTATCAATAACGAGCAAGCTCGAGCCAATATGTAGCTTAACGAGCCAAGCTCGAACAAGCAAATTCGAAAGCTCGTCCAATCTCGACCATGCTCAAACACCTATGACACTTATAATTCATTATAGAAGTATAATTCTAAATAGTTGCTAGACTCGGCTCGTTTACAACCCTATCCGTATCCAATCAAACTAATTCTAATATTTCCGAGCAAATAAATGTTTATGAACATTGGAAATTACTAAGAACCAAGAACCAACTAAACGAGCATCAAGTAAACAGACCAAGTCATTATCTGTGTGTATGTATAGTAAGGTCATTGCAGTCATTTCTCTTATGTTAGACATCAAACAAGTGTATCAAACAGCCCAATTGGAAACCAAGATTAGCCATATATTAAAAAGGTCGAAACGAGTCAGTATCATGATGTAATAGTAGTAATGGTTATTCCTAGTATCGACAAATTTTAAACTAAAATGATTAGTGAATGTAGGGTCTTGATGCCCTAAAAATGCCACAAGACAGGCTGTGGTTGTGCTGTTAAGACGTTACAGCAAATTATGCTTAAAGCTTAGGAGTTACCCGTACGTTCAAATACCCAGCTAAGGTTATCCTTCCTTTGTATATAAGTTGGACTCCCATCACTCATCACTTGCTTAGCTTCAATAATTTACTTATCAATTTGTCATAGCCTATATAAAACCGTGCTTTTTTCAGGTGTTACATATTAGACCAACTTAAAATAATAATGAAGACTGTTATTGCACTCCTGTTGGTTATGGCCCTTGTTGCCTCCTCATTTGTAGACACTGCAAACGCTGGCTCAGGTAATTAACCTCATATATGTACTTTCCTCCACCTTCTTGTTTTTGGATAATCATTACTATCATGCAAAAGAGATATATATGCATATATATAACCTGTTACGTAAAGGTGAAGGTAGAAAGTATAATTGATCACCATTAAACATTTCAAGGCGTGTTTGTTTGGATGGGTAAGAAAATAGAGACTAATTTATAAGAAAGAAAGATGATATTTACTGAGACTTTCTAAGATGTATATGAGGGGAATGAGATTGGGATATGACAACTAGTAACTCCTCATATCCCTCGTTATCCTGACCCTTTGTCTCTCAAAACAAAGTTCTCATTATATATTGGACAAAAAGCCAAGCAGGTGCTTACCTAAGAAAACAAAACTTTTAGTTACACTTCGTTTTTACGTTTGCCCATACACTAATTAATTGGACATTTCAAATTAAATTATATAGTTTGAAGATATATATGGAGACGTATCTAACTTCATTTCACAGAATTATGTTCCTTATCTCTATTATATAAGGGAAGAGGGGTGGACACCAAAAAAGAAAAAATAAAAAAATCCTGACCACTTTGCTAATTCGATAGTTAACCATTTCATTAATTAATTAATTTTTTTTCTGTTATAGCATGCATCACATGCAAATAACTCTAGTAGGTATAAGAGTCATAGTGAAGTGAATGAATAATGTAAATGTCAAATACGTTTAAAATGACGGAAGAGCTACTAAAATATGTAGAAATTTCTTATTTTTGTTTGGCTGAGATTTGACTTTTGACTTAAGCACCACCATCCAATATATATGTTGTGACATTCCTTCAAATATATGTTTTGACATACATACTAAAAGTATAAGCTAAGTAAATGTAAGGTTGACCTTATTTTAAAAAACCAATTTTAAAAGCATTAAATATAGTGAGGTAACCTTATAATATTCTGTCAACAAACGTCTTATATTTTTGTAAACGAAAGATATATAGTTACTAATAATCTCTCTATCTCAGGTAAAGACCAAAAGCCGAATAATCCCCTTTATGTGGAGTATATGAGATAATAATCTATTAATCTTTGCATAATGCATCCTTTAGACAGTCAAAAGATATTATATGACCCTTGTTTAGATTACACAAGGCTCTAAATTGCCTACAAACTATATGCTATATACGCGAAGTATTAACTTATGAAACCATTACAGAAGGAGGTACCTAAATAAGTCTTGTTGTATGTATTACAACATTTTTTGTTTACAAATACATGCATGCATGTTTGGAACCAATTGTCCTTCGAGAGTCAATATTATACTCTCTCCGTCCCCGAGAGGATTTCTCATTTTTCCATTTATGTTTGTCCCAATTACATTTCCCATTTCCTTATTTGGATATGGTCCACTTACTATAATATTATTTTCCTTACAAAAAGTATTTGACCCCACCTCTCTCTATCTCTTAATAAACAATTCTAAAAAATATCCACTACCTTACTTTTCCATTATAAAATGAAAATTAGGCCCCACATCAACATCACTCCTTAAACTTTGTGTCCAAAAGAAATGGGAAATCCTTTGGGGGACGGAGGGAGTATGTCATAATATCTCTTAATATGTTTGGGACCAAATTTTTATGGATGGATATTTAATTAATTATTTATATATTTATTTTTACATTATTTTGCCATATTTTTAAGCTAAGAGGTAACTAAACATTATCTATATATGTTGAAACGTCCACCATGGGATTATGAAGTTTTTGACCCATTAATCTTGTTTCTAATTGTGCCATTTAATATGATAATGACTATATTTTTTTATTTTTTTTTACCTAGACGTTTGTGACTCAAAGTGCAATGTGAGGTGCTCAAAGGCAGGACGCAAAGATCGGTGCTTGAAGTACTGTGGGATATGCTGTGAAGCTTGCCAATGTGTTCCATCAGGAACATATGGTAATAAAGATGAGTGCCCTTGTTACAGGGACAAGAAGAATTCCAAGGGCCAAGGAAAGTGCCCTTAATTACTTCTACTCTTCAACAATAATTATGTTGACCGATTATAAATATGCATGATCAACGTACGTACTATGATGGACGTGCGTATATTCTATGTTTCAATTTTATTTTATGGTCAATGTATAAATTATGGTTTCGTTTTCTATATTTCTGTGGCTATCAATATACCTTTTGTATGTATTCGACTTCAAGGCTTGCTTTAGTTATATATATAAATAAAGGACCGTTAAATTATTTATTTATGTTTGGTTTATTATTGTAAACTTAATTTATTCAATAATTTTTCATTATGGAATAAGTGTAAGGACAACACTATCAAAGCCCTATTTTCCTCAAATTATCTTAATAAGTTTCAACCAAAATAATTTTATACAACAAGTTTTATTTAGAAATAGTCTAGTTTAATAAAAGTAAGTTTAGTTCAATAGAAATAATTTATATTCTTAGAAAATTTGTTTAGGTTTTAAAAAAATAAATTTAGTTTAATAAAAATATATGTTTAATAAAATAAATGAGTTTAGTAGAAATTAGTTCGGTTCAAACAATGTCTAAATGGTCCTAATGTCCTAGACCTATAATATTCATAGTATCGAAAGAAACGCTCCTAGACCCATCCTTGAGTAAACGTCACCTTAGGGAAAACAAGGTCTAAATGGTCCTAAGTGTGCAAGTAATGGAAAAAAAAGCTAATAATATGAAATGTTAAGTTCCTCATAGTAAGATATCCATTGAGAAAGGAAAAGGATGTGAGTGGCCTTACTGATTTTGTTCTCTTTTTAATTTATAAGTATACATTTCTTTCACAAGAAAAAATATAAGTATACATCGTTATCGTCATAACTAATTGACTATAACACAAGTCCCTTATTATATTTATAATTGGAAAACTGCACCTTGTATTCCTGATTTTTAAAAAGAATATGTTTCCTCCGTTTCTTTTTATTTGTCGTCATTGTGATTTTTGTATTTCTTTTTTTGTCCTATTTTTTCATCTTATCGTATATGGGGATATTATGTTACTCATCTGCACCCTTTTTCTTCCCTTTTTGGTCCACATGTATCTTACAATCTTTTCTGACCTACTAGAATCACCACATTTAATATAACACAAGTGGACTCATTAATTGTGATCCCCACCCTCATGCACATGATATCATATTCCTTGACATTTGGATTTACAATATAGAGGATAAATAAAATGAAACAGAGGAAATATCACGTATCATTCAATGTTTTTTCACTGCACAATGTATCCCTAAGTTTTCCATGAAAACACATCAAGTACCTTACAACCTAACAAATGCTTATTTCAATAATCTATCAACTCAAAAATTCCCCCCCACAAACCCGATCCCCTTTAATATTTTATACTCCCTCCGTCTCCCAAAAGATTTTCTATTTCTTTTGGATACAAAGTTTAAGAAGGAAAGTGAACCTAAATTTTCTTTTCATAATTGAAAACGTAATAGGTATTAGAAAAAATTGGCAATAAATACCTAGGTTTAACCTCTTTTTTGAAATAAATACCTAGGTTCTTTTTTATTATATATATAGCACACTTTCTTCATTATTTTTAAAATCAATACTAACTAACGGATTAGCCCAAAAAATTAACGGAATCTGACTAATTTTAATAGCTATTCCATGTTTGAGAGTCCCATAATGTCAACTATATATAACTACCTTTAATTTCATTCATTTCTCCAATAACGATGTGCAATCTATTTATTAAAGTTGGTCAATTTACTTTACGTTTTTGGGCTAATCCCGTTTGTTAGTATTGATTTCAAAAAAATGAAACAAATGTGGAATTTATATATTATAAAAAAGAACCTAGGTATTTATTTCAAAAAAGAGGTTAAACCTAGATATTTATTGCCAATTTTTCCTAAGTATTATTCATAATTGTTTATTAAGAGAGAGAGAGTGTGGGGTCAAATGCTTTATGTAAAGAAAATAATAAGTAGTATCTTAATTAGTGGACCCTATCGAAATAAGAAAATAGAAATATTATTGGGACAAACAAAAAGGAAAAATAGGAAATCTTTTAGAGTATAAAAGGAGTAGTTACGCTGAAAAATTGGCATGTCGGTAAAAATGGCTGGGAAGGCGACTGGCCAAGTGAGTGAAAATTCATTGGAAGATTTAGATCTCCTCCAACTAACCAAAAAGAAACCCAAGCGAAAAATCACCCACTTGAATTTTGGCCGGAATGATGAAGTTATGGAGGAGGCGAACACTGACATGCATCCCTCATCCACTAATGCATGCAACGACGCTCAACGAACCACTATTTCATTTCGAGATTTGGTGAAAGGCAATTCTGGTATGGATAGCGAGTATCTCCAATCCCAAAGAACAAATCCTCTGTTTGAAAATTTTGAATTGCGGATGAAGTGTCCGATGACAATGCTGCACTAGATGAATTTCTGGACAATGACCAATGCCCTACCATCTTACACTCAAAGGAAGAGAAGCTTTACATCAGGAAACCTTAGAAAATTTCCTTAATTATTAAAATATTTGATGGGAAATTAGGCTTCTTCTAATGAAAAGGCTTAAGAAAAAGGGGCAATTAAAAGGGGGAGATGGTTCTCACTAATATTGGATGGGACTTCTACATTGCCAGATTTTCCAATTTAGAGGATTATAATTTTATTCTCACACAAGGCCCATGGATGATTGACGGTCATTATCTTACCATCAGGAAATGGATTCCAAACTTTGTCCCTGATGCAGCACCAGTGAGATTTATCATAGTCTGGGTGCGTATTTTGAGTCTATCATTTGACTACTTTGACACTGCATTCCTAAAGAAGGTCGATGCAAAAATACGCAAGGTAATGGCGCATAGACAAAACAACTGCCACAGATGAAAGAGGCCAATTTACAAGGATCAATGGGAAAATTTGGAGGATTCTATATGAAGGACTCAATTAATTTGCTACAAATGCGGGAAAGTTGGACATCGAGAAGAAAATTGTGATCATGCTATTGATCACTTGCATTCCCACCCATACGCCCCGGAAGTTCAAGACCCTATGGCCATGGCTCTTGAAGTGCAAAGGCCGGTACAAAACGAAACCTTTGGTTCAAGGATGATTGCTAAGAAACCGACCCGTCGTCGGAACTCGAAGTCTGATAAACAGGATAGAGACCTTACTAAGTTAGGAACCCATAATCCAAAACATGGTAATCCAAATACTAACAAATCCACCCTTCAAAACCCAGTCCAACAAGGGTCCAGATTTCTTGTTTTACAAGATCAAATACCTCCTAGTTAAGAAGGACCAATATCTCAGGAGGATATCTTGGCTGAAAAAGGGAAGATGATGAGCTTGGATGCAACTATAAAGGAGTCTTCCTTTTGTGAGACGATTGACTTAGGAATTGACTCTCAATCTCGTATAATATCAAGGAATCAAGATGCAATCTTTAATCTTGGAATTAATTCCTTACACATTAGTCCCCTTCCCAATTCTAACAAAAATAATAAGCTGCACAAAAGGACTCTTTCTCACGCACATAAACTCCGCTACAAAACCATAATTCAAACGCCAGTCCAATTCTTCACCCAAAGCTCATCCATAGTTCTCCTACAAGCAAGGAAAACTCCATTATTTTCTTTAAAGCCCAAACAAAAGGATGAAGAAGATTGTAAAGAAGAATGAATCAGTGAATTAAAATCCTCTCAATTTCTCTCGCTCGAAGTCACTCATGTCTCTTCAACCTCCGTATCCAATAGCATTGAGGATCCCCTCGAAGAAGACACTTTGTGTGGGGAGAAGGATGGACAATTCATACAAGGGAGTGGCAGACCCCCTGACTCACATATTGGAGGTTCGGTTCCAGACATGGTCGGAGCCTCTACCGGAGCCACCAGAGTTAGTGGTGACGCTCAAAATTCCCAATAGAATTACTCGTATCCTACGATTAATATCTGAACCGTATATATTTGGACTCGTGACCTTCTATTCTGTGTCTTATGCTGAATAGAAACCAAACTTGAATCCTAATTATCCACCCATAACTTGTATGATCTGGAACGTACAAAGGGCAAGCAATAGAGCTTTCATGGCTGTTCTATGTGAAATAATTCTGATAAATCACCCCCAGGTCTTAGTTTTGGTGGAGACATGACAGGCTAAAGTCGTATCACCTAATCAAAGATAATCCTAAGTCCTCTAACAATGATAGTCAAGGGAAGTAGGGTCGAATTCACCGAGATACGGAGTATTTAAGTTAATATTTAACTAAACAACTACTTCAGACAAAATCAGAAAGGAATAAGCTGAACTACTAATTAGACACTAGAAAGCAATATAAAAAGGGATTTTAATCTATGAAATAAAGGTCTAGGGAATTAGTTCGGTCCACCATGCTTATAACAATCAAGGGATCAAACAACTATTAGAACCTAGGTCAAGAATCGATAGATTAGAGAAATGTCAAACTATGGCTAAGTCTCAACGCCCATAATTCAACATGTGCAGCATGTCCACAAACATAATCAGAATTACTGATGTGTACTAGGCCTCTAAAAGTAAGTCGGATCGTTGCAAACAATTATTAACCTCAAGTAATCAATGTAACTGCACAATAATATTAATCACTCAATTAGAACAAATCACACCATAATCAATCTCATAAAACCCTATAAACTAGTAACCATTCAATTAATCAAGGTATAAACATGGTTCCCTCATCAAATCCCTAGAAATTAAACTACTCAGACATAATTAAATTAACAATAACAATTCTAATGAGAAACCCTAATTTCAACATCATGAAACAAAATAATAATTAAACTAAGAAATCAAAAGTAATTAAACAGATTAAGAAAGAAGAACAATACCGAATTAACGGAAAGCAATAACTTTTATTGAAATATAATCTGAGATTCAATCACCCCTTAAACTAATCTAAAGTGTTTAATCTAATAAAAACTGTCTAAAAACTAAGCTAAGAACAATGGAAATAAACTAGAATAAAAGATGTCTCTAACAATATGAAGTTAAGCTATTTATAATAGCCCAAAATCTAATAAAAATGTAAATAATAAAGATAGATTTCCACGGTGCGGGACCCGATCGGGCAATGGGCAACCCGATCGGGACACACTAAAAATACCCAACATGTTAATTTGTCTCACGCAGCAGCACAGCAAGAAAATGGTTTTTTTCCGGCCCCGCCCGATCAGTCACCCGATCGAGTTGGTGATCGGGCCTACACTAAAACCCAACATCATCATTTGGCTTTGAAAAGCAGCAGCAACAAGTGGATTGCTTGGGCCTCCCACCCGATCGGGTCGGGCAGCAATGCCTGATCGGGCCTGGGGCAAAATGGCCTAGCTTCCCTTCCTTTGTTCAACGCAAGCAGCAAGCATGTCTTAGCCTTGAAATAGGCCTGCTCGATCGGGTGGACTCTTGCCCGATCGGGTTGGGCTTGAGATTGCCAACCATATTTTCTTTTTTTCCACCCGATTGGGTCCGGTGATGTCCGCCGATCGGGTGCGAAACTTTACCGCCCGATCAATAAATCTTCGCCAGATCGGGCCATTTTCTGCCCGATCAGAGTACCGGAAGCTCCTTTTGGCTCTTTGACTCTAAATTTTTCACGTTTAGAGGTCTTGGGACCTCTTAGACCATCCATAAAGCTCAGGGCCATCCCTACGTGCCTCGGAACATCTCGTAAAGCCGTGGTTGCTTCTAAATAGCTCGGAAATAAGGAGAAAACTCCCGAAAACCTGCAATTCAACACTAAAACACAAAACCACAACTATATACGATAGTTAGCATAAAATAGCTCCGAAGAGCTCAAATGACACACGAATTAGCTCATAAATAGGGGAGAAAACTCTATATAAATACGTGATATCAAACTCCCCCAAGCTAAACCTTTGCTTGTCCTCAAGCTAACAGAACATGAACATGGAATAGATTGCCTCACCCCATAGATAAAAATCAATCAAAGCTCAAAAACGTTTTCAAGACTAAGAATCGTTCAAGCAGGCAAAATTCAATTTTGGCTAATCAAATCCATCCAACTACCAATCATCCAAGCAATTCATCAAATTCAAGCATCCACAAGGCATTCAAATCCTGAAAAGGCTCTCACAAAGGTGTCACTCCTCTTCATTTTGTGGCAGGCAAAGAATATGCCCGAACACTCACCAACCCGACCATAAATGTCCTTCCCACTCACACTCTCATGTGTTTAAGAAGGTTAAATGACGTTCATCCTAGCCAAGTCGACTCAATTAGCAAACATACTCTTTAACTTTGACAAACTGAATCGAAATCAATCTAATAAACAATGCAGACACGAGCTCAAGAGGACTTTATGGGGTTGTAGTGGGGCTTAGGTAAGAGGTAGGGGATAGTTTTAGGAAATGTGATGGAAAAAACCAAGAATGGGGGAGCATAATTCACTCAAAAAAGACCTAAGATGGCTAAAACAACTCCTAACAACACCATATAACCACAAAACATAACCTAACTCTCATAAATCAATAAAAACTCACAACAAATTTTTCTTTATAACGTACGTGAATGAAGGAATTTTGAATTCTTTTGAACTTTTATTTCTTTTTCTTTCATTTTTCAAACCAAGCATTCAAGCAACTCTAACTTTGCTTTTTCTTTTCTATTTGTCACACTCAAACCACATCAAATACACTTTAATTCCCCAAAACTAAACTAAACCATCAAACCAATCACAAAACTCAACCCAACAAACGCTCCCACAAGCTAGGCTTGGAAAAAGTATCGAAATAAAGGCTATGGGCTCATAATAAGGGTCTTAGTAACACGAAACAGATCATTAGGCTCAACGAGGCTAAGGAGGATAAAAGTATATCAAAAATTCACTATGAGGCTCAAGAATCAGACAAACAAACACCTCTATCACAACAAATGCTACAAGTCATCGAAAATCAGACAAGTACGAAGTCAAAGTCAAGATCAATCCACTAAAGAGGAACTAACACACAAAAAGCATACTGATAATGATATGAATCCAATAGGCTACAAAGAAACCTCACAGTCTAACCAATTCAGGCATGCAGCACAATGTGGTGTAATATAATCAAAATTCGCTCGAAATCATAGCAATCAAATATCAAATTATAGCCTCAAGATCACAAATGCCCAACTATCCAGAAAATCGAGTCAAATCATTTTCAATAAAGGCACAACAAGGGCCACAGGGAGGCAACTAAACCAGTCATGGGAACCATAATTTTTTTTATTTTTTCAGTATTTTTTCGAAAGCAATAAATCTATCCTAGAAAGCAGTAAAAGAGATAGAGAATACAAACATGAAATCCTCCCCGAGCTGAACTTGGCAGTGTCCTCAATGCCAAAAGGTAACAAAGGACGATGCTAAGAGGAAAATAATGTTACTACCCTCACTCTCGCTCACTAAAAAAATAGGAAAATTAAAAAGAAAAGGAAAAAGGGGAAAAATACGAGTTGCCTCTCACACAGCGCTGGTTTATAAAGGTCCCGCATGACCATAATACCTACATCTCTCAAATTGGAGGGGCTAGGCGGTGAGTGCCACCCTCATCAAACATCTTCCTTCTCTAAATGTTCTTGATAATACCTTCAGACTGTGAGGCAACCTTAGGTGGAATTTGAACCTTCTCTACACCTACCTCATCCAAAACCTCAGCCCTGCAACAAGATTGTTCAAGCATAGATGCCTTAAGAACATTGGTTACTTTAAAAATCACTTTATCATCGCCAAAACTCAGAGTTAAAGACCCATACTTAACATCAATGACAACACCAACAGACAACAGTACACAAAAACGGTCTACCCAGAATAATGGGAATCTGGGCATCCTCATCCATATCTAACTCCACAAAATCAATAGGAATATAGAATTTCCTGACCCTAATAGGACCGTCCTCTACAACACCTAGAGGGTATTTAATACAAGGATCAACCATCTATAAGTGATTTTTGTCCATTTAAGTGCTCCCATATTCAGTTTCTTATAAACCGATAAAGGCATGACAGATTTAGAAGCACCTAAATCATACAAAGCTTTATCAATAAAAATAGGTGCAAGATGGCAGGGAATGGAAAAACTATCAGGATCTTTTAACTTAGGTGGGGTTTTATTCTAAATAAAGGCACTGCACTCTTCAGTAAGTGTGACACGTTCTACCCCACCAAAGTCTCTTTTCTTGGTTATCATGTCTTTCATAAATTTGGCATAAACAGGGACTTGGGTAATTAAATCTGTGAATGAAAACGTTACCTCAAGGTTCTTAACCATAGCCAAGAACTTAGCAAACTGCTAATCGACTTTTGATTGTTGCATCCTGTGAGGAAAAGGTAGCCTTGGTGTAAAAGGCATTTTAGAAACCTTCTCCTTTTTCTTCCGTGTCTATTCACCTTCCGCAGATAAGTTGACTTCAGATGTCGAACTCTTCTTTTTTCCTTCCTCTACCACCTTCTTCTTCCCCGCAGTTGGGGCAACATCATCAATGGGCATTAAAGGAGCGTCATAAGCAATGCCACTACGAAGAGTGATGGAATTCACGTGCTCTTTCTGAATGGGTTACCCTGACAATTCCCCTAGCCGTCTCTGAGCACTATTGCTTGCCAATTGTGCATTTTGAGTCTCGAGAAGTTTGATGTGCTTTTCTTGAGCTCTGTGTGCCTCCCGTTGAGCCTGTATATGCTTTTGTGTTTCTTCATTGGTCTTTTGGATAGCCAACATCAACTCCATCAATTCAGACATGGAGGGCTCTTGTGGGTTTATGTTTTGTGGAGGTGGGGTTTGAAAATTTTGTGGGGCTTGGAAGTTATTGGGGTGATGGAAGTATTGTGGTGGGGGTCTCTGAAAACCAGGGGTTTTGGTAGTATGAGGATTTAGGATGATTTTGTGGAGGTGGAGGTTGATAGTTTTGTGGATTTTGGTAGTTATGTGTAGGGGGAAGTTTGGTTGTCTCTGTTGGAAAGCGTTTGCCTGCTCTATCTGATGTTGACTGAACTGACAGTCGTGCTCAAAGTGACCCTGAACATACACCACATACCTCGCAGTAAGATGAGGTAATGGGTGCTACGACAGACATAGCATTAATACTCAAGGAAGGAGGTGTCGAGGTAGAGGAACTCAATGTGTCCATCTTCTAGCTTAGCTTCGCTATTTGCGAAGTCAGTTATGCAATGGCATCTACCTCCAATACTTTCCTCGTGAGGCTGCTGAAAGTGGAATAATCATTGGCTGTGAGGTTTGACAGAAAATCATAGCCTACATCCACTTCCTTATCAAGAAAAACTACTCCAGCAGACGAGTCAACAATACTCTTCGTCTGAGGCTGCAGACCATTGTAAAATGTCTGCGTCAAGAACCATTTGTCCATGTTGTGATGAGGACACTCTCTCTGCAAATCTCTGAACCTAGCCCACGCTTCTCGAAGTGTTTCATCAGGCTCTTGTGAAAACGTGGCTAGGCTCAGGAACACAGCAGAAATCTCACTCCATTCAGTTTCTTTCACGTCGTTCAACCACTTCTGGGCTCTATCTCTGAATGAAAACTCGAACAACATGACCTTAGTTGATCTGGAGTGACGCCGACATGTTTGACGGTTTGAAAAAGCTGTTGAAACCGTTGTAGATGATTTGACGGGTCTTCAGTAGGATGCCCACCAAACTGATTTTGCTGAACCATGCTGATGAGTCCAGGTTTAATCTCGAAGTTCGCTGCGGCGATGGTGGGCATAGTAGGTCCAATGGAGAGACCATCTTGGTTGGGCACCCCATATGACTTCAGTGATTTAGACATAACTGAACTGAGGTGTCTGATCCAGTGGTGTTTAGCTGAACAAACTGCTTTTCTCTCCGGATTTTCTTTCGAATCTGCCCGATTGTCCTTGTAAGATTGGGATCCGTTGGGATGGGGGAACCGTTTCTTTGAGACCTGGGCATAAAAAAGAACCAAAAAGAAGCAGTAAAACGTACCTCGATTGGAACAATGAAGTTCCAATGAGGCACAGAGAAGTAGACCAAATAACAAAACAAAAACATAGAAAACTAGTCCTGTCCTTTGACAGGTTAAAGTCGTACCACCTCAACAAATATAATCCTAAGTTCTCTAACAATGATAGTAAAGGGAAGTAGGGTTGAATCCACAAAGAGACGGAGTTTCTAAGTTAATATTTAGCCAAATAGCTACTTAAGACAAAACCAGATAGGAATAAGCTGAACTACTAATTAGACACTAGAAAGCAATATAAATAAGGATTTTAATCTATTAAATAAAGGTCTAGGGAATTAGTTCGGTCCACCATGCTTATACCAATCAAGGGATCAAACAACTATCAGGACCTAGGTCAAGAATCGATAGCTTAGAGCATTGTCAAGCTATGGCTAAGTCTCAATGCCCATAATTCAACATGTGCAGCATGTTCACAAACATAATCAGAATTACTGATGTGTACTAGGCGTTTAAAAGTAAGTCGGATTTGGGCAAACAATTATTAACCTCAAGTAATCAATGTAACTGCGCAAGAACATTAATTACTCAATAAGAACAAATCACACCATAATCAATCACACCAACAACCAGTGGATTGCTTGGGCCTCCCACCCGATCGGGTCGGGTAGCAGTGCCCGATCGCGCCTGGGGCAAAATGGCCCAGTTTCCCTTCCTTTATTCAAGGCAAGCATCAAGCATGTCTTAGCCTTGGAATGGGCCTGCCCGATCGTGTGGACTCTTGCCCGATCGGGTTGGGCTTGAGATTACCAACCATATTTTATTTGTTTTTCCACCCGATTGGGTCGCGTGATGTCCGCCCGATGCGTTGCGAAACTTTACCGCCCGATCCATAAATCATCACCAGATCGGGCCATTTTCTGCCCGATCAGATTACGGGAAGCTCCTATTGGCTCTTCGACTCTCAATTCTTCACATTTAGAGGTCTTGGGACTATCTAAACCATCCATAAAGCTCGGGGCCATCCCTACGTGCCTCGTAACATCTCGTAAAGCCGTGGTTGCTTCCAAATAGCTCGGAAATAAGGAGAAAACTCCATAAAACCTGCAATTCAACACTAAAACACAAAACCACAACTATATACGATAGTTAGCATAAAATAGCTCCAAAGAGCTCAAATGACGCACGAATTAGCTCATAAATAGGGGAGAAAACTCTATATAAATACGTGATACGAAGACACATATGGGCTGTATTGAAGCTCAACACGTTGCTACTATACTAGGCTATAATGGGCTTACACAAGTCGAAGCACAAGGCTTTAGCGGGGGGATTTGGGTGTTTTGGCATCCTGAAGAAGTCACTGTTTTTCCAATTATTGAACATCAACAACATAATACCATGGACATCACTCGGCGAGGAGACTTGACCTTTGGAGAGAGTTGAAAGAGTTTGCGACTACTCATGACAAAGCTTGACTTATTGCTAGAGACTTCAATGAAACTCGTCATGTTTGGGAACGTTCACCTTGTCTAACACTCTAAGGAGGAATGGTGAATTTAACCATTGGATAGAGGACATGGAATTACTCGAGGTTGAATTTTCAGGTTCGTCGCATACCTGGTTTCGAGTCCTATAGGAAGAGCCTCAAGTTAGTGCTAGATTAGACCGTGCACTTTGTAATGGGGATTGGAGTCTAAGATTTGAGAATGCACATGTCTTCCATCTTCCAGCCTCGCAATCGGGCCACTTCCCTTTATTAATTTTGCCCAACGGGTTTGCTCCTTTAGGCATCTTGGCAAAGCCGTTTTGCTTCCAAGCCACATGGCTTACACATGAGAAATTTGAAGGGTTCCACTAATTCCGTCTCTCAAGCACCTTGCTGATGATCTACAAAACTGGAATAAGGAGACCTTTCATAATATTTTCCATGAGAATAGAACACTTATGGCACGCATTGCGGGAATTCAAAGGAGCTTGGCAGAAAACGGGACCTCCAGTGTTATAAAATTAGAGGCAAAATTAAGGAGAGATCTCAATGTTGTTCTTGAGCAAGAGGAAATCTTATGGTATCAAAAATCTCGAGCCGAGTGGATAAAAGACGGAGACATAAAATACTTCCTTTTCCATCTTAGTACAATCACCCGTCGACGGAGAAACATAATCGCTGCTATAAAAAACAACAATGGCGATTGGATTCATTAAAAAGATAAGGTTAAAAGGCTGGTTGTCTCTTATATCTCGAACCTCTTCACTGACGATTTAAGTTATGCACCCAATGACCTTCCAATGGATTTATTTCCAGAATTTCCTCAATCGGTTTGGCATAAACTGGTACACCTGTACAGACATTGATCAAGAAATTGACAACATGGGTTCACTAAAGGCCCCTGGTCCCAATGGCTTCCCAACACCTTTTTATCAGAAACATTGGCCTGTAGTGTCTGAAAGTGTTTACGCTATGGCCCTGGCTCCGTTGCAAGGTAGGGGATTACCGGAATCGGTGAATGACACCTTTATAGTGTTAATTCCCTAAGGGCCCAGACTCTCAATTTTGCTTCATAAGAAGCCTAGGTTTTCATATTGCCCCTAAGGGCCCAGAGGCCCCAGATTCCCACTTTGAGGGACCACACTATAATGACTTAGGACAATCAACAAGTCAAAGTAGTGTTGGAACTTGCCATGTTGACAAGATTTGGTGCACACATATGCGGGATTAGCAACATTACCCACTTTCTTCAACTTGATCTTCTTCTCGTTTCTCAAGAAATGATTTCTTACATTCATGTGCTTAGTCTTTTCATGATGAAATTAGTCATTGGCTAAGGATATTGCACTGAGACTATCACTACTATACACAGCCTGTTCATTATGCAAACCCAAATCACTAACTAGCCCCTTCAACCAAATTCCGTCCTTAGTAGCTTTAGCCAATGCCATGTACTCTACCTCAGTGGTAGACAAAGTCACCGCAGCCTGTAGAGTTGCCTTCCAACTAACAATTGAAAATAGCCAGTCACTGTTCTCCTACTGTCCACATCTCCAGCATAATAAGAATTTTCTGTGACTAAATTAGTGTGTATCACTTGCATAAACAAGACCAACATCAAACGTACCTTTAAGAAGGTAACAAAATATCCTCTTCATAGTCTTCCTGTGCTCTTTCCTTCGTTTACCCATAAATCTCTGGACAACACTAACAAAATGTGCAATGATTAAGTCAATTGTAGACCATAACATACATCAAGATTCCTACTACAGTAGCATAAGGGACCCGAGACTTGAACTCCTTCTCAGCTTCAAACTGAGGTGAAAACACAGCAGACAAAAGCACCTTCCCAGTGCTAGTATATATAGGTTTAGTTGTTGATTTTCCAAACATCGACAATATCTTCTCAATGTATCCTTTTTCTGAAACAAAAAACTTCCCCAGATTCCTATCCCTATAAATATCCATACCCAAAATTTTATGTGCAGCACCAAGATCCTTCATATCGGACTCTGGACTAAGAAAATAATCTTTAACGTCTATATATCAGACTTGGAGTTTGCATCTATCTGCATATCATCTACATACATGAGAAGATAAATCATCGAACCATCAGCAAGCTTGTTGTGATACACACAACAATCATAAGTTCTCCTAATGTAGCAAAGCTCCACCATGTAGCTATCAAACCTCTTGTACCACTCCCTAGGAGACTACTTAAGCCCATACAAGGAATGCTTTAGTTTACATGTGAACCCTTCTGGTTGAGTCATACAAATATCTTCCCTTAGTTCTACATGTAAGAAAGTTGTCTTCACATTTCTAGCTGTTCAAGTTCGAGATTCTAATGTGCCACTGATATTATGTTTTTATATAGAGTTTTGCCCCTTTGTTTACAAGCTAAATCGTGCGTAATTGGTGCTCTTATGAGCTATTTTTTGTTACTTTCTTTGTATAGTCGTGGTTTTGTTATTTTGTGCTGGATTGCATGTTTTACGGAGTTTTCACCCTATTATATGCTATATTAAGCAACCACAGTTGTTAGATTTTATTACGAGGCACGCTTGATGAAGTGGGAGGTTCCCGAGCCTCTAGACTTGATGATCGAGCTCGAAAAAACAAAGAAAAGCCAAGAAACGAGCCAAAGATCATTTGGCTCGATCGGGCGGTCTTGCCCGAAACCATCGGGGAGCATTACGACTTTGTGAGGGCATCGTGCAAGCAGCCCGAAGGCAACGAGTCATATTTTCATACTCCAACCCCTGTGGTCTCGGGCCCGATCTGGCGGGTTTGCCTAACCTGATCGGGCGGGGCCAATTTTATGCGTACTACTATTTTGCTAAGATTTTAAGCAAGTTCATTGTGGCTTGAATTCAGCCCGATCGGGCGGGGCTCGGCCTCATCGGACATGCAGCATGGAGAGTTAAACTCTTTTAATTTCCGAATTATTTTAATTAGTTTATTAGGTTATTATACATAGTTATACTTCATTATTAGTCATAAATATTAGACTTTTTTGTCAGAAACAACCTTTTATAATCACTTTTTTGCGAAAAACAACCTTTTAAAGTTTTTTTTGCATCTTACAATCTAAAACCTAAATTTTTTTGCGAAATGAAACCTTTTTCTAATTTCCGTCATTGACCGTTAGTTTTAGACCGTTGACCGTTAGTTTCCACCCCAAACCACCCCACACCACCCCTTCAACACCACTACCCCACCCAAGACCACCCCAAAACCATCCCCCACCCCAAAACACCCCAAAAACCGGCCCAGCCCACCCAAAACCACCCCCAAAACCGGCCCAGCCCACCCAAAACCACCCCCAAAACCGGCCCAGCCCACCCAAAACCACCCTAGAAACCGAAACCACCCCCAACACTCACAGCCATTCGGGTTAGGGTGGGTGGTGGTTTTGGGGTGTTTTTAGGATGTTTTCGGGTGGTGTCGGGGGGGTTTGGGGTGGAAACTAACGGTTAATGAGGGAAATTACAAAAAGGTTTCATTTTGCAAAAAAAATTAGGTTTTAGGTTGTAAGTTGCAAAAAAAAATTAAAAGGTTGTTTTTCGCAAAAAAGTGATTATAAAAGGTTGTTTATGACAAAAAAAAACTCTAAATATTAATTTCCAGCATTCAATAAATTTTAGTTTAAACACTTATTAGACAGAAATACATCAGTTTTATTTCTGAAGGCGACCAAACCTTGGATTTGCTTCAATATGGATCTTAAATTTCCGTAAATTGGTATTGTTCTTTCTCCCCTTTCTTTTCTTTAATATTTGATTGTTTAGTTTAGGTATTAAATTGTTCATGATGCAAAGTGTTTATTTTGATATTATTTCCATTATTGTTATTTTCAATTATGAGTGAGAAGTCTTCTTTCTAGGGTTTTTTGGAGGAAAGGCATGTTTATACCATGATCGTTATTTGAATTTCTATGAGTTCTAGGTTGTGCTAAGGCAATGATAGTGTGATTTGCCCTTAAATCAGTGGTTTATGGTAATGCACAGTTTATGAATTACGTCTGGCAACTTGGGTATAGGCTTACTTTTAGAGGCTTAGAGCACACTATTTATTCTGATTATGTGAGCGATCGTACCACATATGTTGAATTGAGAATGTTATGACTCGAGCGTAGGCTTAGCATTTGATTTGGTTGTATGATTGTAGACCTTGGTATTATTAGTTATTCGAACCCTTTTGATTGATATAAGCATGGTGGACCGAAACTAATGGCCTAGCCTTTTAAATCATAGTTAAATCCTCAGTTTAATCCTTCTTTCTTTAGTTTAATTAGTAGTTTAGTTGTTTTCCCAGATTTCATTTGAAGTAAATGTTTAATTAAATATTAACTTCAAAAATCTGTCTCCTTGTTGAATCTATCCGTACATGCAAGTCCATTCTAACAAGAGACACCGTGCACTTGCGCTATTGCATTTAAAAAAATCAATTTTGGGGCCATTGTCGAGGAGACGGCTAGTTTTCTAGTTTTTATTTGATTATTTAGACTACTTCTTTAGCCTCATTGGAACTTCACCCTTCTAATTCAGATACTTTTCACTGCTTCTTTTTGTTTCTTTTGTATACCCAGGTCTCAAAGAAAAGGTACCCCATTCCCGTGGATCCTGATCTCATAAAGACCCTCACGCAAATCCGAAAGAAAGTTAAGAAAGGAAATTAATCAAATGAAAACTATGGGGTGAACACCTTCGAGGAAGACACTTCGAGTTCAGTTATGTCAAAATCACTGAAATCATATGGGGTGCCTGACCAAGACGGTCTTTACACTAGACCCACCATTGTTGCGATATATTTCAAAATTAAACTTGCACTCATCAATATGGTGCAGCGGAATCAATTTGGTTAGCATCCTACTGCAGACCCGGCAATCCATCTACAACGGTTTCAACAACTCTGACGGATCGTCAAACATGCCGGAGTCACTCTAGACCAGTTGAAGGTCATGTTGTTCGAGTTATCATTGAAAGATAGAGCACATAATGGCTGAACGATGTGAAGGAGGCTGAATGGAGTGACATATTTGTTGCGTTCCTCAAGGAGTACTACCCTCCAGCAAAAACAGCATATATCAAGAATAAACTAGCCACGTTTTCCCAAGATCATGATGAAACACTTCGGGAAGCGTGGACTCTTAAGAGATTTACAAAGAGAGTGTCCACATTATAACATGGAAAAATGGTTTTTGATGCAAACATTCTACAATGGTTTGCAGCCTCGGACAAATAGTACAATTGATTCATCTACATGAGAAGTATTTCTTGATAAGGAAATGGATGAAGATTATGAAATCCTTGCAAACCTTTCATCCAACGATCATTCCACTTATAGGAGTCTCACGAAGAAGGTATTAGATGTCGGCGCCCTTGCATTGCTAGCTTCTCAAGTGGCGCAACTCATGAATATAAAGATTGACACATTGAAATCTTCTACCGCGACAGCTCCTTGTCGCACCCATTACCTCATCTTACTGCGAGGTTTGTAGAGTTCAGTGACACATTGGACACGATAGTTTGTATAGTCAGCAACCTAGACCCCGAGTAGAGCATGCAAATATGCCACTCCACTCAGCCTCCTTCACATCGTTCAGCCTATATGCCACCCAAGAGCACACAAATATGCCACCCAAGAGCACACCAATTTAGACTTAATGAAACTCATAGTTATAATGCAAAAGAATCACGACGACCAGAGATATGAAAAAGCACATCAAACTCCTGAAGACGCAGATGGCTCAAACGGTAGGCAATAATGACCAGAGGCAACCGAGATAATTGCTTGGGCAACCCATTCAGATGGAGCAATCAAATGTCGTTACACTTCGTAGCGGCACTGCTTATGACGCTCCTCCATTGCCAATTGATGATGTTGCCCCTAGTAAGGATAAGGAAGTGAAAGAAGAGGAACAAAAAGAGAGTTCGACGTCTGAGGTTGAACTAGCAAAGAAAATTCAGACAAGGAAGCAAAAGGAAAAGGTTTCTGAAATGCCTTTTACACCAAGGCTACCTTTTCCCTACTTGATGCAGAAATCGTAGGTCGATTAGCAGTTTGGTGAGTTCTTGGCCATAATTAACAAAATTGAGGTAACGGTTCCTTTCACTGAATTCATTCATCAAGTACATGTGTATGCTAAATTTCTAAAAGACATGATCACTAAAAAGAAAGACTTTGGTGGGGTAGATCGAGTCACTCTTACTGGAGAGTGTAGTGTTATCTCACGGAATAAAACCCACCTAAGTTGAAAGATGATGGTATTTATTCTATCCCTTACCATGTAGGTCCTATTTTTATAAATAAAGCTCTTTCTGATTTAGGTGCTTTTGTTTCTGTTATGCCTTTATGTGTCTATAAGAAACTGAACACTAGAGTACTTAAATGCACACAAATTACTTTACAATTAGCTAATCATTCTATAAAATACCTCCTAGGTGTTTTAGAGGACTTCCTGTTAGGTGGGAAAATTCTACATTCCTGTTGATTTTATAGTACTTGATATCGAGGAGGATGGATAGATTTACATCCTTCTTGGTAGGACGTTTTTATGTATCGTTGATGCTATTATCGATGTCAAGTCTGGGTCTTTAAATTTGAGCGTTGGTGATGATAATGTCTCTTTTAAACTAAAAACCACTTTTAAGGCGCCTATGCTTCAACAAACATGTTGTAGGGTTGATATTTTGGAAGAGATTGTTTCATCCGCACTCCCGTAGATGCTTTGTGCTGAGACTTTAGAGGTAGCACTTACTATGGAGGTCTCCCCAGGTATTGATGTCGAAATTGACGCCTCTATTACTCTTTTGGAGGGACCTGGGGATCAAAAGGGAAAAGGTCGATGGTTATAGATTAGGTGCATTATCACATGAGGTGGCATTCTCGTCTATAGGTAAAAGTAAGAACCTTTTAAGGAGGAAGATGTTTGATGAGGGGGACACTCATTGCCAAGATCCTTCGATCTTAGACTTGGAGGTAATATGGTCGTACGGGACCATGATAAACCAGCGTTGTGCGGGAGGCAACCAGTAGTTTTTCTCTTTTTCATTCTTTTTCCCTTATTTTATTCTATTTTTATTTTATTAGCGTGAGAGAGAGCGAGAGAGTACTAACATTTGTTTTTCCCTTGAGCATCGTCTTATCGTTCATCTTGTAGCATTGAGGACACTGCCAAGTTCAGTTTGGGAGGATTTCTATTTGTATACTCTATCTCTTTTACTTCTTTCTAGGATAGAATTATCGCTTTCCAAAAATGCTAAAAAAATAAAAAAAAATACGATTCTCATGACTATTTTGATTGCCTCTGTGTGCCCCATGTTGTACTTCGATTGAAAAATGATTGAACTTTATTTTCTGAATAGCTAGGCATTTGTGATTGTGAGGGTATGATGTGATGCTTGATTGCTATGATTTTGAGCAAATTATGATTATTATACAATACATTGTATTGCATGGCTGAATTGGTTAGATTGTGACGCCTATTATTGCACACTGGATTCATATTATTATAGAATATGTTGTTGTGTGTAAGTTCCTTGTAACACCCCGACAATTCTCTCTTTATAAAACATATATTTTTCCCAACTAAAACAGAGAATTATCAAGGCATTATCGCTCGTGTGAAAACGTATCGGCTTACTCAGAGTATTGCAGCGGAAAAACATTAGATATACTTTAATAAATACTTAAAACATAATTATTGTCAAACTAATATCCCAACCTCTGAAGTTATTCAAAACCAATCAGACATTTTAAGAATAAATAATCCATAAAATAATTCAATTAAAATAGCGTAAAGGTAGAAAGCAAATAAAATAATAAAACGATCTCCCAACATCGCTTCCCAAGTCCCAAATGAATATTTGGGATGATGTATCATTCCTTTAAGCCTGTAGGCAAATACTCAGTTGAAAACTGCTCGCCAATAAAGGGTCATCACAGGATCAATAGGCACAGTCATGATCGACACACAAAAAAGCACGTAATCAGCAAGGCTGAGTACATACATAAATAAAATAAAACACGAAACCTAATCATGATACTAATGAACAACCAAACATGACTAATAAAGTACCTCAAGACTTCAACTCATAAAATAATACTTGACTACACAAGACATATAACATGATAAATATTGAATAAATTGAATAAACAATGGACCGAGTTGTCCAATCAAAAACCAGTCTTCAAAAATAAAAGACTGAGTTACGGGCGCGATTCTGTAACCCCTTGACCAACGATATCGAGGCACTTTAGCAATAAAAATAGGGCACGATGATCAATCTGACCCCAAGAAAAGTCAATGGCTACCACCATGTACTCCAACACATACTAGTCTAGAACTTTAGAGGTGCACTAATCTAAAGCTATTTCTATTCACTTCCACTTTAAGTATTAGTAAGTTATTCGATGTTGGACTCTAAACAGACAACCAACACATAACATGGATACAACAAAAATATTCCTCTTTTATCTTGGGCTTAAATAAGTGATCAATCAATTCCAATTGACCAAGAATTAGTCCTCCAAATTTATTTGTTCACTTAAATCAACAATCGATTGTCAAATGACAATAAATATACATACCCTACAAAGCCCTCGGTCTTTGCAGAGTAATAAAATAACCATAACCAATAATAATCCAACTTACGCACAAAGTCCACGGCCTTTGAGAGTAACAAAATATCCAATAAGGCAAACAATACCAAAATCATAATCCAACAATAAAATAATATTAATCCCTCATGTGAATTAATATATAAACTTCCCTTCCCAAACATGCTTGAATCAAACATCCATTCAATCATGTAATAAAACATAAAGACAATTAACATGCTCAACAAAAGTAATTCCAATTCAATAGCCACGCATGAACCATAAAAGGGTTCCCTATACATGATACTATAAATAATCCTAATCCTTAGGACATACATGATACTAGTCTAACACATAAGCACATGTATGTACCTTGTATAGGCAAAGTGAGAGGCCACTTTAGAATTCAAGAAGTTGCTTAAAGTAAATTCTCCGCCTACTAAATTAATAATACAATAATGAATTAATATTCTAATTAATTCACAATAATATAATATTTTAAAGCTTCAAAACTCATTTTAAAATACTTTAAATACATTAAAGTTCCAACCTTTAACAACCTTTAATATAATACTCATAAACCTATACTTTAAAACCTCAAAAATCATTATTTTTTTGGTAAGGAGAAGTGGCCCGGACCCCGCTCGCGTCCTATTGGGCCAGACACATGAGTAGGGGGGAATGGTAAGGGAATCCCCACCCCCAAATGCCCCTAGTTGGATTTGATCCCATGACTTTGAAGTCATGGGGCCAAACTCTTACCACTAGACCAAGCCAAGCTTGGTAAAAAAACTCACTTTAAACCAATGATACTAAATCTGAAATTATAATTTATAGTCATAATATAATCATATTTTTAATAATTTGAATAATAAAGTTTTCCACTTTATTATAAAAACATATAAAACTTATAAAAACTATAACTTTAACATTCAACTATAATTAAACATTAAAGTAGAGGATAAGGGTTAAGAAATAACCGAAGAAAAGCGGAAAAACGAAGAGTGAAGACACGCACTAAGAGGCGCGTGGCTTGTGGGTGGCGCGTGGCAGTCACGTGCGGTGCTGTTGTGCGTCCCATGGCGGACGAAGAGACGAGGGGTGATGGTGCGTGCGGTGTTGCGGCTGCACGCAGGGCAAGGAGGAAGAGGGGGATGATGGTGGTGTCTGGTGGTCGAAGAGACGAGTGAGGTGAGGGAGTTGGTGGTCTGGCCGAATGGCACGCAAATCAAGGGGGAGGAGAGTGATGTGGGGCGCCGGTTTTGTGAGGGAGAGAGGAGAGAAAATAAAAAGTGTTCAACTTTGGGGTTTGGGGGGTATTTATAGGTTTTCCCGAAAACCTATGGCACTTAGGTTAGGCTTAGGTTTGGGCTCAAGTTGATCATGAAACTTAAACAAATGGTTTGGGCTCCTCAACCCAACATTTAAAATTATTTTAAACACAACCCAAAACCTTTAAATAAAATATTCAATACTTAAATTCAACCCAATAAATATTAATGATTATTTACGTTTAAACAAAAATTTGACTTTCAAAATAGTCAATACTTAAATAATTAAATAAAAATAAATGTGAAAATGATTATAAATATTCTTCAAATATATCTATAAAATTCATAAAATTACACGATTATAGTCTACCCCTCTTAAAAGAAGTTTCGTCCCAAAACTTGGCACGAAAACTAAATCGTTTGGAAAAATTCTATACTTCAACTTTTCAAAAATGAAAACTCGGAAAATCTTGTGTCACACATGTGCACAATTTACCAACCAAACCTCAAATGTGTCACTCATGGACACGTAATTTTGCACCACATGTGCAAATCGCAAAAAGAAGCATAAAAATGCATAAAACTACCATAAAAATAGGTAAAAAGCGCAAAATTCTACCGCATTCTACCCCTCTTAAAGAAAACGAGTTACGCCCTCGTAACTCACCTCAACAAACAAATCAGGATACTTCTTCCTCATATCATCCTCGGCTTCCCATGTTGCCTCCTCGTACTCATGGTTAGACCAATGTACTTTCACGATACTCACATCCTTATTGCGTGTACTACGCTTCTTCTTGTCCAAAATCTTGATAGGTCTTTCCTCATATGTGAGGCTACTATCAATCTGAACTCTTTCGGGTTCTAATACATGATTCTCATCAGGAATATACCTCTTAAGCTGGGAGATATGAAACACATCGTGCATCTTCTCGAATTCCATCGGTAAAGCCAACTTGTAGGCTACTTTACCAACTCATTGCAAAATTTCATACGAACCCACATACTTGGCACTCAACTTACCTTTCTTGCCAAATCTCATAACACCTTTAGTCGGTGAAACTTTCAAAAACACTTTATCGCCAACGGCGAACTCATCTTCACACCTCTTCAAATCAGCATAACTCTTCTTCCTATCCTGGGCAGCTTGGATTCTAGCTCGAATCAACTTTACATTTTTAACGGTCTCCTCAATGAATTCAGTCCCAAGGACTATATTCTCTCTAAAGTCATTCCAACAAATAGGACTCCTACACTTCCGTCCATACAAAGCTTCAAATAGTGCCATTTTTATACTCGCATGGTAACTATTGTTGTATGAGAACTCAATCAAATCTAGTTGGTCTTCCCAACTTCCTTGAAAATCAATTGCACATGCTCTTAACATGTCCTCCATAATCTTATTGGTCCTCTCAGTCTGACCATCTGTCGCAGGGTGAAAAGCAGTACTCATCTTCAACGTAGTTCCAAGATTCTGCTGAACTTTCTGCCAAAGCTTCGAGAGAAATCTCGAATCACGATTTGAAATAATATCCTTCGGCACACCCTGGAGTCTCACATCGTGCTTGATATAAGTCTTTGCAAGTTGCTTCTTCTTCCACGTCTCTTTGATCGGAATAAAGACGGCAGATAAAATAAAACACGAAACCTAATCATGATACTAATGAACAACCAAACATGAGACTTCAACTCATAAAATAAGACTTGATTACACAAGACATTCAACATGATAAATATTGAGTAAATTGAATAGACAATGGATCGAGTTGTCCAACCAAAACCCAGTCTTCAAAAATGAAAGACCGACTTACGGTCGCGACTCCGTAACCCCTTGACCAACGATATCGAGGAACCTTTAGAAATAAAAATAGGGTACGATGATCAATCCGACCCCAAGAAAAGCCATGGGCTACCACTGTGTACTGCAACTCATACTAGTACAAAACTTCAGACGTGCACTAGTCTAAAGCTATTGTTACTCACTTCCATTTAAGTATTAGTAAGTTATTCGATGTTAGACTCTAAATAGACAACCAACACATAACATGGATACAACAAAAATAATCCTCTTTTATCTTGGGATTAAATAAGTGGTCAAACAATTCCAATTGACTAAGAATTAATCCCCCAAATTTATTTATTGACTTAAATCAACAATCGAATGTCCAATGACAATAAATATACATACCCTACAAATCCCTCAGTCTTTGCAAAGTAGTAAAATAACCATAACCAATAATAATCCAATTTACTCACAAAGTCCACGACCTTTGAGAGTAATAGAAAATCCAATAAGGGAAACAATACCAAAATCGTAATCCAACAATAAAATAATATTAATCCCTCATGTTAATTAATATATAAACTTCCCTTCCCAAACATGCTTGAATCAAACATCCATTCAATCATGTAATAAAACATAAAGACAATTAACATGCTCAACAACAGTAATTCCAATTCAATAGCCACGCATGAACCATAAAAGGGTTCCCTATACATGATACTATAAATAATCCTAATCCTTAGGACATACATGATACTAGTCTAACACATAAGGAAATGTACGTACCTTGTGTAGACAATTTGAGAGGCCACTTTAGAATTCTAGAAGTCACCTAAAGTAAATTATTCGCCTATCAAAAAAGTAATACAATGATGAATTAATATTCTAATTAATTCAAAGCAATATAATTTATTTTAAAACGCTTCAAAACTCGTTTTAAAATACTTTAAATACATTAAAGTTCCAACCTTTAACAACCTTTAATATAATACTCATAAGCCTATACTTTGAATCCTAAAAAATCATTACTTTAATGCTTAAAACTCACTTTAAACCAATGATACTAGATCTGAAATTATAATTTATATTCATAATAAATAAAAATCAGATTTCTAATAATTCGAATAATAAAGTTTTCAACTTTCTTATGAAAACATATAAAACTCATAAAAACCATAACTTTAACATTAAACTATAATTAAACATTCAAGTAGAGGAAAAGGGTTAAGAAATAACCGAAGAAAATCGGAAAAAAAAAGAATGAAGACACACACGATGAGGCGCGTGGCTTGCGGGTGGCGCGTGGCAGTCACGCGCGGTGCTGCTGCGCGTCGCTACTAGCAGACGAAGAGAGGAGGGGTGATGGTGCGTGCGCTGCTGCGGCTGCACGCACGGCAAGGAGGAAGAGGGGGATGATGGTGGTGTCTGGTGGTCGAAGAGACGAGTGAGGTGAGGGAGTTGGTGGTCTGGCCGAATGGCACGCAAATCGAGGGGGAGGAGAGTGATGTGGGGCGCCGGTTTTGTGAGGGAGAGAGTAGAGAAAATAAAAAGTGTTCAACTTTGTGGTTTAGGGGGGTATTTATAGGTTTTGACTAAAACCTATAATTAGAGAGAGAATACTTATTTCCTCCTCTCTAATATTTCTATGTTTTGTATCATCATTGATGATTTGTGGAATTGTTCTATGCCGATCGATAGCATAATTCGCTTCTTGAGAACGGTGATCTAATCTTCGGTTTGTTTTATTGTGAGGTTTCTTGTATGAACAATTTCTTATTTACAATATCTAATTCTATTTTCTTTTATGATTATTGATTTGCTTCTCTTTTCAATTAATCAATTGCTAATACATAGAACATTGTCGATTCAATTGTTCTTTGTTTATGAGTAGCAAACTAGGCTTTAACTCTGAATCTGATTGTTCTGGTTATTTTCTAGTGAATTCTTTATTTCCAAATTGAATAATTACGCTAGTGATTATTGTTTGGCACATAGCTTCCTAGGCTTTTGATGTTCTTCAGAATTGAACCGAGATTGCTGATTCAATTAGGCTGTTCTGTAGTCAGTTATTCTATCTGCAGATTCGGGTAGTTTAATTAATCTTTAGAAGGAAGCGGGATTAAATTCTCAATCTATGTGTAATTAAGAATATTTGTTCATACTTAGAGGCCGATGATCGATAACCTGAACCGAAGTGACGATTGACCGAACTCAAGACCTTTCTCCATTAATTTCTTCTTATTTCATTAGTGCTTTCTTAGTTATTAGTTTTGACCTTTTAATCAAAAAACCAGCCTTTCGATTTCTTATACACATACTTTAGTACCTAAGTCTCTGTGGTTCGACCCTACATGCCTCCTACATTAATTGTGTTGAAAAGTCGTAACTATAAATAGTATCTTTGGTAAACTCGTGCCAACGTGTCCCACCAAATTTTGGCGCCGTTGCCGTGGACTTTGCAACAACTAAAGTGTGTTTATAATAGATTGTTTTTATTTTCCTTTTGTTCTCTGATTTCCCCTTTTTATGGTTGAAACCAGTGCTATTAAACAGAATCAATTACAGTACGATCCAGAACTTGAATTAACTCCTTTCAGGTTGAGGAAAGGTTTGCGGAGAAATTTTAAGGAGCTTTCATTCCATATTGAATTTGAGGAAGACATGCAGCCACGAGTGGAAGCACGCACTTTGAGGGAGCTCACTGAACCCAACCTTTATCAGCAGCCCTTGTGCATAGTGTTCCCTGAACCTGAAGAGGACGACACCACCACCACCACTTTCAAGCTCAATTCAGGGCTCATTCATCTCCTGCCATCCTTCCATGGACTCAGTGGGGAAGATCCCAATAAATTTTCATCTGAATTTCACGTAGTCTGCTCAAGCATGAAACCGAGCAGCGCTAATGAAGAACAGGTGAAACTAAAGGCGTTTCCTTTCTCCCTGAAGGATACCACTATCTTCCGCCAGGTTGCATCTCCATAATGACCAAGACCTCATAAATATTGAGCAGCAATGTGATGAGACTCTCTATGAGTATTGGGAGCGATTCAAGAAATTGTGTGCGAGCTGTCCATATCATGGGTACAATGACCAAGACCTCATCCTCTATTTCTACAATGGTCTCACTAATGAGGATGTGCGTATGGTCAATGTTGCTAGTGGTGGTTCTATCATCAACAAGGCCCCTGGCGCAGCTCGAGCTTTGATAGAGGAGTTGTCTGAAGGCTCCAGGCACTTTGGTAGGCGAGGTGGTCAAAGGAAGAATGTTAGTGCTGCGACTAGTAGTGACCCCCAATTGGGAGAGCAAGTGCAACCTCTCACTTCCTTAGTGAGAGAGCTTATGGTAAAGGGCCAAGTACAACATGTGAAGGCGTGTAAGATTTGTTCTTCTAACCATCCTACAGATTGTTGCCCCCAATTGCAAGAGGGGCGGGGTGAAGAGGTGAAGGCCATGGGTTTCCAAGGCCAACAAAGCAACCAAAGAAGGTATGACCCTTATTCCGGGTGGGAGGGATAACCCGCGATTGAGATATGGCAGTGACAACAACAACCAATCTCCAAATCATGGGCAAGGCTCCTCTATGTCTTGTGAGGATATGATACATACCTTGACCAAGAACATGACTGCTGTGCAAGGAAACATGGTACAGTTTCAAGAGGAGACTCCATGCATCTAGCATCAAAAATCTGGAGAATCAGATGAGTCAAGTCTCTAGTGCGGTGAGTAGGTTAGAGGCTCGTGATAGTGGGAAATTGCCTTCCCAAACTGAGTTGAACCCTAAGAAGAAATTGAGTGCTATCATGGTGGTGGATGAGGCTCCGAAGCAACATGGGGGGAGTCTTGTGATTCCAAACTACAAGCCCCCTCCACCTTTTCCTGCCGCATTACGGCCCGGCATGAGATATGAGAAGAGAAAAGGTCTTTATGAGGCCGTGCCAAAGCCCAAGGTAAGTCCCCCTAATCCTCATGTAGTAGAGCGAGCAAATGAGTTTGTTGGCTATGTCTCCCATAATTTGCTCCCCCCTAAGCATGATGATCCTGGCATGTTTACTATCCCTTGCACAATACGTGACACCCCCATTTCCCAAGCTATGCTAGACTTAGGAGCATCTATCAATGTGATTCCCCTCTCCCCTTATGAGTCTTCAAAGCTTGGCCCTCTTATTGCTACTAGTGTAATTGTGCAATTGGCCAACGAATCCACTATCTGCCCGAAAGGGAAAGTAGTGGATGTGTTAGTCAAAGTTGGTAAACTGCAATTCCCAACTAATTTCTATGTGTTGGAGATGGAGTCTAATGCTTCTCCTATTCTCTTAGGGAGACCGTTTATAAAAACCTCCAACACGAAGATGGATGTAGGTGTTGGATCATTCAGTGTCGAGTTTGGGGTCGGGTTGAGTCCTTTGGGCTATTTGGTTGTATGAAATATGTGGTGTCTGAACCATCATGCTTTGTTGGTGCTATAGTGTCGGTGTCACATACTCCTTGTGGCACTACTAAAAAGAAAAAAGCTAAGAAGATGAAAAATCCTAACAAACCCCACGATGTGCCCCATGATTCTCACTTGTTTCCGCTAACATTGGCTGGGCAAGGTGTGGTTTTCTCTGATTTGCAGGTACAAGAGTTTTATCGTTATAGCATATGTTGTACTACTGCTGTCCCACACTTCAGCCAGGTGGAGATTGTGATTATTTGAAGTAGTGAAATTAATAAATGTCCTCATCTTCTGATTTGAATAACACTTTGATGTGTACCTTGGCTGCTAGAGTGAGCCAAAACTATCTTGACATAAAAAAATGTCCATTTCTCCTGCCATTACTACTACCTCCACTTCCGGTAAAACACTCCGACAAATCAGACTATGTCGTCCCTGATGAGACCATGTTAGGTGTGTTTTTGAAGTGATTCGGAGTCCTTTTTGTAAAGGTTTAGGCCTTGAGATGCGGAGTTTCATACTTATTAGCCTAAGTGTGGTATATGGAGAATTGGGTTGGTTTCGGTGCTTTAGAGGTGTTTTGAGGACATTTGGAGACTTCATATTATATTAATCATTTGCAGGTGTACGTCGTCCCATGTTCGTGGTTCGTTCGATAAAGAAAGTCAAGTTAGTGTTGATTTGGATGTTTATATGATGAATTAGCAAGCCTCGTAAGCCAAGTCGGAAGCGGCCGCCAAGCTAACGTCGCAAGCATACACAAACCATGGTACGCTACCCGTAGCCACACACGCAAGCTATTGTGCGCGGCCAGCACAGCATTAGTGCGCCCCTCGCGCGCCCCATCAGCATTGTACGCAGCACAACCAAGCAAGCAGAAGCATTGGAGCACAGAAACTCAGCGCGACCCGCGCACACACATGCGCGACTCGCGCAGTCAGCCACTTCCAGCAGCCCAGCATCAGGCTTCGCGCGCGACCCGTGCACCTAAGCTGCTCACCTCACACACTTTGAGTGCTGCAGCCGCGGACGCGTTTTGTCGGATATCTTTGTTAATAGCTTAGGTTTAATTAGTTTTATTAATTATATTTTTCATTATCTCATATCATTAGACATTCTTAGAACCCTAATAAGAGAGAGAATACTTCTTTCCTCCTCTATAATCTTTCTATGCTTTGTATCATCATTGAAGATTTGTGGAATTTTGCTATACCGATCGTAGCGTAATTCGCTTCTTGAGAACGGTGATCTAATATTCGGTTAGTTTTATAGTGAGGCTTCTTATATGAACAATTTCTTATTCATAATATTGAATTCTAGTTTCATTATGATTATTGATTTGCTTCTCTTTTCAATTAATCAATTGTTATTACATAGAAGGTTGTCGATTCAATTGTTCTTTGTTTATGAGTAGCAAACTAGGGTTTAACTCTGAATCTGATTGTTCTTGTTATATTCTATTAAATTCTTTATTTCCAAATTGAATAATTACGCTTGTGATTGTTGTTTGGCACATAGTTTCCTAGGGCTTTGATGTTGAATTGAACCTAGATTGCTTATTCATTAGGTTGTTCTGTAGTTCAGTTATTCTATCTGAACATTCGGGTAGTTTAATTAATGTTTAGAGGGAAGCGGGATTAAATTCTCAATATATGTGTGATTAAGAATACTTGTTCATACTTAGAGGCTGATGATCGATAACCCGAACCGAAGTGATGATTGACCGAACTCAAGACCTTTCTCCATTAATTTCATCCTATTTTATTATTACTTTCTTAGTTATTAGTTTTGACCTTTTAATCTGAAAACCCCCCTTTCGATCTCTTATACACATACTTTAGTACCTAAGTCTCGGTGGTTCGACCCTACTTGCCTCCTACATTAATTGTTTTGGAAAGTCGAAATTATATAGAGTATTGGTAAACGTGTGCGACCGCATCCCACCAGTCCCCGATCATTTTGGATATTAGAAGTTAATTTTTTTTATCGAATCGATCTCACTAATAGAAAATTCTTGGTTTCGCTCTAGTAAAACTAATCTTGTTTACAAATACTTGAATAGATATCCATGCCTCCTAGCTGAGATTTTTTTATTTTTTATCTGAAATTTTGTTGTTCAGGCTCCTTGTAGTTCCATGATTGTGGGTAACTAATGGAGTGTGCCCTACATGTTGGCAGAATTCCCGCATGTGTATACAAAATCAGTTGGTTAGATACCTTGACTAATAGATCATTTTTTGATGCAGTTTGATATCACAAGACATGATCAGTAGATTGACTTATCTCTATAACTGAAACCATATTGCGTCTAGTACTAAAACCACGAGTGCAATTTTAAGGATGCTATACATGTTGGCAGAGTTCTCGCAGGTATATACAATATCAGTTACTTTTGATGTGAAGCATATTGCGTTAGTACTAAAACCATGAGTGAAATTTTAGGGATGATATACATGTTCATTCACCTCTTTATAATCTATATATATATTAAAAAGCATAAGCAATAGTTGTTATCCGCCACGTGTCATCATCTCTATTTGAATAACATTTTATCCAACAACGTTCTCATATATTAAAAAAATGTCAATGTGCAGATTCGAACCCCCAACCTCATGTATGGAATAATTAGCTCCAACCGCTATGCCACCTTAAAATTATTGATGCTTTTATCAACAATAATGATGATATATAAATGAAACAAGAGTTAAGTTGTCAAAATGAGATGACTTATATTTTTAAAAATGATATTTTACACGCTAGATTACATTAGTTATTGCTAACTAACAATCCGAGCATCGCTGGGGACTAATACTAGTGTAGTTTCATAAGATGATGTGTTTGGCACTAACAACATGTATGTTTGGTATGTGAATTTGAGGGGTTGGAAACGGAATCGGTAAATCCTTTCCATTATTAATTTTTTGTTTGAGGAAAGAGGATAACAATTATCGTTTTCCAATGGATACTCAATCCACCCAATTGTTACCGCTCAAAGACCACCGGTAACAACTTGTTTCCCTCTTCTAATAATTTTTCTTCTTTCTCTCTCCAACCTCACCTCAAATCCTGATGTTTCACCCAAAACTCTACAAGTATCTCTTGAATGTTGAATGTTGAATAAGTGCAGCAAAAATCAAGTAGAGGAAATAGAGAGATCAAATCAGGAAATCTGGGAAGGAAGTGAGGGGTTATGAAAGGGAGGGACGTGAAAGGAGTGGTGGGGTTTGTTTTTCTTTGACATTGTATTTTTATCATTTCATTCCACTAATTGGTTGAACCAAACATGTTAAATGATCAATGATACATGTTTCTATTCCACTCTTTTCTTTATTTTCATTCCGTTTTCATTCTACCACTTGAAACAAACGAGCCTAAATTTCATCTGTGATATTCATGGTTCGAATCCTCTTGTTTGTTCCTTTTGTTGCTAGTGGTTTACACTTAGATGCTTTTCACCCTTACTCTCTCTCCTTTTTGTTTATTATGGCTCAAATGCAACATTATAATTACTAAATATTTGTTTTTACTCTTTCAGAAACAAATATACATGGCTTGTGGGGTATCATATGTTTTTATGAAGCTTTTTTCAAATTTTAATTGTATTTATTTGTATGTATTTCATTTGTTTGCATTATTATTAATACTAGTGCACACCCTATTTTATAACCATAGATCCGCCACTGGTTACATTTATGACAAAAGGACAAGATTATAACAGCTTATCCATTATTAGTAGATGGACTTATTGATATATCGATATCTTATAGAGTTTTTCCATTTCTTTACAAGCTAAATTGTGCTATATTGATGCTCTTATGAGCTATTTATGCTAACTATTTCGATATAGTTGTGGTTTGTGTGTTCTATATCATTTTGCAGGTTTTAGGGAAAAACTCCCTATTTACTTGATGTTTTGAGCACCACGCTATAGCGGGAAGTTATGAGGCATCTTTGAGGTCTCAAGATGGTATTTGGACCCCATTATGAAGAAGTAAGTGTGCAAAGACTTGGCGTCTGAAGCCAAGCAAAGCAAGGCAAGAAGAAGACTCGCCCGATCGGGTCGGGCAACAATTGCCCGATCGGGTACGAGTGAGGAAGCTGAAGTTCCGGTTTCCCGCCCGATCGGTCGGCCTTGCCCGATCACATCGGGCGGAGCAATACTTAGCCATTCTTGCTGTTTTCTGAGAGCTGAAGAAGACATCCACCCGATGGCATCGGGTGGACTTGCCCGATCGGGTGCTGGGGTTGCGGCCCCGATCGGGTGGCATCTGCCCGATCCCATCGGGTGAAGCCTATTTTGTTGCTGCTGAAGACTTGTTCCCAGGCCCGATCGGGCGGCCTTTTGCCCGATCGGGTGGATGACACGGGGATGCGATTTTCGTTATTTTCCCCACTCGATCTTATTGTTTTCTTAGGACCTATAAATACTTTTAGGTTATTATTATTTGTATCTTTCATATTATTAAACACTTAGAGAGCTCTTAGCCTAGTTTATCATTGCTTTCGATTGTAGAAGAGATTCAAGTACAATTTCAATTCGATTAAAGTTTCCGCTTTCCGTCAATTTGCTAATCGTCTTTCTTATTGCTTTATTCCTTTATCTCAATTACTTTAGTTCAATCGCTTATTTCTCAATTAGTTCATGATGCAATTCTTAGGGTTTTCAATTAGTTTTGTTGTTGCCAATTCGATCATGTCTGAGTAGTTCTCTTTCTAGGGTGTTAGATAGGGAAGCCATGTTTATACCATGAGTGCTATTTAGACTTCTATTGATTTCTAGGGCTTGATTAGAGTGATTGTGGTGTGGTTTGTTCTTAATTAGTGATTAATGTTAGTGGCCAATTTCATTGATTGCTTGTGGTTAATAGTTGTTTGCACAGATTCGTCTTACGACTAGAGGCCTAGGACACATCAGTAGTTCTGATTACGTTAGTGAACATGCGGCGTATGTTGAACTATGAGCGTTGAGTCTTAACCATAGCTCAACACATGCTCTAATCCCTCGACTCTTGACCTAGGTAACGATAGTTGTTGACCTTGTTTGATTGGTATAAGCATGGTGGACCGACCTAATACCCTAGGCTTTTATTCCATAGTTAAATCCTCGACTTAATTCGTATTATTTAGCTTACTCATTAGTTCAGTTAACTCTCCATATTTTCATCTGAAGTAGTTAGTTAATTGAATATTAATATAGAAACTCTGTCTCCCTGCGGATTCGACCCTGCTACCACTGACTACCTTAGTTAGAGGACCGTAGTTTTCTAGTTTTTATTCGATTAATTAGCGTACTTCTCTTTGCCTCATTGGAACCTCCCGTTCCAATCGAGGCCGTTCTTACGGTTATCTTGTCGTTTTCTCTTATATGTCCAGGTATCAAAAGAAAACTCACATTATTCATGGAGATCCTGACACAGAAGCAATACTTCGGGATCTTAGAGCAGAATTTGACCAAGAGAAGCCAGTTTCAGAGATTTCTACATTACCAATGGCAAAGTCACTGAAATCTTATGGGGTGCCTAATCCTGAAGGCATACCCACAGGTCCACCGATGCCCACTATTACTGCGTACAATTTTGAAATCAAACCTGCACTAATTAATATGGTGCAGCAGAATCAGTTTAGTGGGCATCCTTCTGAAGATCCGGCCAACCATCTGCAGAGATTCCAACAACTCTGTAGGACTGTTAAACATCAAGGAGTCACACCTGAGCAGCTGAAGGTTATGTTATTTGAGTTCTCACTCAGAGACAAGGCTCAGAGGTGGTTCAGCGATATCACTGAAATAGAATGGCCGGCGATTTCTGCTGCATTTCTACATGAGTATTACCCTCCCACAAAAACAGCAGAAATCAGGAACAAGTTGGCTATGTTTTCCCAAGAGCTAGATGAGACATTGAGGGAAGCGTGGACTAGATTCAGAGACCTACAGAGGGAATGTCCACATCATAATATGGACAAGTGGTTTCTGACGCAGACTTTCTATAATGGTCTGCAGCCTCAGACGAAGAGTACTGTTGATTCGTCTGCAGGAGGAGTCTTTTTAGACAAGGCAGTTGATGAGGGTTATGACTTCCTAGCAAATCTTGCAGCCAATGACCATTCATCATCTAGGAGTGCGACTAAGAAGGTACTTGAAGTTGATGCTATTTCAATGCTTACATCTCAGATGGCGCAACTCACTCAGCAGCTAATGAAGTCCTCTAGTTCAACACCTCCGCCTATGAGCATCAACGCTATGTCAGCAGTTGCACCCATCACCTCTTCTTACTGCGAGGTGTGTGGTATTCAGGGTCATTTCAGCCATGATTGTCAGTTCAGTCAGAATCAGATGGAGCAGGCTAATGCTTTTCAGCAAAGACAACCTAACAACCCCTACTCCAACACATTCAATCCTGGTTGGAAAGACAACCCACTTCTTTTCTATAGAAGTAACAACGTTCAGAACCCACAGCCACAAAATTCCTACCATCCCCCACAAAATTCCTATCAACCTTCACATAACAACCCAAAACCCAACTACTACCACAACCAAGGGAATTCTCACAATCCCCCTGGTTTCCAAAGACCTGCCCATCAAAATTATCAGCTAGCACCACAAAATGCAACCTCACAAGAGCCTAGCACTTCTGAACTAATGAAACTAGTATTGTCTATGCAAAAGACAAATGAGGAGGCATAGAAAACTCAAGAGCGACAGTTGTTGGCTATGCAGAAAGCCAATGAGGAAACACAGAAATCCCAAGAGAAGCACATAAAACTTCTCGAGACTCAGATTGCTCAGTTGGCAGAAACTAATGCTCAGAGGCAGCAGGGACAGTTGCCGGGGCAACCTATACATAGGGAGCAAGCGAATGCCGTTACTCTTCGTAGTGGCACTGCTTATACTGCTCCTCCTATGCCCGTTGATGATGATACTGTCCCTAGCAAGGAGAAGGAGGTAGTAGAGAAGGAATTGGAGAAGAATTCGACATCTGATGTCGAAGTGTCTGAAACAGCTGAACAGGCAGAAAAGAAGAAGGAGAAGGAGAAGGTTCCTGATACACCTTTTACACCAAGGTTGCCATTTCCTCATCGCATGCAAAAGTCCAAAGTGGATCAGCAACTTAGTAATTTCTTGGCTATGGTCAAGAACCTTGAGGTAACGGTCCCTTTCACTGAACTAATTTCTCAAGTGCCTGTCTATGCTAAGTTTTTGAAGGAGATGATAACAAAAAAGAGAGATTTTGGTGGGGTAGATAGAGTCGCACTCACTGAAGAGTGTAGTGCCATTTTGCAAAACAAATCCCCACCAAAATTGAAAGATCCGGGTAGCTTTTCCATCCCTTGTCATGTAGGTGCACTTTTTATTGATAAAGCTTTATGTGATTTAGGTGCATCTGTGTCTGTCATGCCTTTGTCTGTCTGTAATAAACTGAATATGGGAGCACTTAAGTGCACTCAAATTACTTTGCAGATGGCTGACCGTTCTATTAAATACCCTCTAGGTGTTTTAGAAGACGTCCCTGTTAGGGTGGGAAAGTTTTACATTCCTGTGGATTTTGTTGTACTGGATATGGAGGAGGATGCCCAAATTCCTATTATTTTGGGCAGACCATTTTTGTGCACTACAGGTGCTGTTATTGATGTTAAGTCAGGATCTTTGACTTTAAGTGTTGGTGATGATACTGTCACTTTTTAACTAACCAATGCTATAAAGTCTCCTATGCTTGAAGAATCTTGTTGCAGGATAGATGTGGTAGACAAAGCTGTGATGTCTGCATTTCAGCAGATACGTGATGCTGACCCATTGGAGGTAGCATTGACTGAGAGTGACTCCTTAGGCATTGATACTGATGTTGATGCCTGTCTTGCTGATTTAGAGGGTCATGGCGCTGAACAGAAACAGGAAACTGTGATACTTGAAAGTGTATGCTCCAGTTCTACTCCTCAGGTAACTAAGGTAGAACTCAAACCACTTCCCTCTCATTTGAAGTATGCATTTTTAGATGATAAGGAAGAATGTCCTGTGATTGTCAGTACTAAACTCACAAATAGCCAATTACAAAGCTTGCTTGCTGTGCTTCGTATCCACAAGAAGGCTATTGGGTATAGTATTGATGATCTAAAGGGCATTAGTCCTGATTTTTGTATGCATCGTATTAATCTTAAAGAGGATCACCGCCCTTGCATTCAACCTCAGAGACGTTTGAATCCTAACATGCAAGAGGTGGTGAAGAAAGAGATCATGAAACTGTTAGATGCAGGGATCATTTATCCCATTGCTGATTCGAAGTGGGTCAGTCCTGTGCAAGTGGTTCCCAAGAAGGGGGGGACCACTGTTGTAGAAAATGAGAAAGGTGATTTAATTCCCACTAGGACTGTGACAGGGTGGCGTATGTGCATTGATTACCGTAGACTTAATAATGCCACCCTGAAGGACCATTTCCCCTCCCTTTTATTGATCAGATGTTGGAAAGGCTAGCCAAACATAGCTATTTCTGTTATCTAGATGGATATTCTGGTTTTTCAAATTCCCATCCATCCAGATGATCAGGAAAAGACTACGTTTACATGTCCTTATGGCACCTTCGCATATCGTAGGATGCCATTTGGATTGTGTAACGCTCCCGCTACTTTCCAACGCTGCATGATGGCCATATTCTCTGATTTTATTGAAAATATCATGGAAGTGTTTATGGATGATTTCAGTGTTTATGGTTCTGATTTTGATGTTTGCCTGCATAATTTGTCCAAAGTGCTTAAAAGATGTGTTGAGGCAAACCTCGTGCTTAATTGGGAAAAATGTCAATTGATGGTGAATGAAGGTGTCGTTTTAGGTCACTTGATTTCTGAGCGTGGCATCCAAGTGGATAGAGCAAAGATTGAGGTGATTGAGAAACTTCCCCCTCCAATGAATGTCAAAGGAGTGAGGAGTTTTCTTGGTCATGCGGGGTTTTATCGCAGGTTTATCAAAGACTTTTCAAAAATTGCGAAACCCCTCACTCAATTGTTGCTAAAGGGTGCCACATTCGATTTTACTGATGAGTGTTTTGGAGTCTTTTGACAGGATAAAGACAGCTTTGATCACTGCTCCTATTATACAACCTCCAGATTGGGATCTCCCTTTCGAGATCATGTGTGATGCTAGTGATTATGCGATAGGGGCAGTACTTGGTCAGCGGAAGGATAAGCTACTCCATGTGATTCACTATGCTAGCAAAACCTTGGATCCAGCCCAGGTTAATTATGCTACGACAGAGAAGGAGTTGCTAGCCATAGTCTATGCATTGGATAAGTTTCGAACCTATCTTATAGGTTCGAAGGTTATAGTACACACTGATCATGCTGCTTTGAAGTACTTGATGGCTAAGAAGGAGGCCAAACCTAGGCTCATCAGGTGGATTCTTTTGCTGCAAGAATTCGACTTGGAAATCAAAGATAAGAAGGGAGCTGAGAATGTGGTCGCCGACCACCTTTCTAGGTTGAGGTTTGGATCCCCTTCTGACCCTCCTATAGATGACTCTTTTCCTGATGATCATTTGTTTTCTGTGTCCTCTAAAACTCCTTGGTATGCTGACTTTGCTAACTTCTGTGTTAGTGGTTCTCATCCCCCCAATCTCACATATCAGCAGCGCAAAAAGTTTTATCATGATGCTAGAATGTATTTTTGGGAGGATCCTTTCCTATATAAGAAGTGCTCCGACGGGATGTTTCGTCGTTGCATTCCTGATTGGGAAATAGAGGGTGTTTTGCTACATTGTCATAGTATGCCTTCTAGTGGTCATCTCGGTTCCCAAGCTACTGGTTTTAGAGTCTTACATAGTGGTTTCTATTGGCCTTCGATTTTTAAAGATGCCCGTGCCTTTTGTTTGTCTTGTGATGCTTGTCAAAGGACGGGCAATATTTCAAAAAGGCAAGAGATGCCACAAAGTGGGATTTTAGAGGTCGAACCTTTTGATGTATGGGGGATTGATTTTATGGGACCCTTTCCTACTTCTTGTGGGAATAGGTATATTCTAGTGGCCGTCGACTATGTGACTAAATGGGTAGAAGCTATAGCATCACCAACCAATGATTCTAAGGTTGTGATGAAGATGTTTAAAAAGATAATTTTTCCCCGTTTTGGTGTCCCCCGTGTTGTAATTAGTGATGGTGGCTCTCACTTTAATAAGAGCACCTTCAAGACCCTATTGACAAAACATGGAGTCACCCACAAAGTCGGACTTTCCTATCACCCTCAAACCAGTGGCCAAGTAGAAGTATCTAATAGGCAAATTAAGAGAATCCTTGAAAAAGTGGTCACTAAAGCTAGAAAGGATTGGTCATTGAAACTTGATGATACTCTTTGGGCGCTCCGCACTGCTTTTAAGACTCCTTTGGGCACCACACCCTATCGACTGGTTTATGGCAAGGCTTGTCACTTACCAGTTGAGATGGAGTATCTTTCTGCGTGGGCGGTCAAAGAGATTAACCTTGATTTGACAGCTGCAGGTGAAGCACGACTTCTTCAACTCAATGAGTTGGATGAGCTCCGTTTGGATGCTTATGAAAATCACAGGCTCTATAAAGAGCAAACGAAGAAGCTGCATGATAAGATGATAGGAAAAAGAGAATTCAAGGTTGGCGACAAGGTCCTATTGTTCAATTCCAGGTTGAGACTGTTTCCTGGAAAGCTCAAATCTCGATGGTTTGGAACATTCGAGGTGACAGAAGTGAAGGTACATGATGCCATCGAGGTTGCCAACCACAAAGGAGAGAAGTTTAAGGCAAATGGACAGCGTCTGAAGCTGTACCATGAAGGTGCCTTTGTTGGTTGTGTGGAGGAAATCCGCTTTGATTCCTCCCCACTTGATTCACCTACCTAGAGAGGTAATATGGTCGTGCGGGACCTTCATAAACCAGCGCTCTGCGGGAGGCAACCCGTATCTCTTAGTTAGATCTTCTTTTCTCTTCTTTCGTAGTTTGTAGCATGTGAGAGAGCGTGAGGGTACTAATGTGTTCCTAGATCTTGTGTGCTTTGATGTGCAGATATGCTAATTGAAGAGAAACTTGAGCGATACTTGCCCAAAAATTTGCAAAAAGGCGAGCCACTTACTGAACAGTAGCTCGCCCGATCGGGTGAGCGGAAAATAACACAGAGGAAGAAAAGAAAGGACGCCCGATGACATCGGGCGATGTTTGCCCGATCGGGTGCGCAACCCTAGCACCCGATCAAAAAATACCTTGCCCGATCGGGTGGCAGATCGGGTGAACGCGTAAAAGTCAAAGAAAAAAACAAGTCAAAAGGTATACCGCCCGATGGGGCGCGAGACTTGAGCACCCGATGAGAAATTAGGCACCCGATCGGGCGGACTATCGGGCGAAAGTTTTTTTCCCAGCCAAAGCAAAATTGAATTCCGCCCGATCGGGCGGCCATGTACCCGATCGGGCCTGCGACCACTTATCCCTCTTTTACACGGATTTCCCCACTTTTCTCACCATTCACTCATCATCCTTCCAATCAATTCTCTCTCTCTCTTCACTCATCTTCAACCCCCAAACCCCTAACCTCCATTAAAACCAAACTCTTCTACCTCAAATCTCCATCCTTTCTCAACCAAACTTCATAAAATCCCCTCCTTTCCTCCTTTCACCCTCCATCTCACAAAATATCATTCACCAAAATCATCTTCCCTCTCCCATGTCTTCCCACACTCACCTTAAAACCCCATCTTTGTGTTACAAGAGGCTACAAGGCTCATTTTCTACCATGGCAAGCAAATTCCGAAGGCTTATTCGAGGTGAAAGCTCGCGATCTAGGTGAGAGGCAACACCACAACCACCACCACCACCACAAGTTCCGCGGGATCCTCAATACCCGGAAATCATTTTCCGGGACGATGAACATCGCGAGAAATTCTTGCGATTCAAAAAACGGGAGGTACTTCCTACCCGATTTCTAGATGTTGAGCTTTTGTCTAAACTTGGTTTAACTGATGATTTTAAGGACTTCATGAAAGTTCTAGGCATGGAGGCGCTTTGTAATGTACATGTTAACACTTATCCTCCTCTAGTCTATTAATTTTTTAGTAGTTTTAGTTTGACAAAGCCCCGGGCCAGTCCGGTCACCCATGTTCACTTTAGACTTTTAAACCAAGAGCACTCCCTTAGCCTTAGGGAATTTGCGGGGGTTCTTAGGTTACAGGTACGGGGTGACTACTACCCACCCGACCACTTTAGGATGGCCGATACTTATGTTATGCTGACAGGGGACCCTACGCCCTTTGACATCCAGCACTGTCATTGGGCGAACTTCCATCACCCTATTTTTAGCATTTGGATACGGTTCATGGCCCAGACTCTGTTGGGACAGTTTGAGGGTCACTTGGTCCGGGGGCCGAGCTAGTTGCTATAGCTAGCTATATTGCTAAAGGCTCTAGGGAGCCATTTCAGTACAACTTGGCTCACCATATCGCTATTCAGTTCGAGCGTATCTATAACTCGCTCCCTAAGCCAAGGGAAGACGGTAGTTGGACCTCTAGGAGGTTAGTTAACGGGGGGTTGATCACATTGTTTGCCCGGTAAATTGCCGGCTTTGACGAGACTCAGCGTACCCCCGTCCTAGGCCCTACCCTCATTGACCTCACCTATCTCAACACCCTCAAAGACCTGTACCGCCAGCCTGACCATAGATTTCAGTGGGTGATTAAGTCCAAAAAATCCCTTATTCTGCCCGACTCTAGGGCCCGACTACGGCCTCGTCAGGCAAACTACCTACTCCCTATAGAGGGAGTCGACCTAGTTGTCCCTGAGCCAGAGCCCCTCGCCGTTCTTACCATAAGCGGCATACGCCGATTTTAGACGAGGGCGCCTCCACTTCTGCTCCCCTCCCCCTCACACGGACTCATTTGACTTTACCTCTATGATGTCGACCCTAGGTCGCATGGAGACGGGGATGGGTAGAATGGAAGGGCTGATCAACGCGAACACCGCCACCCTCGCGGGCTATGGCACTCGCATCGATCAGCTCTATACCCGTATAGACCAGATGGGGGGGAGGATGGACACCTTGGCTAACGACCAGCACTACACCCTTTATCCTCTCTATGACGACTATTGTAGGCGTGGCATTATTGAGCAGAGTGCCCAGCACCCCTCGTGGTACCATTGGAACCCGAGTTATGGCCAGCCTACCGGTCAGAGCGATGACATGGCAGAGGATGAGGAGGATGAGCCTGCTCGTCAGTCAGTCTCTTTAGGAGACTTTGGCCTAGGTCCTAGTGGTTTTGGAGGTGGTTTTGATGCAGGTCCTAGTGGATTTGGTGGTGGGATGAGTGGTCCCTCCGGTGGCGGTTTTACCGATGGTGGTGGTACTTCTAGTGGTGGTTTCTTCAGTGGCCCCACTAATGATGATATGGGAGGCTGATGCCCTTGTTCTCTCCTCTCCCTCGTTGCAATGAGGACATTGCCTCGTTCAGTTTGGGGGAGAATCTCTCACTGTGAGTATAGTTTATTGCTTTCTAGTATAGTTTACTGCTTTTTAGTGTAGTTTAAAGCTTTGATAGTTTAGTTTACAGCTTTAAGAAAAATTGAAAATTTTGAAAAAAAATATGTTTGATCATGAGTGGTTTGATTGCCTCCCTGTGCCCCTTGTTGAGCTTTATTGAGAATGATTTGACTTTGTTTTCTGGATAGCTGGGCATTTGTGATTATGAGGCTTTGATTTGATGTTCGACTACTTTGATTTCGAGCAATTTCTGACTATGATATACTACTTTGTGCTGCATACCTGATTTGGTTAGACTGTGAGGCCTTTTTCTAGCCTATTGGATTCATACTTTTATCCAGTCTATATTTTTGGTGTGTTAGTTCCTCTCTAGCGGATCGATCTTGACTTTGACTTCATACTCATTTGATGTTTGGTGACTTGTTACACTTGCTATGATAGAGGCGTTCTTTTGACTTATTCTTGAGCCCCAGAGTTAGTTTTTGATACATTTTTATCCTCCTTAGGCCCGCTGAGCCTAATGAACTTGTTTCATGTTACTTAAACCCTTATTATAAGCCCGTGGCCTTTGTTTCGATATTATTCCCAAGCCTAGCTTGGGGGAGCTTTGTGTATGGGTTGAGAGTGAAGTTGGTTTCATGGTTTGGTTTGATTGTTGAGGAATCAAAAGTGTATTTGTTGTGGCTTGATTATTAGAAAAAGAAAAGAAAAGGCAAAATTAGAGTTGCGTGAATGAAGTTCAAAAAAAATGAAAGAAAAAAATGAAATAAAAGTTCAAAAGAATTCAAAGTTCTTTCATTCACGCACGTTCATAAATAAAGTTTCATGTCATTGCCTAAAACTTGGGTTTGTTGTGCGTATTCATTGAATTTGGAGGATTGGTTTATTTTTCATGGTTTTATGGTGTTGATTGGGAGTTGCTTAGGCCATCTAAGGCCTTGTTTGAGTGTTCATGCTCCCCCTTTCTTGGTTTTTCCACCACATTACCCAAAAGTATCCCCTACCTCTTACCTAAGCCCCATTACAACCCGGAAAAGTCCTCTTGAGCTTGTGCCTACAATGTCTACTAGATTGATTTTGGTCAGTTTGTCAAAGTTAAAGAGTACGTCTGCTAGTTGAGTCGACTTGATTAGGATGAGCGACATTTTACCTTCTTAAACACATGAGAGTGTGAGTGGGAAGGGACATTTATGGTCGGGTCGGTGAGTGTTCGGGCACATTCTTTGCCTGCCACAAAATTGAGAGAAGTGACACCCTTTGTGAGCACCTTTTCAGGATTTGTATGCCTAGTCGTCACTTGAACTTGATGAATTGCTTGGATGATTGGTGGTTGGAAGGATTTCATTTGCCGAACTTGAATTATGCCTGCTTGAACGATTCTTAGTCTTGAAAATGTTTTTTTTGAGCTTGAATTGTTTTATTTATGGGGTGAGGCAATCTATTCCACGATCGTGCTCTATTTGCTTGAGGACAAGCAAAGGTTTAGCTTGGGGGAATTTGATATATCGATATCTTATAGAGTTTTTCCCTTTCTTTACAAGCTAAATTGTGCTATATTGATGCTCTTATGAGCTATTTATGCTAACTATTTCGATATAGTTGTGGTTTGTGTGTTCTATATCATTTTGCAGGTTTTAGGAAAAAACTCCCTATTTACTTGATGTTTTGAGCACCACGCTATAGCGGGAAGTTATGAGGCATCTTTGAGGTCTCAAGATGGTATTTAGACCCCATTATGAAGAAGTAAGTGTGCAAAGACTTGGCGTCTGAAGCCAAGCAAAACAAGGCAAGAAGAAGACTCGCCCGATCGGGTCGGGCAACAATTGCCCGATCGGGTACGAGTGAGGAAGCTGAAGTTCCGGTTTCCCGCGCGATCGGTCGGCCTTGCCCGATCACATCGGGCGGAGCAATACTTAGCCATTCTTGCTGTTTTCTGAGAGCTGAAGAAGACATCCACCCGATGGCATCGGGTGGACTTGCCCGATCGGGTGCTGGGGTTGCGGCCCCGATCGGGTGGCATCTGCCCGATCCCATCGGGTGAAGCCTATTTTGTTGCTGCTGAAGACTTGTTCCCAGGCCCGATCGGGCGGCCTTTTGCCCGATCGGGTGGATGACACGGGGATGCGATTTTCGTTATTTTCCCCACTCGATCTTATTGTTTTCTTAGGACCTATAAATACTTTTAGGTTATTATTATTTGTATCTTTCATATTATTAAACACTTAGAGAGCTCTTAGCCTAGTTTATCATTGCTTTCGATTGTAGAAGAGATTCAAGTACAATTTCAATTCGATTAAAGTTTCCTCTTTCCGTCAATTTGCTAATCGTCTTGCTTATTGCTTTATTCCTTTATCTCAATTACTTTAGTTCAATCGCTTATTTCTCAATTAGTTCATGATGCAATTCTTAGGGTTTTCAATTAGTTTTGTTTTGCCAATTCGATCATGTCTGAGTAGTTCTCTTTCTAGGGTGTTAGATAGGGAAGCCATGTTTATACCATGAGTGCTATTTAGACTTCTATTGATTTCTAGGGCTTGATTAGAGTGATTGTGGTGTGGTTTGTTCTTAATTAGTGATTAATGTTAGTGGCCAATTTCATTGATTGCTTGTGGTTAATAGTTGTTTGCACAGATCCGTCTTATGACTAGAGGCCTAGGACACATCAGTAGTTCTGATTACGTTAGTGAACATGCGGCGTATGTTGAACTATGAACGTTGAGTCTTAACCATAGCTCAACACATGCTCTAATCCCTCGACTCTTGACCTAGATTTCGATAGTTGTTGACCTTGTTTGATTGGTATAAGCATGGTGGACCGACCTAATACCCTAGGCTTTTATTCCATAGTTAAATCCTCGACTTAATTCGTATTGTTTAGCTTACTCATTAGTTCAGTTAACTCTCCATATTTTCATCTGAAGTAGTTAGTTAATTGAATATTAATATAGAAACTCTGTCTCCCTGCGGATTCGACCCTGCTACCACTGACTACCTTAGTTAGAGGACCGTAGGTTTATTTTTGATTAGGTGACACGACTAAAACCTATCACTTATCTCTATAATTGGAATTTTTTGAATATAGTAAGATGTCAATATTAATTTACTTTCTTGTATCTAATGTACGCAAGAGTTTAAATGCACAAGACATAATACATACATGTGGAGCAGCAGATTATGTTTACACTTTCAATGAGTTTTATAAATTAGCTAGTATTTTTTGTTAGAAAATGATTGAACAATTAGTTTCCGACGGGATCTTGTGATTGTATTTGAATTTTAAAGCTTATGTTTATGTAAGTACTTCTAATATTAAGTTATAATATATTCTATTTTGGACTTCAGTTTTGAGCTCTTCATTTCGGTTGGAGCGACATATTTATAACTTTCTTTAACAACGACACTACGAGAGTTTGAATGTCTTATCCAATGATTTATATTGTGACTATAATTTCAATTATCAAGCTATGGGTGGAAACGTGGCTAGTAGCAATTAATAAAGCTCGCCAAATTTGCCATGGTTATACTCTTAGCTAAGTAAGTTTTATAGACACCATACTTTTTTTCTTGCCATAGTTATGCCCATGGCTACATGAGATTGTTTGCCACGAGGTACTACAACTTGTCGCGGATAATCTAATCTTGCCACGAATTTTCTCGTGGCAGAAGTATGACATTAGCCACGAATTTTATCATGGCAAAAAAAATAATTTATGCCACGACCTTCTTTTTTCCATGCCAATTTTCTAGCTACGCTCACTTGTGCCACGAGAGTCTCAAAGTGGAATTTTTGTGGCTACATAGTACAGCCACGTAATATAAGAACTTCTGCCACGATTCTACCCATGGCACAAGTGATGATTTGTAGTAGTGGTCAAGCCTGGCGTAGGCCCTATGCAGGATGAGCATCCACACAAGGCTCCCTAGGTGTATGGTACCCTGAGTTTAATAGATTTGTACATAGCAAAATTGTTGCGTACACTTTACAGACTAGGCTTCTTCGTTTTGCTAGATGAGTTGGAGTTGTTAAAATGAGTTGGACAGGAGGGGTTCGAATCTTGATTCCCATGCTTCTTCCACACGCATTTTTTTAATATTGTCCATATGCATTTTGCCTATACTTCCTCATATATTTTTTGATTTGATAACATCCATATGTGTCTTTGGGAAAAGCTTTTATTACTATTTTTCGAACACTTGGCATACAAACTTTAAATAATAAAAGTCTACAATGTTTTCATTTTGACACCTTTCTTCTTATTCATAATTACTATAAGATATCATTTCCTTTTAACACCTTTCACTTCATATGTTTGGGTGTTTTTTCTCTCCATATTAAAGTTTAATATAGATTGGACATTTTGTCTATGAAAAGAAAGCCTTCTTATAAAGTTAGATATAGGAAGTTCTATAAAAAAATATCATTTCATTCTGTAAGGACTCCATAATTAGATGACTTTAGATGACTTTTTAAATAAAATATTGTAAGACGGTTGCACAAGGTCCCCGCTTTCGTGAGACGGGCTGAAAAACGTCCCTTAAGTTAATCCGGTGAAATACGAGTCGTCTGAATTCTTAAGATACTTTTCTTGCTCATAGTCTTTTGGAAGCCATTTATATCTCGTTTTCTTTTTAACCTTGTCTGATCCTTGTTATCTCTTTGTAATGCTTTCAAGTTTTCTAACCAAAGAGCAACTAATTTTGTGAACCTTTGATCTCTTAATGTCATCGAACCTCTTGTAATCAAATACCTTTTCCATCTGCATAATCCAATCAATGACGGTCTCTACTTCATAACCACCCTTGAACATTGGCTCATCAAGCTTTAACCTTCTATGTTCACTATAAGTAGTTCACTGAGGTTGAATTTAAGAAATAGCATCATTATCAAAGTTCATTTGTCTCGAGTAGACGAATTTTAGGAACAATGCCTAATTACATTTTCTCACATGTTCATGAAGTATGACCCTAAAATATCACTATGATTCTTATTTTAAACAGTATTAGCACTAGCAGGTTTATTGTTTTCTTTGTTTCGCCAGGATCGAGTGAATGTTAAAAGGTTTATAAAACCTAGGCTCTTGATACCAATTGATGTGAATCTCAAAAGACCCAAATTTAATTATGAGGATACGTATTGATGTGTGCGAGCAATCAATGAAAGGGTTTGTATTTGCTCAAGAACACGATAAGTTAAGATTTTAACTCAAAATGATATCAATAACATACACCTTAATGTAGTGCAATGACCATTTCTGTAGGGTGAAGAAAAAGTAACATAAAACCCTATAATATTAAAAGTATTGTAAAAAAAACCCAATGAAGATTATAAAGATAACAACTAAAGATAACAACAATAATCCACTTGGAAAACCATAGCTTAAGAGTAAAGTAAAACCAAGGGGATTCCTAAGAAAACAATAAATATTATAAGAGGTAGGTACTTTATACACATAAAAACAGGATTAGTCCAATTTTAGAGAGAACAAGGTTATTAAGTTTCTTATGGTGTTCATATCAATTAAAAAAGAATTTAGACGAAGATAACTTAAATGGTTAAAAAGAGACTAACTGCAGTTCGACTTAGAAGGCTCGACCATGAGAATCTTGTTGTATTTTTTCATGCTGATTTTCCCTTGCTTCCTCTTAGAAAGACAGGATACGACCACTTCTGCAAAACAAAAACCAATTGCTAATTTTGAACATAAGCTTAGATGTTGACAATAATTTTCATAAAACTATTATCTTTATCCTGGCCCTGCCTTAAGCCGGTAGCGACAAGGGAGTTGTCCTCAAAAAGTAGTTCTTGAAAGGGAGCCAACATGTCGGTCCTTTTAGAGTTGCTTGATCGTCTTTCTTATAATCTGTGACTTTGACAAAGTCGACGAGTTAATGTACGTTCGAGCTTTGATCCTTCCCCAATCTATTACCGCCCGACTCTGGTACCTTAGACACTGGGATATATCTTCACTGGGAAGAGGCAGATATATGAATTTTGTCTTTGAAACGTGCATCTTGGACGAGTTATCCAAAGCCGTCAAGAATCCAGCCCTATTACATATACTATACTACCATCTACTATATTTGATACCTTGGGGCCAATGTTAATCTTGACACCAGCTCTATTACATATACTATACTAAGTACCATATACCTCTTTCCTAGGGGAAAATGTTGTTAAGATAAAAAAAAGACATATTAAAGAAGGCCAAATGTCAAGACCATGAGTTGACATGTGTCACCCATTGAGAGGAAGACATATGTCTTTTTTTGAGACTGGCACGTATAATCACTACTGACTAACACATGTCAGCACCAATTTAGCACCAAATGTCACTTACCTTCGGATGCGCAAGCCTATGTTTGGATATAAACAAGTTCAGGCAAAGCCCAAAAGTCAAAATGGTTGGAAGCATCTGTTTTGCCTAGAAATCACTGCAGTCCACGTGTCAATAAGGCATTGGTAAGCCAATCAGAAGACTCTAACTATTATAAATAAATTTATGCTACATAATAATTGCCACGCAATTTTTCCAGAGTTAGTACACCACAATTTTGGAGCTTATCTCTCTACTATCTCTCTATAAATACATGACTTAAGCTTTGGAGTTTGCTTCTTTTGTGCAGGTTTAAAAAGTCGCTCAGGTCATTACATACATAAGTCTCCCAATTTTACCATGGTACTCTTGAGAAGTTTGTGATCCATTTCAAAATCCCGCAACACTTCCCAGGAAGTGAGTGTTAGAGGAACTATTCAATTAAGCGCTAAGATATCACTTTAGTTTGTCTATAAGGACATACCAAAGTAGCCAATGAATCTTTTAGGGGGTCAAATTCAAAATCCATGATTTTTTATATCAAAAGAGACTTTATGAACGATAGGGAGGTATCTAAATTGCATGGTTCTATCCTGCGCATCCTTAGAAGATGACTCATATTAGTCTTGTGCCAAAGATGGATTAGGGGGTGAAGGTAGCGTTATGACAGAGTGTTCCATACCAATCTTAGATGACATGTACTTCTTCATTTCCTCGATAGTACATGTTCAGTTAAACTAAGCCCAAAAATTAGCGAACGATAAGTTTTTGATTAAAACAATTCTACTTTAGGCCAAAGTTAGGAATTAGATTGATTTCATATGCCTAAAATTAAATAATTTGATTGTCGAAAAAAATTGTCTGGATTGTGATAAATTAATTATTTTTACCCTTTAACACGTAACGTGATAAAGTGAAATACGATAATTAAAATATTTAATATGCAGTCAAACGGACCAATCAACCAATCTATCAATTTTTGAGTGAATTATTGCCTAACATCATTTAGCCTTTAAGGATTGCCTTCATACGCGTCCTTGGACTTGGCAAAACTCTTGGGTGGACCGGGTCCACACTAGAAATAGTGTAGACCCGGTCATTTTCTTCATTGTTAAGACAAGCTCCTCTGTTGAACCTGCCATTTCCCCCTCTTCACTTCACTTCCCCTTACTCCTCCAACTTCCTCTCTCCTCTCTTCCACTTCCTCTCTCTACTCCAAATTGCCGGAATCCGATCACATATCCACCGACGACCGAAGATTTTCGCCGCCGAGTTAAAAGAGATGATTGGAGAACGAAGCAGCAGCAGCAAACACTTCGAAGTGCCGAAGACGAGCTCGAATCTAGGCTAGGGTTTACCTTTACTTTTTATCTATCTTATCTATTTTGTATTAAACAAATTGATCTTGATTTTAGGAATTAAAATTGTTGGGTTTGCTTGAGGGTTTGGATTCAAAGGATTGAATCAAGGTGTGTGAAAATCTGAATAGGAGATTCGCTCTTTGTCACTCCATTCTTTTGCTTCCCTTATTATAAGTATTACTTTTACCCATTAGTTTACTGACTTTACTGCCACCATCTTTAGTCCTTCAATGTTGCTGATGTTTATCACAGAGGCATAGAGCCATTTATGGTGGTGTTGGGCTGTTGGTCAATGTTGTCAAGAATCCAAAAAGTGCTTTGTGCAAGACTTCTTTTGTGACTGTTGGCCTGTTGCTAATTAGTCATTAAATCTAAATTTTTAGTTTTATGGCTTTATCTTTAGCTATTAATCTTAACTTTTAGCTATTAATCTTAACTTTTAGTTATTAAATCATAACTTTTATTGCCTGAGCCTTAACTTTTCATTAATTTGTTTTACTTTTGATGATAAAACCTTAACTTTTCATTGTTTATACTCAACTTTTGATACGAAATATTTAACTTTAATAATGGAATGTTAAATATTTAGTCCTCATATTTAATTTATAAGTCATTTAAATTTTGATAATGGAATCTTAATTTTTGTTTAATAAACTTAAACTTTTAATTTCTAATCCTTAACTTTATGAAGATGAAGGAAAAAAGATGGAATTTGGCATAAAACTATAAATAAGGAAGAAAGGAGATGGAACATGAATCCTTAATTTTTGAAACAAAAAATATAATTTTTGATAATATAACCTTAACTTTTCATTCATAACACTTAACTTTTGATTACAAAACCTTAACTTTGATTGCTAAACCTTCACTTTTAATAACAAAACCTTAACTTTTAATAACAAAACCTTAACTTTTGACTACTAATAAAACTTTTGATTGCTAACCCTTAACTTTTAATTACAAAATCTTAACTTTTGATGAGCTACATTTAACTTTTGATTATTAAACTTCAACTTTTAAATTTTAATAAAAAAATATTAACTTTTACTAAAGAAACCTTAACTTTTGACGAGCTAGATTTAACTTTTGATTATTTAACTTTAACTTTTACAAACAAAATTTTAATTTTTAGATATTGAAATTTAACTTTACAACAGAAATACTTAACGTTCACAATAGAAATAAACACAATCCCTAAAGCCCACAAATATTACAAACCCTAGCATGACCCAACCATAAGCAGCAGAAAGCACACTCACAAGAAAAACCGACGTAGCAACATCACGTCGGCCCAATTCCAAAACCGCCAAAAAGAATCGCAAACCCACAACATTTATGTTAATAGGAGTTTGAGAAATAAAATTTTCATAATACTACCCAATTATCTCTTATAAAGTTTAAAAATGGACTTGGTAGATTTAATTAGTAGGAGCTAAAAAAATTCAATAAAATAATAATAGAAAAACACATATACAATCTATTTGCCTCTACATGTGCATATATTGTTCATGTTATTGGGAATATTGTGAGAGTAAGGAGTACATATATTCATTCCTTTATCATTTTTTATTCATTAATAATGAAATACTTTGTATTATGCATTGTTGCTAGAAGTGTATAGAACCACATGCCCACCTTCCAACTCTCTCTCTCTCTTTTATACCCTCCTTCCATATCCTTACTATTTCTATAACCATGGAAACTCATCTACAAGATAGCACTCTGAGAAACAACATAAATCAAAACAATTTACAAACGCAGCTCCATCAAGAACAATCAACAACAAGAGCAGGAGCTATCATTGTTGTTGATTTTCTCTCTCCTCTACAATTCCAAACCCACCAAAAATAATTGCAAAATCCACAACACTTTCTCACACCCACAATCGCAAAATCACCACTTTCATTCCTGATTTTCTTGTTGTGATCGAATTCGATCTTGGAAACACAAAAGCTGGGGTTGAAATCGAAATCTGAGAGTTAAGGTATGCCAAGCGTAGTGTGCCGAGCGTGGTGAAATTTGAAGGGAGGAAACTGATGGTGGAAGGGAATGAGTGTGGAGGAGAGAGATTGAGGAGGAGGGAGAGTTGGCAGAGTGTGAGCGATGGAGGGGAATGGATTTGAGGAGGAATTGGTCGCCGAATTTGAAGCCCAGTGATTTGTTATTATATGGGTCTACAATAAGTTTATTGTAGACCGGGTCTATATTAGACTTAACTTTGGACTTGTAGGAGAATATTTGCCGCTTGTAAGCGAAATTAATAAACATTAAACAAATCAAAAGTAAGGACAATGAAAAAGTAATTTCGAAAGTATGGGATTTCACAACATATTTAGAAGAGACCATGCATCCTACACCCGGGTGTACCATGCTCATGGTACACCCGGTGGCATTTTGGTAATTAAAGACATTCTTAGGGGCACGCTGGTAATCTTTGCGTAACAACATATGCTTACTGTTCATCTTCATCCCTCAAATCCAGAAATCCCCAATTTTTATGTAAAATATTCGGACAAAAATAGCTGAATTCAAGCAAATCAAATTGATTTCTGCATAAACAAACAACAAATTAAGAAATTCGTTGCTAATTTTAAAATTTTTTGGAATAATTTCGGGTTTTTATAAGGTGAAAAATTGAAGCTTTGAACTCAACAATGGCCGAAATACGAATTGTAGAACAAATCAAAAAATAAAATGAAAGTAATTCATTGCTATTTCTATTTATTTCATGAATTGATGAACCGATTTCCTATAATTGATTATTTTGGAAGATGAACAACTGTTTCATGGAGTGAAAAATAAGGCTTAGATGAAAAAATAAGGGTTTAGAGTAAAAAATGTCAGAACCTATAGCAGTCGCGCATTTCTTAAATGAGCAGATTTATTTTAACCCACTCAAGATCAGAATGTTTACTGATCTTCCTGTGCAAAAAGGTTGCTCATTTGATCAAATGAGTAAAATAAAACAGCTCATTTCTAAAATGAGCATATTTATTTTAACTCACTCAAGATTATAATGTTTACTAATCATCTTGTGCAAGCAAGATTGCTTATTTGATCAAGTGAGTAAAATAAACTGCTCATTTGTTCAAATGAGCATATGGATTTCTCTTCATGTTAAAATAAAACTGCTCATTTAATCAAATGAGTAAAATAAAATTGCTCTTTTGATCAAATAAGTAAAATAAATCTGCTCATTTGATCAAATGAGTAAAACAAATCTGCTCATTTCATGAATGAACAATTTATTTTAACTCACTAAAGATCGAATGTTTATTGATCTTCCACTGCAAACAAAATTGCTCATTTCATAAAAATGAGTAAAATAGAACTGTTTATTTTGCGAATGAGCAGAGTTATTTTAACTCACTCAATATCAGATCATAATGTGAACTATATAAAAACATGTTTTTCAGGATGTTCAAAGATTTTAGTTTCTACTCATATAGATACAAATTGCTCATAAGGGTCAAATGTGTACTTTTGTAGGTGATGACCCAAACAATGAGGTTGATATTTGTTAGTTACCCTAACAAAATTTAAACTACAATATATGTTTGTTCATCTTAAGATACACTGCTCATTATAGTGAAAAAATCATCAATATGTAATAGTATATACATGTTCACTTAGAGTAAAGAATAATATAATCGCTCATTTAGATGTTTATTGCTCTTTTTTTATTACATTCTAGTGTGATTTTTATACCATTTTGATATTTTTTTTGAGAAAGTAGAAAATCATAATAACCCATTTTGAAAGGCACGACTTATTATTAAATATATTCCATCAAACCATTCTAAATCCATTTTTAAAAATATTTTAGTAATATTAGAGACAAAAGAAAGTGAAGATGTTGTTAAAGTAAACATCCTATGAATCAGTTACCTCACGCAGTACAAAGCCAACAGAGCGCTCAAAGCCAACTGAGCTAAGTTGCTTTGATGATATAGTTGCACGCGTTTAACAGATAAAGTTACTTGCAATTTGTATTCGGGTGTACCGTGCGGACGGTACACACGGGTGCACAATCATAATTGTATTGCTGAGACCATGCATGGTACACCCGGAAATAAACCGCAAGTTTCTATCTTTTATTTTATGATTGAGGGGACAAAAACTATGGAGTTAGTATAAAGAAGATATAATACTTTGAATGAGCAACATTGTTTTTTGATGGTACCAAATGAACATATTTATGAGCAATTGTATGAACAAGAAAAATAAGGAGGGAAGATAGATAAAACAAAATAAACATGTTATGGAGAATAAATGTAAAATTGGGCTCATTTGTTTGAAATGAGCAATTGCGTGAACAAGATAAATAAGGGGGAAGATAAATAAAACAAAAGAAACTTTTTATGGAAAATAAGAGAGTTTTAAATGAGCAACTTTGTTTTTTTAATGTTTTTCAAGTGAGCAATTGCATAAATTTGAAAAATAAGGGAAAAAGATAAACAAAAAAAAAATTTAATGTAAAAAAGAAAGAAAAATTGGGCTCAAGCAAACTTGAACCTGCGACTTTCCAAACTCAAACATCCTTCAGAATCACTCCTCCAACCACTGAGCTATGCATTTTTATTTGGATATTTCTGCACTCATCTTATTTAGCTTGTCTACCTAAAGTTCGCATTTATTACGATAATGCCACCGAGTGTACCATGCGCACGGTACACCCGGGTGCATGGTAATAGTTGTATATTTAGAAAGTTAAGTGGAGGCCCCAATTTATGTTTGAAAAAATACAATAAGGAAACTAGAAACCGTAAGTTAATACAAAAATTTGTCATTTTATTTAAAAGTATGAATCCATGAAATATCCGGAAATGGAACATGTTCTAACTTAATTGGCTGCATGGCTTTCACATGTCAGGCATACGTCACTTCTTACAAGAACGTGTACCCCACACACGCTAAGCACGAGACTAGCACAGGCCATATCGTGTTGGCTAGTTGTGTTGATGCGGATGGGGTTGTAGTATGAGATGGAAATGGTTCTAATCTCAACTTTAACTGGTATTTTTAATATTTTAAAAGATAATTTTATTATAGTTTTGATAGCTTCCAAAGTGCTAGAATGAAAATATTCTTTTAACCATAAAAAAATTAAAACTACAACCAAGTATATTAAAGATAACAACATATATTTATTTAAATTATTTTTAGCTTTTAAAGTGGAGTTTAGTAAAACATATTTATTTTGGCCTTTTCTACATAGAAGACACATGATTTTAATTATATTCGGGCTTTGTGCATTGAGTTCTCACGTAACTAAATCGGCTTCCACATAAACGACCTACTTAAAACTAAGTCATCATCGGTGTCTCATCGAGTCAACGGAAAAATGTAGGCGTCTATGATAATAGTAGTGTTATAAGTATCTCCAACGAGCTTCTCGATCACTCTAGAGAGTGACATATTCGTATAAGAACATGTTTTTAAAAGATAGTTGAAAAATGGTTTAATAAGGTTTAAAATTTCTCAAACTGAGATTCAAATAGTTTGTATCCTAACTAAGACAGTGCATAGAAAAAGATGTGAGAGATTAAGATTTGAATTAGGATTTATTAAACTCTATTAATTGTTCCTATTCTTACCCCCTCAATTGGTTGACTCGATTTGGTAGTTCCTATCTAATATTAATTGAATGACAAAGAGATTTTAAATCATCACAAAACAATGTCTATTAAAATGATACACATAATCAAAAAAACATAAATGTACTCACTGACATCTGATCACCACCACAATCGGGTGTAAGCCCATTAATCTTAAAGTCCAATCAACTCCACTTCGGCTTTGTACTTTGAAAATGTACATCCGGACTTATCTTTCGCATAGGATGTAAAGTTTTGTAAAACAGGAAAAGTCTTCACCAAAAGGTACTAGAGTAGTTTTTACCCCCTTTACTAATGAAACTCTTAAAGTCTACTGAATCTGTGGGGATGAACTCAAGCAACTTGGTACTTCTAGCCACAATTTGCTTAATAGATTTCATGACATGCTTGTCCTCAATACAAATAAAACATATTGAAGCATTTTTCATAATTGTAAAAGTGATTAATTTCATGTATTTTAATGAGTATAAAGAGCCAAATTAAAAACTCCCATCCGGTTGTGGCAAGCATGTAAAGTCTCGACTAATGAAGTAAATTCATTCTCATCAACAACATTCATTACAAAAAGACCTCCATTTTGACATCCCTTTACAGCAAAGTCCCCATTCTTTGAAATCACAATATTTTCGACATCAAAACCAATGTTAAGATAGCTTTGTAGAGAAGGGAATTGGATATTAGAATCCTTCTTCGGAACATATAAGACATCATTCAAAAGACAAAAAAATTCTTTAAGTGCGTTTAAGATAAACCTATCCTTTTCCAATGGTGCCGACATTGATACTGTTACCTGTGAAGAAATTATCATCCCGATCAACAATTTTTGAGTCTTTCGTTATGATAGCATTTGTGAAAAATTCCTTAATGCTCTTATGTCTAAAATCAAGTCGGCTATGTCTTCCAGTAAGTTTGCTTCTACTACCACCACTGCAATGATCCCATTATTTTAAAAAATGTAGAACCATCTTTAGACACCATATCCTTATTCTGGTTTTGCTTTAGCATTAGACTTTATATCGTTCTTCTTCTCACCATGTTTGCGGTAACATTAGTATACTCTATGTCTGGTCGTACAACACAATGGAAACCACCTTTGGACTTTTAAATCGTATTGTTTTTGGTAAAAATCCCTTTCATCGTGTTGTTATTCTTCTTACTATTATTGTTGTACTTATTAATAGAAAAAGGGAACTACATATAACACCATGTTAGATTTATTTTACAAGAATTTATTGAGAGAGTCCAACTAATCTTTGACGCGATTTGCCTCATCGATTGGTTCTCAAGTGGTTATGAACTTCGCTCCACACCCATAGGGGCAAAATTTTGTTGAGCAATTCTACTTTTTAAAACTCTTTATTCAACTCCTGAATATATAGAAATCCCTCTGACACTACTATGGACTCGAAAATGAGAGCGAGAGTTATCACCAGAAATCGTGGTAGGAAGTGAAAGTAGGGCCAAATATAAACTCCGGCCAAAAATAGTTTGCACCATACATTATTTTCAAATTCAATTTTGACTCGTGATAAATTCTAACTCTAATGGAAGTTTATCTATTAGAATTTACAAAAGGTTACTTGATTGATCATGTTAAAAAAACGTTAGGTTGAATAATTCCTATTATCTTAAAGGACTAAGTTAAAAAAATTCATGAATTTGAAGGAAAGTATATTTTTCATAATTGATATATCACATTAATATATACTTTTAGGTGCATTTAGATTATATTTAGAACTCCTTTTATAGCATTTAGGTGAATAATGGCATGAATTACGTAAGTTGTGCTCTACCACTCCCTGTTTGCGTATTTTGGTAATTTTTCAGGATATTTTGACACACATTGATCATGATTATCAAAGACCTAGCCTATTCATAATTCCGGATGAAGGTAGCTTGCACAAGGATGATGATGCATCTGTGTGGGACAATTTTGAGTTAGAATGAAGCAAAGAGTTAGTGAAAGAATTACCAAAACTGACACATGCTCACTATTTTTTTCATAACTTTTGATAAAAAATTATAATCAAGAAAATCTAATCAGGTTGGAATCCAAACTTCTAGAGCTTTCCGACGATAGGTCACACGCCCCAAACGGACTTCTGGTTTGAGAGAAACGGCCTTCGCAAGTTGACCAAAAATCGCAGTTTACGGGCGAAACGGAGGAGACGATTTCGTTTCTCCGACTATTTTAAATCGCTTTATTAGAGTTTAGTATAAATAGGTTAGAGATTTTATTTGTCAGACACTTTTATTTTTCCATTGTTCTTAATTTAGTGTTTTCTTAGAGTGAACACTTTATATTAGTTTTGGAGGAGATCAAACCTCGAATTATTTTCAATTGAAGTTATTGCTTTCCGTCATTCGGTATTGTTTTTCTCTCTTAATTTCATTATTTAAGCTTTGATTGCTTAGTTGTTTATTTAATTCTTTCAGGATACAAAGTTTAGGTTTTAACATTAGATTTAATATTGTTGATTCAAGGAAGATTTGCACATAACCACCTTAAGTTTCCAGTTATTTGTAAACTCTCACCTTTATGTTTGTTTTTTATAAATTATCACCTTAAGTTTCCCAACCTTTTATTAACTCCCACCTGTTGACAGAATTTGCCTAACTACGTTAACATATAGGCCCCACATCAGTTAGCTCTTTTATTTTTCCCTCCAAACTCCTAATTTCCCCCTTCCCATATATGTTATTTCCCTCCAAACTCATCTCCCCCCCCCTCTCACTATTCAACATGGTGGCAGAGTTGGCACTTTGGTAGGTCGAGCTATCGGGAGCCCATAATGGCACTTTGGTAGAAATCCTTCAAGTTCACCCATTCCTTACAAAGCGAAGATTTCAATTTCAGAACAACCATAAATTATAAACCATAAACCCTAAAATTGTACATTGAAAAACCCTATGTACTGAATTTAACGGAGGTAAAGAGGAGAATGAGAATCACCTAAATTTCCAGATTAAAATTGAACCTTTGTAAGCTTTGAAGAATGAAAATGGTGGTAGAGATGGAAATAATGAGGGGGAGAGATGAGTTTGGAGTTAAATAACATATATAGGAAGGGCGAAATTAGGAGTTTGGGGGGAAAACAAAAGAGCTAACTGGTGTGGGGCCCACAGTTAACGGAGTTAGGCAAATTATGTCAAAAGGTGGGTGTTTATAAAGGTTTGATAAACTCAAGGTGGTAATTTATAAATAAATAAAAAACATAAAGGTGGGAGTTTACAAATAACTGGAAACTTAAGTAGGTTATGTGCAAATTTTCCTGGATTCAATTAGGAGTGAGTAGTCATATTTCTAGGGTTTTAGGGAGGAAAACCATGTTTATAACATGATTTACTTTTGAATTGCTATTAGTTTCTAGTTTTTATTAGAGTGATTATGGTGTGATTTGTTCTTGATGAGTGATTAATGTTGTTGCGCACTTTCATTGACTGTTTGTGGTTAATAAATGTTTGCACGTATCCGTCTCACTTTTAGAGGCCTAGTGCACACTAGTAATTCTGATTATGTTGGTTACCATATGGTATATGTTGAATTATGAGCGTTAAGACTTAACCATAGATTAACACGTGCTCTAATCTCTCGACTCTTGACCCTTTTGATTGGTATAACTTATAAGCATGGTGGAACGACTTAATGCCTATACCTTTAATCCATAATTTAATCTCATTATTTAATTTATTTTTCTTTCTTTAGTTTAATTAGTATTTCAGCTCATTTTTCCCTGATCTTCTCTACAGTAGATTTTCAACTGAATATCAACTATGAAAACATGTCTCCATGTGGATTCGACACTACTTCCCTACTATTGTTTGTTAGAGGACTTTAGGATTACTTTTGATTAGGTCATACGACTTTAGCCTATCAAATTTGGCGTCGTTGCCGGGGAGACGGCTAGTTTTCTCAGTTTTTGTTCGATTATTCAGACTACTTTTCTTGTGTAAATATCTATTAATTTTTTTTGTTTTTTTTTTCTTATTTTTGTAAATTCTTTCTTCCTTCCTTTGCTTCCTCACTTATGAGTTCACATGGAGTGGCCTGATTATAATTCGTATGGGGAAGATTATTCACATTTGAAAGGGCAATATGACTATAATAATGGGTATTCCAATTTTCAAGGGCGATATAATTTTGATAATGGGTATTGCAATAGTTATGTGTCTGATGCATGTTCTTATTGTCAATATCCATATAGCGATTGTATGCGCTTTCCTTACCTCATATGTTCAAAAACCCCATGTACATGTTAGTAATTGTAGAGCAATTTTTTCTTTTCCTCGGCATGAGAATGAAGTGTTTTGGAAGTTCACTGATAGGCTTGGTGATTTTATTGGTCCTAACCATGGAATTAAACTGTCCGATATATGCCTATTGATTTATGAGGGGTTAAATGAAGAAACTAGAATGGTGGTAGAATTTGTCTGATGGAGAATTTCTACTCCAATCACCTGATTATTGTTGGGATTTAATTGTGTATTGTGTTTGGCTAGAGATACTTACGAGTGGGAGATGTCTTCACATGATTTTTCACCCCAAAGTTACATGACACCACCCCCTTATTATTTTATTTGTCAATCTACTTTTCATGATTTTTCTTCGTGTGATATGCAATTGGTAAATGGTTTTGACCCCTATTCACAATATAATGTCAATCTGCTCGAAATTCTAGCCGTAAACCGTTTATTGATAATGATGATGATGATTGTGTTGTGAATATCATTTTAGAGGTGAATGATAATAATCTAACTCCCGATATTGAAAAGAATGATCAGACTGAGGGGAGTGTGGATGTAATGAATGTTTTGATGGAGGAGGAACTCTTAGTTGAGGTCCCTTGTGTTGACGAGTCCATTATTGAGGATGGTGAAATTGATAGTAAAACCATCAAGGTTGAGCCTATCATTCCTTCTCCCAATATTCCATCTTCACGGAGGTTTGATCTTGTACCTTCCCTCCATATTCTATATGCCCCATATTGTCTCACTGTGGATGTTGCTCCTACTCTCTCCTTGAGGCCCTCATAGCCTATGCACCAAATAAAGCAAAGTTGTTCATTATCCTCATTTTCTCCCTTTTATTTTGATTTCTCTTACAAATCATTTATTTTCTTTGATATTATTTCTATTAAGATAGATGTGATTGTAGTCAAACCATATCTAGTGCTGAATGACATGTTTGCAGGCGCGTTGATAAGTTACTCAAGGCATTGGACTCTTCTAGTTATGGTAAGATAAGGTCGTGTGTGACCGTAAAAATAAAAAGCACTGAAGGAATTCCTGTGGGCATGTTGAGGTACTATACCTATAACCCTGTTCCTCATCTGATTGATGCTTGAGGTAATATGGTCGTACGGGACCTTTATACACCAACGTTGTTCGGGAGGCAACCTGTATTTCTCTCTCATTTTATTTTATTTCATTTTATTTTTATTTTTTTAGAGTGAGAGGGAGTGAGAGTGAGGGAGTACAAAAGTTTATTTTTCCTCGAATCATCGTCCTATCGTTCATCTTTTGGCATTGAGGACACTGCCAAGTTCAGCTTGGAGGAGGATTTATATTTGTATACTCTATCTCTTTACTTCTTTTTAGGATAGATTTATTGCTTTCAAAAAATGATGTAAAAATCAAAAAAAGTACGATTCACGTGACTGGTTTAGTTGCCTCCCTATGACCCTTGTTGTGCTTTGATTGAAAATGATTTGACTTTGTTTTCTGGATAATTGGGCATTTAATTTTGAGGATATGATTTGACGTTTGATTGCTATGATTTCGAGCGAATTTTTATACACTACATTGTGTTGCATGCCTGAATTAGTTAGATTGTGAGGCCTTTTCTAGCCTATTGGATTCATATCATTATCCAATATGTTTTTGTGTGTTAGTTCCTCATTAGTTGATTGATCTTGACTTTGACTTCGTACTTGTATGATATATGAACTTGTAGCATTTATTGTGATAGGTGTTCTTTTGTCTGATTCTTGAGCCTCAGAGTGAATTTTTTATATGTTTTTGTCCTCCTTAGCCCCACGCCTTTATTAATAAATTATTCCCAAGCCTAGCTTAGGGTAGCTTTTGTTTGGATTGAGTTTGAGATTGGTTTTATGTTTTGCGTGGTTTGGGGAAAGAAAGTGTATTTGATGTCGTTTCAAGTGTGATAAAAAGAAAAGAAAAAGCAAAGTTTGAGTTGCGTGAATGTTTGGTTCGAAAAATGAAAGAAAAAGAAATAAAAGTTGAGAAGAGTTCAAAGTTCCTTCATTTACGTTGTTTATAAAGAAAAATGTGCTACATTGCTTGAAAGTTGGGTTTATTGGAAGTTTTTATCGATTCATAAGAGTTGGGGCGTGTTTTGTGGTTATATGGCGCTGTTGGGAAGTGTTTCCACCACCTTCGACCTTGTTTTGAGTGCCTTTTGCTCCCCCATTCTCGGTTTTTCTACCACATTTCTTATAAAAATTCTCTACCCTTGTCTAAGCCCCATTACAACCCTAAAAAGTCCTCTTGAGCTCGTATTTACAATTTTTACTGAATGGATTTTGAGTCAGTTTTTCAAAGTTATAGAATATGTCTTCTAATTGAGTCGACTTGATTAAGATGAGCGTCATTTAACCTTCTTAAACACATAAGAGTGTGAAAGAGAAGGGAAATTTGGTCGGGTTGGTGAGTGTTCGGGCATATTCTTTGCCTGCCACAAAATTGAGAGGAGTGCCACCTGGTGAGCACCTTTTCAGGATATGTGTGTCATGTAAATGAGTTAAATTTGATGATTTGCTTAAATGATTGGTAGTTGGATGGATCTGAATAGCTGAATTTGAATTTTGCCTACTTGAACGATTTTTAGTCTTGAAAATATTTTGAGCTTTAAATGTTTCCATCTCTGGGGGTCAGGAAATTTATTCCATGTTCATGTCTTGTTTGCTTGAGGACATGCAAAGGTTTAGCTTGGGGGAGTTTGATGTATCACATTTATATATAGCTTTTTATATGCATTTAGATTGCATTTGGAACTCCTTTTAGAGCATTTAGGTCCATAATGGCATGATTGGCGTAAGTTGTGCTCTACTACTCTTTATTTGCGTGTTTTGGTAATTTTCAGGTTATTTTGAAAACAAATTGATCATGATTATCAAAGACCTAGCATATTAATCATTGAGGTTGAAGGTAGGTTGCACAAGGATCACAATGCATCTGTTTGTGACAATTTTGAGTTAGAATGAAACAAAGAGTTAGTGAATGAAGTGCCAAAACTGACACATGCTCACTATTTTGCTCATAATTTTGATAGAAAATTGATAATCAACAAATTCGGATTGGGTTGGAATCTACACTTCGAGATCGATCCTACGACAGGACACACTCCCCAAACGAACTTTTGGGTTGAAAGATACGGTCTTCGCAAGTTGACCAAAAATCGCAATTTAGATCGAGCAAGGCAAATTTCGTGTTTTCTGTCTGTTTCACGAGATTTGGGGAAGAATTTTTTTTGCTTGGCCCGATCCGATCGGGCAGGCGACACGGAGGAGACGCTTTCGTTTCTCCGACTATTTTAAATCGCTTCCTTAGAGTTTATTATAAATAGGTTAGAGGTTTTATTTGTCAGACACTTTTATTTTTCCATTGTTCTTAGTTTAGTGTTTTTTTAGAGTTTACACTTTAGATTAGTTTTGGAGGAGATCAAACCTCGGATTATTTTCAATTAAAGTTATTGCTTTCCGTCATTCGTTATTGTTCTTCTTTCTTAATTTCATTAGTTAATCTTTGATTGCTTAGTTGTTTATTTAATATGTTCATGATGCAAAGTTTAGGTTTTATATTAGATTTATTATTGTTGATTCAATTATGAGTAAGTAGTCATATTTCTAGGGTTTTAGGGAGGAGAACCATGTTTATACCATGATTTACTTTTGAATTGCTATTAGTTTCTATGTTTTAATTTTATTAGAGTGATTATGGTGTAATTTGTTCTTGATGAGTGATTAATCTTATTGCGCAGTTTGTTTGATTGCTTGTGATTAACAATTGTTTGCACAGAACTGTCTCACTTTTAGAGGCCTAGTACACACCAGTAATTTTGATTATGTTAGTGACCATAAGTCATATGTTGAATTATGAGCGTTAAGACTTAACCATAGATTAACACGTGCTCCGATCTCTCGACTCTTAACCTATGTATTGATAGTTGTTTGACCCTTTTGATTGGTATAACTTATAAGCATGGTGGACCGACTTAATGCCCTAGACCTTTAAGCCATAATTTAATCTCATTATTTATTGTGCTTTCTTTAGTTTAATTGGTAGTTCAGAAGATTCTTCCCTGATGTTGTCATGAAGTAGTTTTTTAACTGAATATTAACTTTGAAAACCTGTCTCCTTATGAATTCGACCCTACTTCATTGACTACTGTTTGTTCGATGACTTTAGGATTAATTTTGATTAGGTGATATGACTTTAGTCTGTCAATAATGTGACACTTTAACCACTTTTGTCTTTATGTTAACAAAAACAACTCTAGAGTTTTCAACTTTCAACACCTTCCGCCTCCATGCTTTTCTATGTCAACCAAACAAAACATGCAACTTTTAAAATATCAATTTTAGATGTAATATATTATTAGAAAAATTGGATCAAACAACACAAACTATACGTTTGCTGTGCAAAACAACACCAACAAATAAAGGTGCACAAAACAACAAGAATTTTTCTAATCGGTGCAGAAAACAACATATAAGTTGGTTTTTTTGCCTGAGATTCCCTATGTTTCGGCGAATATTTAATATTTTTGCCTTTTTATTTTGCTTCTTTTCTCCTCCACTTTAAATAAACTACTAGATCTAAAGATCACCTTATTTCCTCTTTGAGACCCTAAAATTTCCCCCAAATTGATTTTGTCTATCAAACCCTATAATTGGAGAATGAGTGGCAATTGTTTAAGGAAGAAATTAAAAGGAATGTCTACAGTGTATGTAGAAACCAAAAGGCTAAAATACAAAAGATTCACAGGAAATAGGGAATCTTTGGCAAAAAATCCACTTATGTCATTTTCTGCATCAATTAGAAAAAGTTCGTGTTGCTTTGTGCACCTTTTTTGTTGGTGTTGTTTTGTGTAACAAACGTTTAGTTTGTGCTATTTGATCCAATATTTCCTATATTATTAGATTCAATTTTACATAAAGATGATCATATAATTGTCGTTAATATAGACATATAATAGTGTTAGTACCCTCTTATAAGAAGAGGAAAACAACCTTCATTTTTAAAGGAGTTTCCAAGTAGTAGATGTGAAGTTTATGTGGAAATCTAACATGATTGTTTTCCAAATATAGCAATTAAAACTTATACGAAACATATTAATGATATATCCAACTGTCAAATCATCTTTGTGCCTCCTTAAAATGTGATTCTAAATCACTTATGTTTCTTCAAAAAAATAAATATTCAAAATATAAGGAAGCATGGGTCGTAGAAAAGTAGAGATGAAGAAGATTGAAGATAGGTCTTCAAGATTGGTAACATTTTCAAAGCGTCGATCAGGAATTTTCAAGAAAGCAAATGAGATTTCTACATTATGTGGTGCTGAGGTTGCAATTATCGTATTCTCTCCCGGTGGAAAGCCCTTCTCCTTTGGCCAACCAAACATTGAGAAAGTGGTCCATCAATTTCAAAATAAGAGTCGACAACAAGGTTATTTTAAATGTCAAAATGGTTCTACTCCATTAAAGGTGAAGGCTCATAAACTCAACCAAAAACTTGCTAATTTGGATGCCCAACTAGAATTTGAAGATAAAAGAAATGTAGAAATTGACCAAGAATGCAAGTTCAAGAGGAAGCAATTAGTTTCACAACTTGATATTCATCAACTTACTATGTTGCAAAAGAAAATCAGAGATCTTTGCAATGACTCAATTAGGCGAGTGAATGAACTTGAAGCATCAAATTCTTTATTGCTTCTGGCAAATACTTCAAAGTAACAAATAAGCTTAAGTGAATCGTTCATTACATCTTTTTAACCCATTAGAATGATTATAATAATTACTTTTTTATTTGCAATATTTCTTGTTTCTTTTGATTTTCAATATTACCAATGTAACTTTTGGCCGTTTTGGGATTAAAATTATGTACTTGGATAGTATATCTGATGTTTGTCTCTGAATTTACTAATTTTTTTATCATGCTGTCTATTCCAGCAAAAAATAGAATTGTTTTTAATAAATTTCTAAACATATTATAATCATTCATTTGTATTTTTTTTAATGATGAAAGATTAGTTACTTATTAAGCATTCTTACTAAAAAGGAAACAAATATTCAATAAGAAATATGTACATAAGTGTAAATACCCTAATTTAAATAATAATAAATTTCGAAACCATTAAATCACCTTATCTAAATTATTAGTATCCATTCATATGGGTTAGTTATAGTCCTCTTACGAATTTGCAAAATTTCAAGTACTTTGTGCTACATTAGTTATTTTCGTTCATCAAAGAGACATGTAATTTATGGCATTTGACTATAAGAAGCATTTTTGCTTTTGTTTTTAGCCTTATGGCGGTATTTTACCAGTGTTTTCGATTTACTTATAATCGCTACTTTCTCTGTCTTCGGTTACTCTCTTTTACTATTTGTTCCCTCTGTTCCAGTTTATTTTTTATACTTCTATTTTTAGACAAGACCTACATGTTAGTTTTAGGAAAAATTGTTTTTGATAAATCAACCTTTATGCCATCTTCTAAAATTAAGTTCACCTTTGAATTATTCTGGAATAAGTTAAGCTTGTATAGGTATTAACTTTCAATGAGTTAGATCAGGTGTTTGGAATCGAGTGGTGTTTGGAATCGAGTGGTGTTGGTGATTGTGATTATAGGTGTAGAGGGTTGGTAAAGGGAAAGAAAAGAGGGACAAAATTATTACCAAGTGTTAGAGTAACTCATTGAAAGCTAATACCCATACAAGCTTAACTTATTCCAAAATAATCCAAAGGTGAACTTAATTTTAGGAAGATGGCATAAAGGTTGACTTATTAAAAGTAATTTTTCCTTATTTTTATCCATATACATTTACAAAGATGGTGTATTATTAACATATGTTAGTAACCTCCCTAGACCCTGTCACATTTACTCTTGTAATTTAGATCCACACACTCTCTCTTCCAAAATGTGTGTACCTAACAATTATTGTATCTACCTTTATAATACAATAAAAATTGATAATAGAAGTATCGAACACAACCTATCCATTAAAAATACATGTTGGAGTGGGAGTCAAGAGAAACTTGGGACAAAGACAGTAGAATTTTTTTTTGAGAAATATATATTTTGTTGGTTGTAAAGCAACTTTGAAATCTAAAATTTTACCCCAGCTAACTTTTTCTAAATTGGTTTTAATTATAACAGTAATAATATAAATAATAATTATTAATGTATATATTATTATCGCTACTACTAAAATAAGTAATTGCACTTAATTCTAAAGTGCAATAGGCACACTAGAGTAGAATTTCAAAGAAATTTTCTTTTAGCCTAATGCAAGAAACAAATCTTTAAGTAAGAACAATATATCATACCTAACGTTGATGAATTGTATGATTTTTTCAAAGTCTTCAAGTGAAGTTCTCTCTATTGTAGTCTACCATAAATGAATTTAATCTCCCTAATCAACTGCTAGGTAGAGAACCGAACTGTTCAATTTTATAGAGACGGAGGTTTAGTATACGAGAGGGAAGAAGAAAAAAACCAATAAAGGGAGAAAAGAGAGAGTAAGGGGTGTGTAGTTGTGAACTTGTGATGTGTCACGCCTCACCCCTATCTTCCCCTTCATATAGTTTTTCCTTTTGTTTCCCTACTCCTACTAGAACTCTAATTCTCTTTCAAATTTCTAAATCCTGATTCCTAATATCAATCATTGATATTATGTTTGACCCAATAAGGTTAAATGATTGAGGTTGTAACACAATCTACATTACATTACTTATCACATCATAGTAAGTTTGTAGCAAAATACAATGATCACATAAGATCATTCAAGTTACTATTCATTTAGTGTTTATTAATTAACTATTAAACTTATCGTCTAAATAAGGTTAAACTGTGAGAAAATACCAAGGTTTTAAGTCATTTTCAAAATAAATACCAACTAGTTACAAAATCAAAAATAAATACCAACTAGTTTCAATTTTTTTGATTTCCATACCAACTAACAGAAATCGTCAAATTTCTATACCAACTAACAGGGACTACAGATGGAAAAGTTGACGATTTTTTTTAGTTGGTAAGGAAATCAAATTGGAACTAGTTGGTATTTATTTTTGATTTCGTAACTAGTTGGTATTTATTTTGAAAATGACCTAAAACCTGGTATTTTCTCACTATTTTTCCTCCAAATAATTGAAAACTTGCTCACATGATTCCTTCAAATTAGTTATAGATACTTTTTCCACCTTCAATATCTTATCTTTGAGGTAATGTTCGTTTCACCTTATTTTTTTCTGAGATTAAATATTATTACTAATTTTACTATGAAAACTTTTCCTAAGTGATTGAAGTTGATTTCCCTAATTAATTTTTTTTCTTTTTCGTATATTTTCTAGAATTATTTTTTCCCTATGAAGATCAAGAATGAGAAACATTTTTGGCGTATGAAGAATGACATTTTACTCTACATCATATTATTTTTAAGTTGAATGAAGAGGGCCTCACTATTTATGTTAGCAAGTTGTAATAAAATAATTTTTTTTTGAATGCAAAATCAATATTAACATAAGATATAAAACTAAAAGATTCCCTTCCTGCCTGTGGTTGCCAGGTCGGAGCCATGGCAACATTTATTCTACCGACCTTATCGCACTTAAAATAGACACATCTAGCTACATTACAAAAGCCTTCCCTAATAATTGATTGAAGATGAGTTGGGCAAGAGGACAGATTTCACAGTGCTTTCACCAGGATAACACTATCCGTCATAATTAGAAGATGTGTTCAAAGTGTTTGGAAGCTTCCAACCTTCCTTTGAGAAGTGCCCTAGCTTCTGTCTGGGCTGCCGAAGACGCAAAAATTCATTCCCCTCCACCTATTGACATGGTACAATTTTCACTCCACCATCCAATAGTTGATTCCCATTCTGTTTTTTCCTCTTTTTGGGGATCCTCCAGGCACCATCTATCTGAAGCGTTATAATATTTTGGCTACTTAGTGTGTCGTGCTCCCAGAATTCCGTCTAATTCGAATTCATAGTAATATGAGCATCCTCAACCTTAAAAAAGCTTTTTACAAGGTGTTTTTATACTTATAATTTGTTTTGGAGATCTTGATATATTTGTTTTGATCAATATAAGATATCAATACAAGATCTAAACTATTAATGATTGAAGGTATACAATTCAGGTTACAAATGAGTTATAGTATTATCAAACATTTTGTTAAATAGAGACATTGTTTTTTTTATAGTTAGTCATATATGAGACTAGCTACCTCATTGACGCATTTCTGCGACACCGCAAGATGACACCCACATTAACCACGTGCATAATTATTGGTTAGAAAAGCATAACTACTAGCCTTCTGATGGGGTCAATTAAATATAGTACAAGCAAAACTATTGGTCAATAGAGCAATATATTTATTAGTGTAAAAATCATAACTAATGGTCAAAATATCATAATTATACCATGAAACTAATTTACATTAGCTAAGTTGAGAATTACAAACATATCTCTTATCAAGAGACCTTGACTCCTAAGAACTGTTTCTAAGCAAAGTAAATAAATTCTTCATTTCTTTTCCCCAATAAGTGGTTCTAGTAAGTTCTTTGAAATGGAAGATTAGAACCATTTACACTGCTTTCTTGGGCTATAATCTCTCACACGCATTGCCCTTAATGATTTCAATCTCACCACATTTATTTGAATCTAGCTCGAAATAGTTCAACTAATAAGATTCTTCAGACGATGACTTCTCTTACAACGATGGGTTGGAGGGCATTTTAAGGGGAGCTTTGGAGGGGTTATTAGGTGGATTTTGAGGGGGTGATTAACTAAATATAGTACAAGCATATTTTATTGGTCAGACATAAAAAATAATTATTGTTCTGCAAGCTATGATTTGAACCTCCTTTTATTTCAACTATTTTATGGCACCTTGATCTGCCACGTTTGTTAATGAGAATTTCTTGAGGAAACCACCTAGCTTAAAATTCACTTTATTGCTTCACGAAATCTTCTTGGTCAATATTTGGGAACTTTGATTTCATTAGATACAAGCCTTTATTATGTGGGATTATCATGACTGAATGCCCTTCAAAATGTATTTTATATGCGTTTAGACTTTGTATTATTTGAAAGTCCAAAACTAGAAAGTATGCGTAACACTTAGCTCTTTGTCAAGGTTTTAGGTTAATGAATAATATGATGGAAACCAAATTATGGGAGGGAAGAGAGTGTGGTGTAAAATAGAGTGTTAGATAAGAGGGAAAGTTCTCTAACCTTAATCATAACCTTTACACCGAGTCTCCAATGATAGAATACATTGCCTTTACTTAACCTCCTCTATTCAGACTTTGCTCCCCATTTGCAATAGGATTTCACCTTATTGGAAACTCATAGATGCATCCTTATATCTAATTACAACCTTAATACTTTTGCTTATAATATTTTTTGTGGAAACTACAATAACAATCACCACTTTTGCATATAAATACATTTTATAAATCTATTTTTTTCATAAAATTACCTAAAAATGTCAAAAAAATTTAAGTAACACTACCTTCTAACATTTTGATTTATTTGGTTCTATGTTCCACTAAGGGCCCCACATTTTTCATTTTCTGTCAACTTCGTATACTCCCTCTGTCCTAGAAAGCTCTATACACTTTGATTTTTGGACATGTCCCACTACTACTTTATTCTTTTAAATTTTCAACAATGACCCACTAATCTCTCACATCCAAATAAAATAATACCCTGCTAACTCCTATCATATGTACCTTTTTAATAAAATATAATTGATGACCAAAAAATAACTTATGATCTAAATCTACATGTCCGATCAAGTGTATAAAGTTTTTTGAGACAGAGGGAGTATAAATTTATTCCCTTATTAAAGCCTTCCTTTGAGAACACAATACCACTCAAACTCTCCATAGTTTCTTTATGAAACTAGATCTAAAGATTAAATAAATTAATGATTGATTAAATTGTTGGCACTATGAGGTAAAATCCCACCTTTTTTCAACAACGTATGATCTCTTTTGTTCATAGATATTTTGGGGTTTTAAATTGCAAGTTTATACAAAATAAAATATATTTATGGGTATAGAAGTTGGGGCTTTTAGGGTTAGAATTGATTGCACAAAGATCTAATCTTGACTTTTATATTTGTATTTTCTTGAAAATTGTAAATTTAAGTTATAACTTGGTGTCCCAATTTCTCTCCAAATTCCACTAGTACATTCCTCCTAGATTTCTAAAATAATGGACCAGCATACGAACAATGACATAGGCAAGAGATTGAGAAATAAGGTAGAAGAGATGAGAAGGTAATTGTTGAAGATGTTGGTATCACGAAGTTGAACGCTAATTGAAAGAAGATGAAGATCAGGAGAAATGGGTTGAGGATAAAGTAAAGGAATGTATTTGCAAAAATTTTCATTCTTAAGGTAGCTTTTAATAATAAAAAAATCATAACATAGATACGCAGAATTTTAGCGCAATTTGGTACCCTTATCGAACATTACTAAGAACATTTTCAAATATTAATGTTTCATCCTACAACGAAAAACTTAAACATTGCTAAGAATCACAAACTTTTGAGACGATAGTCATTTCATGGAAACAAACTTATCGTAAAATTTCATCAAAAAATATTATTTGGTATCGTTGATGCTAGGGGTGTAACTAAGCCGAGCCGGCTCGTAGAGCCCTCGAGCTCGGCTCGGTCAAATCTCGGCTCGAGCTCGGTCAACTTCGAGCTCGAGCCGAGCACGAGCTATACTTTAGTCATTCGAGCTCGAGCCCGAGCCCAGCAAAGCTCGGCTCGTTTGAGCTCGGCTCGGGCTCGTTTTGGAGTTATTTAGTGGACTACTTTGTTATTCCTATATTTTGAACCTTAACTAGTCTATTGTATTAAGTTGTTTGTTATCTTATGAAAGACCTTAATTGCATTAAATTTGTGTCTGGTGAAATTTTGAATATTTTACTTTATTTAAGGAAGAGTCGTAACCATTAGACGGGTAAAAAGAAAAACGAGCCGAGCCCGAGCCGAGCTCGAGCTCGAACATTTGGAAAAGAGCCGAGCTCGAGCCTCATGTAGGCGAGCTCGTCGAGCTTCGAGCCGAGCTCGAGCTCGATCAAAGTGAGTTCGAGCCGAGCCGAGCTTGGTCGAGCTCGAGCTCAGCTCGGCTCGTTTACACCCCTAGTTGATGCTTTCCTAAATTTTAAATAACGTTATTAGGCAATTGTAATGAAGCTCTAAAAAGTATCAAAAAAATCAAGTAAAGCTAAAAGTTAGGTACTCAACTTTGACAAAAGTTGCACTTTGGGTACTCAAGTTGAAAAAGTTGCACTTTAGGTACTCCATCCATATTTCCATCCAATTGTATTAAAATAATTAAAAAAGCTACTATTACCCATTCACTTAATTAAAGGAGAAAGAAACTTTTTTTTATTATATTACGAATTTGCCATTATTTAACTATCTTGAATAAATTGAGGAAATTCTACATGGTGACTTTTTTTTTATATAAATTCTATGTGATGTACATTTTTATTTTGGATTCTATTTAGTGACCCTCAACTTATTATTTTTATTTTTCATAAACTTTTTTTCATTAAAAAATTATTTTTAAATTTCAAAAATCCAAAAAATTATTCATCACTTACACTTGATCACAAGGCTCTAAAATTAATAATTAAGGATGAGCGGAAACGAGTTCAGATTCTTCTTGTCTTGTGATATCAATCTTCCTCTTACTTTCCGTATTGATCGTCTGGATGGTCTTTTGCCCTTCTTGAATCCCATTTTTCAGGTATTTTTCCTTCTATTTTTCTGTCTTTTATACCATCAATTTTTGATTTTTCGCTTGTCATTGCATCTCAATTCTCTATACTGGGGTTTATGTCAAAGTATTGATTTTTAGAAGATCTTTTTGTAATTTCAAAGCATATACTATGGACTGTGGTGTGGATTATACTAATTCTTGTCTTTTTTCAGAAACCCAATTGCTTAATTTCAATTGAACTTGCCCAATTTAGAGTCTTTTGTTGAAATTAGAGTGCTTATCATCATCAATTTGTTGCAATGCTATTTTCTTAATTGCAAGATCAATTTGCTGATGCAAGTAGGTGTTTAAAACTATATTTTTGTAATTTAAACATAATTGTTGAAATAAAAAAAATATTTTTTATTGAAAAAAGTTTATAAGAAGTAAAAATTATAAGTTGGGCATCACTAAATAGAATACAAAATAAAAATGTCCACCACAAAAAAATTATTAAAAATAAAAGATCACCATGTAGAATTACCCTAAATTTATTCAAGAGGCTTAAGTAATAGCAAATTTGTAATATACTTCCTCCGTTTTTTTTAATGTGACACTTTCTATTTTAGGAAGTTTTAAATTAAATGTGACACTTTTTTTTTGGTCAATAAACTCTCTCTATCTCTCTCCTCTCACATGGGTCCCCTTATTTTTTTTTCTCTCTATCTCTTTCCTTCCCAAAAATTGTCTAGGAGTCCGTGAATTTAAAAGTGTCACATTTAAATGAAAACGGAGGAAGTAATAATAAAAGTTTCTCACTCCTTTATTCAAGTGGGTGGGTAATAATACCTTTTTTATTATTTAATGGATGAAATATGGATGGAAAAATGGATGGAGTACCCAAACTGCAACTTTTATAACTTGAGTACCCAAAATGCAACTTTTGTCAAAGTTGTGTACCCAACTTTTAGCTTTACTCCAAAAAAAATCTATTTGTTCAAGATGATATAGATTTTCCTACATGAAGTCAATTTTCCTAATTAAGACAATTTTCCTAATTAAGACAATTTTCCTTTTTTCCACACATGTCAATTTTTACTAAACTCGTACTATTATGAAATTTGGAATCAAAATCTCATTTTTAAGTATATTTCTATTATTTTTTACTTCTTGTATATCACATTTTTATACTGGAACGTGTCAACTGTAAAGTATATTTAATTTTTGTAATTTTCTATGCTCAACCTTATTGTTTTAACTAAACTTGAAGAATACGGTATTTGTCCTGATGATGGACAGGTGTAGGGTTGAAATTGGGAGGCTTGTGCTGAGATGTTGCTTCGTTTCCGAACCTGCAAAAAGGGGAAAACCAAACCGGAGGTTTGGGTTTGATTCCCTCTCCGATGCTTAAGTCAGTATTCAATAGATAATAGTTGGGTATGAATTTTGACAGAGTAAGTTTAAGAGAGAGTTGTTGTGTCCCTTTTACCTGATTATGAGGGACTATTTATAGTATCTATGTATAGAAAAGAGCACCCTAGGATGAAGGAATGTGATTGGTTAGGCAATGGGAGAGCGACACTTGTCATGGTCTGATTGTCCTGAGCCTTTTATCCAATCACCTTCTTCCTCTTTAGGGGAATTTGGGCTGATTATTCCCTCTTTTAGGGAATAGTTGGGCCTCTTGTTTGCAGAATTGATGATATCATTAGCTCCAAATAACATGCTGCCAAGTGTGGATGAGGGGGTGAGCCACGTGTCACCAATTCACTGGGCCACGTGTCCTCTTTAAATATGTTACAACATTTGCCCCTAAAAGGGAAGGTATCTGAATCCAATACTGATATATTTCCTTTTATCAGTAGTAATAATTCTAGTTTTACTGAAGTAAGTCCAATTGTACTGAAGAAAAAGGACCAATCAAACGATATGGGATGCTGACGTGCCCCTCTCACAAGGTGACACGTGTAGTATTACCGTGGGAGGTGAAAAGTCTTTTTACCCTCCTATAAATATCCCCCCTCCTCTTCATTTCTTCACTTTCTGTTTTCAGAAAATTGAGAGCATTCTAGAGAGAGAGAGAGATTTTTAGAGAGAAGCACAGATCGTCCGAAGAGCCGCTTTTGTTCAACGTTCATCTGTCTTCAGCCTACCTGTCAAAGCTCGTCAGGTATCTTTCCTCCTTCCATTCTTTTATTTATTCATTTATTCTTTATAAATAAATGGAATCCTCATCCTCGTCCAACACCCTTGGCCGTCCGAGAGAGTGTCTAGGCCCTAGAAATAAACTCCAAACATCCTCGAGTTCTTCTAGAGTTGGACCTTTTTTAGGCGGTCCCTTTGTGTATTTTTATGCCCATCAACCTTGTCCGACGTCCCAGTCTCTGCCTGTGCAGGGTATTCTGGCGCGCGTCAAGCAAACTGCTCGTTTAAGACGCCAGCTAATCCTTCCAACCTCTAGCTCAGAAATGGAGGAATCAACTGGTCGATGCCCACAAAAGGGCCCTACTGAGATTCCAGAACGATCTCCCTATGGGGATGATATACAGCTAGGTGAACAAAGTCGACCCTATTCTGACCCAGAACCGTCCGTGGCAGGGCCGTCTGGACTTCAGGAAGAGAACCCTCTTTTATATGATGATGATGAGGATGAGGAGCTTGTTGATGAGGTGGAGCTTGATGACGAAGCCCAAGGGGATGATGCAGAGGAAGCTGAGGAGGACGAGGGAGATAGTGAGGACGAGGGAAGTGCTTCACCCACTCCTTCTGAAATTCGCCGAACCCTAGGAGACTTAGCAGACCCTGGGACCATAAAGATAGATAGGGCTTGGCTAAAGAAGCTTGGAACTGACCCCTATCATTTATGGGCAGCTATTCCCATAACAGATTATGAGTTTGTCATTCCTTCTAAGGGGCAAACCGTTCTTGACGCCAAATACGGCCAATTTCCTGTTTATAAACTGGCCTTAGATTGTGGTCTTAGGTTTCCCCTTCACCCTTTCATAGAGGAGATACTGCGTCATTATAACCTCGGCCAAAGTCAACTGGCTCCCAATGCATGGCACAACGTCCTGACCTTTATAGCTACTTGTGAGCTTAAAGGTTATCCCCTTTCTTTAGCCGCCTTCACTCACATGCACTATTTATCAAAGATGCCTAAGACGGTGGATGGCTCTTGGTTTAGTATATGTAATCGGACTGGCTTTATGACGGCTTGGGGTAAGTCGTCAAAGATGCATGGCTGGAAGTCTCACTTCCTCTATCTCCGGGCCCCCGACGAGGAAACAGCCAAACGTTATAGGTACCGTAGTCGTGCGGTTACCCATACTGGACGTGGAGCTCCCCTCCTGGGCCTGGAGAATAAATATGACGACATGGTGGTTGCCCACTTCAAGGTGGTGGAGTATAAAAAGGAGGATCGTCCAACCATCAAAGGCCCTGCCGGCTGGATACCCTTCAAGGAGAGATTTTATAGTAACAAATTTTTAGTGGCCGCTGGACTTTGGTTAGGCGAGGATAAAGGTAATCCAATTTTTATAATTCTCCTCTGTTCCATCATTATGTCCTTGTCTCACTTTGTTTTTATTGTTTGTTTTCCAGAGGAAGCCAGATCATTGTTGACTCGCTCTCAGAGAGGCGAAATGGATCCAGCTCGCTTTGCCCATAAGCTGCGCATGGAGGCGGCCAAGAAGCCTGCCGAGAAACGGGGCACCACCCTGGTAAGACAGCCACTTCTAATTCTTTTCAAACTTTCAACCCAATATTACTTGTAAAAGGAGGGCGTCCGGGTATTCAATCATTGGACGTTTTTCTTTATTGAACAAATTGTCTAGACAAATTGTTCTGGAAAGGAAGGCGTCCAGTTATTCAATCTATAGACGTTTTCCTTTGAAGAAATGGTTTATCAACTATGAGAAGGAAGGCGGCCAGGTAGTAAATCCTTGGACGTTTTCCTTTGAAGAATTTGTACACCAATCAATTCTTATGAGAAGGAAGGCGTCCAGGTAGTAAATCTTTGGACGTTTTCCTTCTTTGAAGAAACTGTTCTTTAACTCTTTTGAAAAGGAAGGCGTCCAGGTAGTAAATCCTTGGACGTTTTCCTTCTTTGAAGTTGTTCATTAATTAATTCTTATGAGAAGGAAGGCGTCAAGGTAGTAAAACCTAGGACGTTTTCCTTCTTTGAAGAAGCTGTTCGTAAAATCTTTTGAGAAGGAAGGCGTCCAGGTAGTAAATCCTTGGACGTTTTCCTTCGTTGAAGAAATTGTTAGTCAACTCTTATGAGAAGGAAGGCGTCCTGGTAGTAAATCCTTGGACGTTTTCCTTCTTTGAAGAAATTGTTCAACCCTTTTGAGAAGGAAGGCGTCCAGGTAGTAAATCTTTGGACGTTTTCCTTCTAAGAAGAAACTGTTCAACTCTTTTGAGAAGGAAGGCGTCCAGGTAGTAAATCTTTGGACGTTTTCCTTCTTTGAAGAGACTGTTCGTCAACTCTTTTGAGAAGGAAGGCGTCCAGGTAGTAAATCCTTGGACGTTTACCTTCTTTGAAGAGACTGTTCGTCAACTCTTTTGAGAAGGAAGGCGTCCAGGTAGTAAATCTTTGGACGTTTTCCTTCTTTGAAGAAATTGTTTGTCAACTCATGAGAAGGAGGGCGTCCAAGTATTAAATTCTTGGACGTGGTCCTTTATGGATCAGTTTGGATCGTTGTGCCCGTTGTTCAATAATCAGGAGAACGTCCAAGCTTTCTAGCCTAGGACGTCTTCCTTGATGAATCACTGGGTCTTAAGGAATCTGAATACATGTCATTCAATTATATTTCGGACGGTTTCCTTCTGCAAGCAATGTGTACTAATAATTTTTATTTTTTTTTTTTTTTTTTAGTCAAAAGCCCCCACTGCCAAGGCTGCAGACAAAGCTTCGTCTAAGCCTGTCAGTACGGTGCCCGCAGCCAAGAAAAGAGCTGCATCTACTCCTGCCGAAGAGAAATCTCCGGCAAAGAAGAGCAAGAGTACTTTCAAGAAGAAAAGTACAACTTCTAGTATGTCGCAGGCTTTGAAAGCTGTTCCTGTTAGCCAGCTGATTACCAGAGCACCTCGTCCTTCTGACGGAGGTAAGGTTAAGGGAGTGGAAGTCTCCTCCACTCCTTTTGTTTCAAACGAGGGGGAAATTCTCCCCTTGGATGATTTATCCATTCAGCCGGACGCGGCTGGTATGCTTGACGTTGTTGAAGTGGGGGACCCGGACGCGGCAACCCCCCAAGTCTCGGCTTACAGTGGAGCTGCAGCTCGGCTGGAAAGTCAGATGCCCCCGGCCTACCGTGGTAGGTCTTTGTCTTCTGGTGAGTCTTATTCTCCAAACGTGGTCAGAACACTGAGAATTGGGGGACGATCACAGAGCCCGTCCAACCCACAAACACTTATTCTTCCTATCCGTATGTCTAATCCTCCACTCGTTACAGATAAGGGAAAAGGGCCAATGGCTGAGGGTCCTGAGGACGAGGATTATCCTGATGAGCCTTTCCCCTCCTTTGCCAAGTACTCAAAAATGGAAAGGGAACAGGTAAAGCGTGAAGTTTTTGACGCTTTCCCTGAACCTTATGTCAAGGGCTTGAGAGGAGCTGCTGCCGGCCATGTGGGTTACATAACCCAGCTGACTGCTGAGGTGAGTGCCACCTACTATCTTTTTATATACTTAACATATCTTGTTTATTATCCCACCATCTAACTTTTCACTTTTTTAGGCTTTTGCCCGTTCTCTGATGGCCGAGGATTATATCAGGGACCTCCGTAAAGAGAATAGGAGGCTCGTCCGTCAGGTAACTGATGCCGGGGACAAGTCCATTTTGGAGCTGGCAACCCTGAACTTGGAGCATGCTCAAACTGTAAGAGCCATGGAAAAGCAGGCGGCTGATATGGATAATATGAATAAGCGCCTGATGATGAGCCTGGGTAGCTTGCAAACCGAGGTGGATCGGCTGAGAAGTCGGCTTGACTCAGCAACTCAGCCCATCGAGGAGGAAAAGAGGTCTGCTCTCATTACCGCCGCCCTATTCCATCAGGCCATTGTGGGGCTTACAGCTGAGGTGGCTCGTCAAAAGCACTTGAGGGAACGTGACTTTGAGGAGGCCGTCAAAAGCTTTTCTGACGCTGAAAACCAGGCTAAGGAATGGGCCCTCAAAGCCTTCGACATGCTAGCTGACTCCGAAGAGGTGCCCCGATTTGAGAGAAGACTTCTGTTCCAGGAGGAATGCTCCAAGGCTCGGCTGCTCAATGAGAAACCCCCAGTATTTATTGATTCTGACGGGGAGGAATACATAGAACCTAATGCCACAGCTGATGCAAACTTGGAAATGCCTGCGGACACAGAGAAAAATATGGAAGGTACTCCTGACGAGTAACTGGTGCAAGCCTAAGAAGAAGGCTTTCACCAAGTACTCTAAGAAGTATGACAGTGAAGAGGGCAGGAAAGATATTCAGGCTCAGCTTGACAAGTTGAAGAAGTATGCAACTGTCATTAGAGTCTTGGCCCACAACCAGATCAGGATGCTCCTCTTGCTGTCAATTGTTGCTTTGTAATTGTCTTAGTATTTTTGTAGATCAGCTATACTTGGTTTTAGACCGGGATGACGATCTTGTAAAGTTTTTGAGCTTTAGCAGTCCAAGCACGTCCAGAAGCAGCTTGTTAGTTCTATGCTTGATTGATAAACCTGTAAACCTGCTTTGTACTTTTGCAGTCCAACTCGTCCAGAAGTAGTTTCTTTTTGTTCTAGACTTGGTTGATAAACCTGTAAACCTGCTTTGTACTTTTGCAGTCCAAACTCGTCCAGAAGTAGTTAATATACAATTGTTTATAACTCTCTTTTCTGGTCCCTTCTCTAATTTCTTACTGCTTAGTTAAAGAATGACCAAGTTAATGAATCAGGAATGTTGTCAACATGATGAGGAAGACATCCAAGAATGGTATTTAGTAACCAAATATTGGTTAAATACCAAGTCATGTTTAAGGGAATACGTCCAAGGATCCAGACGTCTTGAACGTTTTCCTTCACGAACCAATGATTGGGTAAAAACCAGATTTCGTTCAAGGAAAGACGTCTAAGGAGACAGACATCTTGGACGTTTTCCTTTACGAATCAATTGGTTAAATACGAAATTATGTTTAAGGAAAGACGTCCAGGGGTCCAGACGTCTTGGACGTTTTCCTTCTTGAACCAACTATTGGTTAAAATCCAAGTTATGTTCGAGGGTGGACGTCCGAGGATTAATCAATGACGTATTCCTTTTTGAACTAACCTTGTTTTGCATCCTTGTAAGATTTAAAGACGTCCGAGGATTGTTCTTTCCTTGCTGGACGAGGTACTGTATGCCCCCCTTCATAGGATGCCTCTTGGTCTATTCCTAGACGAAGACATCGTAGGAAGGAAGTCTAGTCCATCCTTTGTGTAAGTAACGAGACCTTCTTTACTAAGACGTCTCATTTTGGGCCAGTTTCTTTTAAGAAATAATACCTTTGTGTAATATTAGGTATTATGACGGAGCTTTCCTTTACTAAGGGAAGACGTCTCTTTAGCCGGCTTCCTTTAGGAAGCGGTGTTCGTCTATCTTTCAAGTTTCTATGAACTTGTTTTTAAACGATTGCTTCTGGTTAAAGAACTTTTAATCAAGAAGTCTTTGTTCATCAGTTATATCTTGAACAGATTATGATGATTTTTGCAGACGTCTTCCTTTAGGAAGTAATATCTGTCTTGCATAATGGACCTTTATGGTTTATTATCTAGTAACCATCTTTCGTCCATCTATGGAAAAATGCCCCAAGATGGCTGTGGATAATAAAATGCCCCTTAATGACGATGTGACTGGACGTTACTAACTAATCAAATAAGCCATACATAAAGGAGCAGTTCAGACTACAGGCCAGAATTTAGAATGTATTAATGTGAAGTTTGCTTAGCCTAAGCTAAGATACATAGAATACATTGCTAAATGATTTTTCTGTGCCGTAACACTTCGTTTGTAAAATGTAAAAACCTACAAACTTCCTTAGACATAGTATTTTTTCAGATTATCGGAATTCCAAGTTCTTGGTATGGGTCGTCCATCTAAGTCTTGAAGCTTAAAAGTGCCGCTGCGAACCTCTTCAACCACCAAATACGGACCTTCCCAGTTCGGGGTTAGCTTACCGAGTTCCTTGGCACGTCCAACTGCCTCCATTTTACGAAGAACCAGATCCCCTATTTTTAGAGGTCGTCTGGTTACTCGTTTGTTGAATTCCCTAGCCATGCGTAGCTTGTACAATTCCATCCTCAGAAGAGCATTACCTCGGACTTCAGGCAATTTGTCCAATGCCAAGCGCATCGCCGCCCAATTAGTCTCTTCTGAGTATAACATGACGCGTAGGGTGGGTTCTTCAATCTCAATGGGTAGGACAGCTTCTGTTCCATAGACCAGCATGAAAGGCGTCTCCCCTGTTGAATTCTTGGCCGTTGTTCTGATGGACCAAAGGACCAGTTGGAGTTCTTCCACCCAAAACCCTTTGGCGTTCTCTAACTTCTTCTTTATACCTTCAGAAATAATCTTATTGAAAGCTTCTACCTGGCCGTTTGCTTGTGGATGTGCAACAGAAGCAAAGTGGGACTTAATCTCCCTTTCTGATAGCCAATCTTTCAGTTTAGGAGTCTCAAACTGTGGGCCGTTGTCGAACACAATCGACTGGGGCATCCCAAATCGTGTTATGACGTTCTTCCAGATGAACCTTTTTACATCCTTCGTCTTTATACCCCTAACGGCCTCAGCCTCTACCCACTTGGAAAAATAGTCCACAGCCACAATAACAAATTTTCTCTGTCCGGCCACCATGGGAAAAGGGCCTAGGATGTCCATCCCCCACTTGGCGAATGGCAAAGGAGTTAGAATTGGTGTTAGAAAATTTGATGGCCTTTTAAAGAGATGACCATGCTTCGACAGCTATCACATTTTTTTGCATATGCCACGGCATCAGCGTTCAACGTTGGCCAGAAATAGCCAGTTCTTCGTGCCTTTTCAGCCAAGGCTTGGCCGCCAATGTGTGATGCACAAATCCCCTCGTGCAAATCCTTCAATACCTCAAGACCATCTTCCCTGGTAATACATTTCAACAAAGGACGATCATACGATTTCTTGTACAATGTCTCGTCCCAAACTTCGAACCATTTGTCACGAGCCTTAACATATTTTGCTTCTGCCGGGTCTTCTGGTAATTGGCCAGTCTTTTTGTAATGAAGAATAGGCTCCATCCAGTTGTTTCCTCGGCTTAAAAACATCACCTCTTCCTGATCAATACTTTTCTTTTCTTGAACCTCCCAGAAAACAGTTCTTGGGGTGTCGCCCAAAGCAGAACTTGCAAGTTTAGACAAAGCATCAGCCTGATGATTCTCAGACCTAGGTATTTGTACCAAGGTGAATTCATCTAGTTGCTTAATTTCTTCTTTGACCAGCTGGACATACTTAATCATGGAGGCCTCTTTGCATTCATACTCTCCATTAACCTGGCTGACTACCAGAAGAGAATCTGACTTTGCCTCTAATTTTCTTGCTCCTGCTGCTCGGCAAATACGGATCCCGGCCAGTAAGGCCTCATATTCAGCCTCATTATTAGACGCCGGAAATTTAAAACGTACAGCATATTCATACTTGTCTCCCTCAGGAGAACGACAAACCAGGCCTGCCCCACTTCCTTGTGTGGTGGACGAGCCGTCTACCATTAATTTCCAATACTGACTGCCCTCAGAGGGGTCTTCCACCGGGTCCAACAATGGACGAGTTAGTTCAGCAATGAAATCTGCCAAAGCTTGTCCCTTAATCGCCTTCCTTGGTTCGAACGTGATGTCAAACATTTTCAGTTCATTCGCCCACTTCAACATCCTTCCTGCCGCCTCTAGCTTCTGTAAAACTTGCTTAAGCGGCTGATCAGTGTACACAACTATACTGTGAGCCAGGAAATAGGGCCTTAGCTTTCGGCTAGCAACTACTAAAGCCAGGCCAAATTTCTCTACAACTGTGTATCTAGTTTCAGCATCCTTGAGTACTTGACTCACAAAGTAAATGGGTGTTTGTATAGCATCTCTCTCGGCTAGTAGTACTGCACTGACTGCTTCAGGAGAAACAGCCAGGTAAACATACAACTTCTCCCCAAGCACCGGACTTATCAGACGGGGGAGCTGTTGTAAATGCTTCTTAATCTCAACTAAGGCTTCATCTGCTTCAGGGGTCCACTGAAACTTTGCGGACTTCTTTATCGTTGCAAAAAAATGATGGCATTTATCACCTGATTTGGACAAAAATCGTCCTACTGCCGCTAAGCAACCAGTCAGCCGTTGAACTTCCTTCACCTTGGTCGGAGGCTTCATGTCGAGTATGGCTTGGATTTTTTCTGGATTTGCTTCTATCCCTCGTTGATCTACCAGGAATCCAAGGAACTTGCCAGCGGAAACTCCAAAGACGCACTTCTTTGGATTGAGCCTTAGTTTATACTTGCGCAATGTCTCAAAAGTTTCTCGCAGGTCTCCGACATGATCTGTTTGTTCTTGGCTTTTGACGATCATGTCGTCAATGTATGCCTCTAAATTTCGTCCCAACTGAGGCGAAAAGATCTCATTGATAAGCCTCTGGAAAGTCGCCGGGGCGTTCCTCAGACCAAATGGCATCATCAACCATCCATACAATCCTTTCTCTGTTATAAACGAAGTCTTGTCCTGGTCCTCCGGCCTCATGGGAATCTGATGGAACCCAGAGTAGGCGTCCATGAAGCTCAGTAAGGCATGACCAGCTGTCGAATCAACCAGCCGATCCAGCTTCGGAAGCGGAAAACTGTCTTTGGGGCAAGCCTGGTTCAGGTCCGTATAATCGACACACATCCTCCAAGTCCCATTTGGCTTGGGGACCATAACCACGTTTGATACCCAATCTGGGTAGTGAGTCTCCCTGATGAAGCCGGCTTCTAGTAGTTTCTTGACCTCTTCGTCTACAGCCTGATTCCTAACAGGTCCCAAATGCCTCTTCTTCTGCCTGACCGGTTTTCTGGCTGGATCAACATTTAGCCGATGAACGGCCACTTTGGGATCAATACCCGGCATCTCTTTTGCCCCATAGGCAAAAATATCTTGAAATTGTTTTAACAGTGCTATGATAGCTTCTTGTAACTCGGGCTTCAAACCTGCCCCAATCTGCAAAGTCCTTTCCGGGCGAGACTCGTCTAAGCAAATGCTTAAAGGGACCTCAGCAGGCTTTGGGCGATCCAATGTCAAACTTGCGATCGTCATCAGCTCGGCTGAAGGCCTTGGCTCTTCTTTTACTTGAGGGAATTTTCTCTTCTTGCTGGGCAAATCTCTTGCCGTTTTCCCTTCAGGGGTATCTTGTAGTTCAACTCTTTCTCTAGCTGGCTTCCTTAAGGAAGCAGCGTTGGTTTGAAACTTCTCTTCTCGCACTCTGGCCGGTCCTACCATCTCTGCCCCCATCTCTTTGGGTTCATCTAAATCCATAGGCTCGACTTCATTCAATTTCCAGGACGAAGGTTTTAGGGTTGTAAGATAACATTCCCTAGCGGCCCTCTGATCTCCATAAATTGTGCTTACTTGGCCGTCGTCACACTCGAACTTCATCAGCATGAGATGGGTGACGATGACAGCCTTAATATTATTAAGGGTAGGACGTCCCAGAATGACGTTGTAAGCTGTCAAATCCTTGACAACCAAAAACTTAATGAACATAGTTCTGCTCTTTTCCTTCTCTCCGACTCGGACGGGCAACGACACCGTGCCGACCGGATGTATTATTCCACCTCCAAATCCTATAATAGGATGATGGACTGGAAGAAGATCTTTCTCATCAAACTTCAATCTTGACAGACAATCAGCGCTAATAATGTCAGTCGAGCTGCCAGTGTCGATAAGGATCCTTCGCACTCTTAGATTGGCAATCTTCATCTCTACGACCAAGGGGTCATCATGGGGAGTCCTTATCTGCCCACGGTCTCCTTCGCTCACCGTCACCATGGGGAACAGGTCTACTTTGGATTTCCCCGTCAGCAACACTTGGCCAAGCTCTCTCACATAATTTTTGTGACCTCTCAAGGTTGGTCCTCCGGCCGCAAACCCGCCGGATATAACCAAAACCACGTCTTCGTCTGTACTGGAGCTTTCCTTCTTTTTCTGCCGATAATCCTTCTTCTGAAAACGGCCCTCACGGGAGACGTATTGATTCATCTTTCCTTGCTTTGCCAGGTTTTCCAAAGCTCTCTTCAGGTGTTTGCATTCATTTGTCTCATGTCCACAATCCTTGTGGAAGTGGCAGTACTTACTCTTATCTCTGTTCTTGTAAGGTGTTTTCATTTCGGCCGGAGCCTTGAGTTCATGCTGATCCTTGATTTCCATAAGGATTGAATACTGATCTTTATTGAACTCAATGGGCTCAGCCGAGACAGTCCTTTCTTTCCTCTTCTCTCTTCTCGACGGGGCCGTGCTTGAAGACACTACCCAGGTCTCAGCCTTCTTAGGATTGTTCTTAGTTTTTTGAACAGGTTCCTCGGGCTTCTTGGACTCTGAGTGCTTGGCTTCAGCACACACCTCCGTCGCATGTATAAAAGCCTCGGCTTCCCTTAAAGCTTCAGCCAAGGTACTCACTTTCTTCTTGACTAAATCAAACTTGAAACTTCCTGGACGCAGTCCTCGAATAAATGCATCGAAGGCTACACCAGCATTTAAGTCATGGATTTGAAGGGCTTCAAGATTGAACCTCTTTACAAAACTTCTCAGGGATTCCTTTGGGGCTTGGATGATCTTCCCCAAATGAATACTAGTCTTCTGTTCCTGCCTATTGGCGACAAAGTGGCTAGTGAATGAATAACTTAACTCGGTGAAGTTGTTGATAGAATTGGCCGGTAGGTTGTTAAACCACTTCTGAGCGACTCCTTTCAGAGTTGCTGGGAAGTTCTTACACCATGTAGCGTCGTCTACTGCCTGGACGTACATTTGATGTTTGTAAGCAGAAAGATGATCATCTGGATCAGTAGTGCCATCGAACGGATCAATGGTTGGTAATTTGACCTTAGCACATGGAAGAGTTTGCATTATTCTGGCTGAGAAAGGCGTCGGCCAATCTATGCGCAGCTCCCTAAAACGTTCATCAACTGGGGCTGTATTTATCCGACATTCCCTTAAGACTGGGTTCGATGAACTGACCTCTTGGGACCCTCGCCTATACACATTCTGATGAGACGTCCTTCTGTAAACATTAGGCTGAACCACCGTTCGATCCTGACGAGGCTCGTAAATAGACGGAGTCCTTCCATGCTCCAGAGTGTGACTCCGAATCCTCAGACTGGGGTCTTGCAAGTACGGCGTTGATCCGGTAGCCGACCTCTGTTGAGCCGCTACCCTCTTAGCATGCAGGTATTCTCGAGCGTCTGTCTCCATTCTTCGACCATCCACTGGTCTGTTGACTGGGTTGGTGACCACCAGATTCCAGTCTAAACGACGTGGTTGCTCACTACGAACAGGATGCCTTCCTCTAGACGTTCTTCTAGCTTCTCCTGGTCGTCTGGCCCCGCTTGGTCCAGCCACATTCTCCTGAGAAGCTCCTCTCCTAGGAGCAGGCCTAGGATCCGGCTGGGATCCTACTCGGAAGAATAGCATGTTGTTCTTGATCTGATCTTGGACAACTTGGGCCATCCTGGCTTGAAACTCATTTAGGGCATTTTCCAAATGAGCAGCCGTGACCGGGAGAGCAGGGTTGGGCTCCAACACTGCCCCAATGGGATCATTCTGTCGCTGACCGTCACGTCCCCTAGGCGGACGTTCATCATCAACGGTATCATTAACTTGAACATAAGGAGTCATCCTTTGTCCTCGGTTGGACGAATTGCAATCAGTCATCTCGCGCCTCCCCACAGACGGCGCCAAATGTTTTAACTAAACTTGAAGAATACGGTATTTGTCCTGATGATGGACAGGTGTAGGGTTGAAATTGGGAGGCTTGTGCTGAGATGTTGCTTCGTTTCCGAACCTGCAAAAGGGGAAAACCAAACCGGAGGTTTGGGTTTGATTCCCTCTCCGATGCTTAAGTCAGTATTCAATAGATAATAGTTGGGTATGAATTTTGACAGAGTAAGTTTAAGAGAGAGTTGTTGTGTCCCTTTTACCTGATTATGAGGGACTATTTATAGTATCTATGTATAGAAAAGAGCACCCTAGGATGAAGGAATGTGATTGGTTAGGCAATGGGAGAGCGACACTTGTCATGGTCTGATTGTCCTGAGCCTTTTATCCAATCACCTTCTTCCTCTTTAGGGAATTTGGGCTGATTATTCCCTCTTTTAGGGAATAGTTGGGCCTCTTGTTTGCAGAATTGATGATATCATTAGCTCCAAATAACATGCTGCCAAGTGTGGATGAGGGGGTGAGCCACGTGTCACCAATTCACTGGGCCACGTGTCCTCTTTAAATATGTTACAACACTTATCATTGTTATGTTTTATTTTTTCACTTTATGCTTATTGTGTAATGTTATTCTATATTTCTATCATTCTTGTAGATGTTCCTAGTCCAACATTACCCTTGACACCTTATGCTGTTAAAGAATGGTTTCATAATTGCTCTACTGTTGTTAGACCCTCTGTTGGTATATGTTAGTTAGCAAATTCTAAATAACTCATCATCGGACGCTCGGCGGGGCAAAGAAAAAATTTAGGCATTTATACCGTCCAGCAGAAGCTCACCCCCATCCCCATCAGAAACCCACCACAGCACCCGGACAACCATCATAACTCAACAGAGAAACACTCACAACTCACAAAAAAAAAGCCAGCCTCACTAAATCTACAAAAATAAGGAGTGACGGAGAGAGGATATGAGGTGTCTGAGATAGAGAGAGGGAGAAGGGGTGAAGATAGAGAAAGGGTGAAGATAGAGAAAGGGAGAAGTGGTGAAGATAGAGAAAGGGAGAGGAAGCGCCAGCGAGTTCTATAGTTATCTTAGTGATGGTGGCTGCCGCGAAGGAGAGGGAGGAAAAACTTTTTTAAAAAAATTAACCCTTTTTCCTTGTGTTTTACTAAGCAAGTATTTTGATGTAAGGATTTAGGTTTCCTTTCCTTGCCTAATTCTTTGTTGAATCCTTTCCCTTTCCCCTCGTCCAACCAAACATATCCCCTAACTTTTGGACTTTAGTTCTTCTTAGTTTATAGTTCTTAAATAATCTTTCTTTTAGTTAATGATAACTATTGTTTTTATTGCTTTGATTAATTCTGGATTTCATAAAATTGTTATTCATGAGTTCCTCACTAAACTTGATTATGATTTTTTTAAGTGTGTGAGAGTAGTTTAATTGTTATGATTGCGATGATCAATGCATGTAACGAGAGATTGAGAATATTAGTCTCTTTGCCTTTCAATTGCTTCCGGTGATTGAGTCGTTCATACTAGACTTATGAATTGGGCCTGATTTTTATTTCTACTATTGCAATATTGTATCTTTCAGAGGACCGATCCCATGTAGGCTTTCAATTAATAGGCAAAGTGACCCTTAATCATTCAAGAGCTACTAGTCTTTCATACTAGATTTGATTTTTGATGGTAACCATTGTTTTTCAAGTTTGTAGTTTCTTACCCCCATTTGAATCGAAAGAACTCAATAATTCGAAGTGACCTCTTCATAGCGGTATATGTTGGACATATGCCCTAGGTAGATTGACTTATTAGGTACTGACAATTTGTCCCTGAACTTCCAAGTTGTATGCATAATGATCCATGATCTTAGACTTTTATTAATTGATTAATATGTTGATTGTTAATTGTGTTGTTACTTTAGTTTAGATTTAAAATCAAATCTTTTATCGTTATTATAATAGTTTAATCTAGCCAAGCTAGTAACGCTATCTCCCTAGGGATTGACCCTGCTTACCTTACTACACTACATGGAAGTTATGTAGGAATCAACTTTTCATAATACTAGATTGGCCTATCACTTTATAATAGAAGTGGGGGTTAATACGTATACATTTGGACAATCAACAATCAATAAAAGCTTATATGTAATGCGAATATAATAAATCAAGTGAGCTTCCATATATAACAATGAAATTTGACTTATTGCAATATTAATTTCGAAAAAGTTCAAAGAGCTAGTTTATGAATGCTAGAGAGAGAAGCCAGGACTTCTCTCTACGAATTTGAATGTTCCTTTCTTGATTTTACCTCAAGTTTTGCTAGAGCTCAGGCAAGAGATGGAATCTAAAAGGAAGATGGCCAATGTTCTATTGTGATTAGCAGTAGTTAAGGGAAGCGAGTGTTCATGAATGAGAGGAGAACTCGATCAGTTCGTGGTAAGTCAATTATTCCACCTTTGGTGTGGTCTGATAGCTCGGACTCTAAGCAGGGCCGTTCTTGACTTTTTTAGGGCCCGGGGCGAAGCAAAAAATGGGCCCCCTAACTAATCATGCAAATGTACAGTATTTGGTCACTTTTACCAAGGTCATTTTTTACATTTCGAAAGCCTATGGTGAACTAACAAATAAAGCCACCTACAAATTCAACTATATATACTTTCCAAAAAAAAAAAAAAGCTATGGCGTATTCGATTTCTTCAACACTTTAAGAAATTGAAACAATAATGTTGTTGTAGGAAAAAGAAAATAATAATAGATAAATACTCAGATGACTATGGAGCAAATTTTAGTGACCAAAATAAGAAAAAATTGCATATGATATATTCTTGTTGTCGAAACTTATGGTACTTCAATGACTCTAATATACAAATTACTACCATAAAGTAATATTTTATGAGCTAATTGTAATAATCTAATCTGACTTTACCCTCACATTTATTAACACATACTTTAATACTATCAAATTTGACGCAAAAGTAAACTTAATTATATCATAGACAATATAACGTATTAATACTTTCTAGTACTACAAAATATTAATTCTAAATCTATCAATGTTACAAATTATCTAGCAAATGACATTTGTACTAAGAAAATTAAAAATATGTATACACCTGAAATATTGAATTGAGGCTATGAAACCTAAATTGGTGGATGGTGTGAAGGGAAAAGGAAAGATATTAAATAATAATATAAAAGTTAGTTATTGAAATTAGAAAGAAAAGGGGAACAAAAATGAGAAAATGTAAAAACAAAATTATAGGAAAAAGGTTTGTTGTTCAATAAAGAAAGAAGGGGGGAAAAGAAAAAGTAAGTGGATGCTGGGAGTCGAACCCCATGCCTACGTAGCATTAAGAACAAAATGCACAAATGACTTTACCACTAGGCTCCAAGCGAATTTCCCTAGTTTATTGCACGCAACTATGTATATATCTAAGAATCTGAAAACATGAAAACTGGGCATTCCTCCCGTGGGCCTTGGGCGGGCGCCCCGCCTGCCCCGCCTCAGGGCCGGGTCTGACTCTAAGTGCTCAATCTACAAAATGATACATAAGCAAGTTGTTGATGCTAAATTTGTTGTTGATGATCAACTTGGAGAATGGATAAAATCAATTCAAAAATCTGGAAATGGAACAAGTAAGCCATTGCAGCAAGGTGAGAAATGGAGTTTTTTCAAGAATGAAAGGGTGAAGGACTGAATCTAGAAGGTAAGCTTAATGAATCTATTAGTGATAACACTAATGTTATCAAAGTCACTGATGAGGATGTTCATCTGCATTTGAGTTATAGAATTCTCCTATTGTGTGTTATATTATGGGTGCCAAGCCACCATATAATGTGATATGTGCTTTTGCTAGAAGGATTTAGGGAAAATGCAATATTAATCGAAACTCTTTGAAACCAAAATGGTATATTTATGATTAGATTTAGATCAAATGCAAATAAGATGAGAGCCTTACTATTGAGCATATCATGTTTGATAGTCGACATGTGGTTGTTAGATGTTGGTCTATTGATCTTAATCTGGGTTGTTTGAACAATGATTTAGTGTCGATCTGGATTCAGGTACCTGAATTAGACTTGAAATATTGGGGTTGTAATACTCTTGTGAAACTTGCTATTAAGGTTGAACAGCCCGTAGCTACTGTTCATTAGCAGCGGGCTACTTGAACAGCCCGTAGCTACTGTTCATTAGCTGCGGGCCTCTTAAAGAGCCCGTAGCTAAGTTAGATTTGATGCGGGCTTCATTTAAGGCCCGCAGTAAAGTTAATTTCTTGAGTCGGGCTTCATGTTAGACCCGCAGCTAAACTCCTCCAATTTCATTAGTAAAACGTTGGCCCGCCAAATCCCTAATATTGGAAACTTTGCTCGCTTCCATTCTCTATCATTTCAGGCGTACCTGCTCCAATTCCTCTAATTCCATTCTCGTACCTACTCGCCGGCGAATCATTTCAGGCGTTCGTCCCTCAGGCGTTCCTATCTCACTTGAAGTTCCTCCAAATTTAGGTAAATTATCTTTTCCAAGTGGGGAACTTTCTTCCTTCTTATGCAATTAGGGTTTATATCGAACGATTAGCGTTCTATGAGCTTCAAACAATTAGGTTCCCTCATCTTGCTTCCAATTTTTGTGTTCGCTCATTTAAGTCTGATCAGGGCCGTCTTGTAGAAAATAGGGGCCCTGTGCAAAATAAAACCTTACACCACTACAAGATTTTAACGATAAAATATCGTATTAACTTTTATTGTTTATTTTAACATATAAAAGTGTCTTATAATATATTATTTTAACGAAATAATATATATTTCTCCCAATAGCATAACTAACTATCAAATTATTGATTTCTATTCTATATATAATCTATTATAGAATAAAATAGTGTGGATAATAGAACTTTCTATATCAAAATAATTGTAGTATTTTCCTTGATTTACTAAAAATGTACCATTTATAACAACATAAAAGATGAAAATGAATATATAAAGCAAAAAAAGTTCTCAAAGCATACATATATTTGTATTAAAATTTCCATAATAAAGTGTAAGGGAAATTGTAGTGAATGACTGTTGAAATTGCATATAGATGCATCTCAAAGGAAAAAAAAATTAGAAATGGAAAAGAAAGCAAAAGTGAGGGCATTGGGTTTCGAACTCCCCACCGCTGCATTCCTTGTTTCTTGATGCGGGCAAACCACTGGAGCAAGACATCATTTCATTAACTAGGTGCAGTAGTTTGTTTATATATAAACTAAAATACAATATGGGCCCCATACCCGGGCGGGGCCCTGTGCGGGCAATGCTTAGAAGGTGCACCAAGGTGTACCATGCTAGGTACACCAAGGGCTTATTAGACAATTTTTAAAAAGAAAAAAAAACAAAAAAGAAACAAAACAAAATCCCTCCTTAGGTAAGTCACGTTGATTCAAAAGATTTTATTTTTAAATAAAAAAACTTCCTAACCGATTGTGATTCTATTTTTTTAAAGATTATTATATTTTTCCTATCTCCTCTACTTGTTTATACGTTGTTTTTTAGGGAGCCATTGTTGTTTTCTCTTCTTCTTCCCTATAATTCATTGACAATCCTTTGTTCTTCACATAATAATTATACATGTCTAGTTTAGTTTAATATACAACACATGCTCTTTTGCACAATAGTAATAGTTCTTTCTATATGTTAAACATTATTTTTTCATTATATAGTACATGCTATTACAATTATTTGTTTTAAAATGGATTGTTATTTCAATCTAGAACACATGTTATTTTGCACAATACTAATAGTTCTTTTTATATGTTAAACATATATTTTATCATACAGTACAATATATTACATTTGTTTGTTTTAAAATGGATTGTTATTTTAATATACAACACATGTTCTTTTGTACAATAATAATAGTTATTTTTATATGTTAAGAATAATCTTTTATTATTGTGCTATTATAATTGTTTGCTTTAAAATGGATTGTTATTTTACTATATAACACAAGTTCTTTTGCATAATACTAATAGTTCTTTTTATATCTTAAGCATATTTTTTATTAAATAGTAATGCGATTATAATTATTTGTTTTAAAATGAATAGTTATTTATAATATATAACACATTTTCTTTTGCCCAATACTAATAGTTCTTTAATATGTAAAGCTAATTTTTTTTATCATATAGTACATGCTATTAAAATCAGTGTAATCACGTAATCTAATTAAAAAATTAAAATATCACTAGATGAAAAAAATTAAAAAGTGGTTTTTCAAAAATTTAAAAATATTATGATATCAAATGAAATCACTTAATCTAATACGTTTAATCTAATACAGAATGAATAGATGATTCTTATCACGTAATATTAGAAGATTTTTGTTTTTAAAATTAATAAATTATTTAAAAAATCTGCTTTCCTATTTTTTCTCCTCAAAGTAAGTAGTTATTTTCTCTCTCTCCTATTTCAAACTCACGTACATCATGGTACACCTTCTAATTTGCACTGTACGGGTGCTCACCCTGCACAGGGCCTTAGACGGGCCTGAGTCTGATTCTCTTCTTCCTAGCTTTGTGTCGAACTTTGGGCTCACTTCATCGTATCCCTGCCAGGCTTAATATCTTTAGCTTATTTTTTGAATACTCTATGCTTTGTCTTTGTGTACTTTTTTAGATTTTATGTTGTTTTGGTGAATTTTTGAGGTTTTTTTGTTTGATTTGTGTGCGAAAATGAAGACATTCGTTGGATGTAGATGTGGAGAGAGCAGAAGATGTTCTATTGCATAATAGATATGCTTTTTCTCTGTTTTTTTCGAATTAGACGTGCGGTTAGTCCAGGTTAGTTTAATTATAGTGAAAATTTTACTTTGGTGTTGTTCGTATTGGATTGATTTCATAAGAAATGTTATCGTTATGTTTACTGTTAGTTTCTGATTTTGGTGCAGTTGTTTTAAAATAATAATTTGGCAGTGAAATGGTGAGAGCAAGAGAGTTTGAAGACATTGAAAAATTGAGGGCACTGATGCACAAAACGAGAAAGTTTGATTGGTGAGAGCAGTCTGCTTCCGAAACAACTTACTTCTTAACCCCATTCCCAATTGATGACAATTCTTCTGCTTTCAAGATTGCTTGTGTTCTCTCGATGATTTCTGAGGTGAGTTTTAAAAATAAGTTGATTCTACTTTCTGGGTATTGCTGAGAATGATGTCTATGAGACTATGACGTGTATAAATGTAGATTTTGGTCGTATGAGATTTTATTTCTTCTAATGACGATCCTTTGCATTAGGATTATGGTTTAGGCAAGACGTATCAAGCTGAAAAATGTTCTCTAGTGGTTATTTTTATTCGATATGGTTGTTTGTGAAAAATCTAGTTTGCTTCTACATGTATCTCTGCATGTATTTCTGGTCCTGAGTTTGAGTAACTTAAGATTCAGATCTGGAAAATCATTTCTTTATTAAAATTTCTGATTAAGTGTTCAGAATGCAGAAGTTACATCCTTTGTGTTTCTTTCTCTATTACTTATTTCATCTGCTCATTTGTTCCTGATCACATGTGTAGTTTCTTACAACGCCTTAGGATAACAAAGCTCGATACAGCGATCTATTAGCCTATTACAAATTTACGATGTTCATAGTCGAGAATATGCTCGTAACTCGCGCCTCACGGTAATATCACAACACTCCTAAAGTGTAAATATTGAAGTATGTAAAAATGCACAATTCTTAGCAATGTTGCATTAGTTGGGGTGTTGTAAGGGTGGGACAAGAATAAAAAGGAATAGTGAATACTTAGCGATTTCGAGCAGTCAAAACCAAGTATACAAAGCAGTTTGTCATGGGTGTCTGATCAAATGGTAAGGTTCTCTTGAATGCCAGAGAAAGTTCCCATGACTTTCCCACCTAAGTTAGGGAATGTCTCATATCCAGGAAGAGGGCTAACCAATCCTGACCGGTCGACTTGTAAAGGATACTTGAGAAGGTGGCCTCTCATTTCAGTCACTTCCTCAGCAGCAAACTATTTCCAGTTTTGTTCACCGAGTTGTCTTACCCGTCTCACACACTCTACACTTTCGGGATGTACGAAGCACTCCTCAAACTTTCCTAAATGCTCTGCCCACAGCGACATCCTGTATCTGTATAACTGCAATCATGGATATGTTGTAAAACTTGTAATCATATAGCTAATTTGAATTCAGCCTTATGCTAAACGTAAGCTTTTATTAGAGCTGGCAATCCTTAACCTGATCTGATAGCCAAATCTGAAGGATCTGACCAACTTCACAGGTTTATCATTTTTTCATTTTAAGAAGTTGGTATGAACCGCTATAGACCCAAACCCGACCCATCTGTCTATAGGAAATCAATCCAACGAGAAGCAAAAATTTACTAATAAGCATCCTTAACTTTTTGTAGATTACAAGAGGGTCATTTAGCACTTGCACCCTATAGGAAACCACATCTAATATTTTACATTTTGTATGGGAGGAAGATTCATTCTGTAATCAACTGAAAGGAGCAATGACTAGCCAATCATTACTAGATCATATTCTTTGAGAAGTTTCACTTACCACATTGAGGTAAATGATCACAAGTTAAGTGGCTTGTCTACATCATATATTTGCTTCTCTAGTGCATAATTGTAGATGAGTAAACTGGCTAAGGTACTCTTGGTAGAAATTATCCATATGCATACCTGCCAGCGTGGATTAGATTTTTTTGTAGCCCAAGTATAGTGTGGCTGATACGCACCCATTGCAATCTTAGTGTCTCTTGTACCTTCCATAGATCGTTGGTTGATGTTTGTAGAACCTAAGATCACATACTCGTCATCCACTATCATGCCTTTTGAGTGAACATAGATCATGAATCGTCGATTCGTCGCTGAAAGCGCCTTTTCTCAAACAAATTGAGTGAGTTACATGGTAATAAAGAACAAATTACACACCTTTTAAAGAAGAAATTTGAAATAATACCTGCGGAGTATTCCCATTCACAGTAGTACGAGAATTTCTTGTACAAATTTCATCAGAAACTTCATGATTACCTAGGTAGAAGAAATTCAAGAAATCTTGAGGTTCATATGTGTTGTCCATTCCTGTTTCTTCCAAAGCCTTGTAGATTGCATTGTTTTGTACTGCAAATCAGGGAAAAGGTGTATAAGACTTTGTTTGGTTGGATGGAAGCATTTTCTGTAGTAAAGGATTTTCGACGGAAAATCACAATTGCATAATCTGCTACATACCTGCCAAAAACGAATCCACTGCATGGCAAGACTGTTAGGATCACCCTCTGGCCACATAGGAATGATAATATATGCAGCAAATCTTTCATTTGCTCTGATTTTATTGGCAATCTTAAGAGCAATTTCAACAGGTATCAAATTGTTTGCACCTGCTCATAATCAGCAATATAACATGAAAAATCAGGCTCATGCACGTCAGGACTCAAAAGGATCCAACTATCATTAATTCTAGTCACAAACAACAGAGATACATGCAGAAGCAAACTTGATATAACAACTGAAAGTTGTTGTTATTTTTATTCGATATGGTTTATGCCATTGAGGTAAATGATCACAAGTTAAGAAGTTCATTGAGTGGTAGAATGTCGATTTTCTAAAGCTTGTGTGCATTCACTTGTGCATTAATCCATTTTCAATTAGTTTAAATTGTAAAACTCATCCCTGCTTTGCTGAAATTGATGGTTTAAACTGTACATCCATAATATAAAGCACGAAAATTCATGTTTACATCAGAAAATATAGATCTTTTGTGATTAAGTTTTGGTTGGAAATGAGCTTTGTTTTGATCACTATATTTATATTCTCAGGTTTGTGAAGAAGAAATTCGAGGAGCTCTACTATCACCATTATTGTCTCCACCACTGAAGAGTTTTGAGGCTGGTATTTCCAAGGATGGTCAGACCTGTGAGCATGCATTTCTTGCCTTTACCCTTATCGTCAAGCTAATGATTTGCTGCTGTAACAAGGTATAAACTTTATCTGTTTTTCTTTTTATATGGTCGTATGTATCTGATTGGTTAAATCTAACTCTTGACTTGTTTGCTAAAATAGATGGATGCCACCACCCCCAAATACTCAAAGGGTAGGCACGAAGAAATCATTCATCATCAGTTTAGTACTTTCATCAGTTTTTGACAGATTTTGATTACGTTTTGATTCTGTATACAACAGTGATCATGTTTACTTCAATCTCGTTGCTTTCATATGTAGGTGCAGGTTTATTGTCCTATCTCAGAGAAGGAATCCACATTTCATCGGGCATTATTTGTCTTCATGTGCCCTTCAATAACATGTCTTCTTAGGGACTAACACGTGCAATGGAAATGTGAATCACAGAAACCATCTCGGAGGTATTTTCTGTTATTTTATATGACACTTAAAACCTTTTCTATGTATTTACTCGTAAGTCATACACCCTAACTCCACACTTAGTTGTCACATTGTCTAAATATGACGTGACTTTACGAAATAACATCTATTACGCTGTGATTAATTACCCGCAATTTGTTTGACTACCAAATGCCTCAATTGTCCTCGGTGAGGTATTCTTCCCCAGCGATCCGTAGCCAACCCGATTACTATCCAGATAGTGAAAATGGTCCATCCTCTCCTGCCCCTTCAGACCCTTACACACTTTTTCACCTTCACTCTCATTACCTCCCCTCCTTTCCCTTATCTCCAAGAATTCTATCCAAACAAGTTTTCAAACATATTATCTTATCCAAGCAGCCCATGGGCCTCATAATGCCTCTAGCCCTATAGCTGTGGGCCTGTGGCTGTGATTCCTGTGACCATGGCTATCCTCACTAACAGAATATGCACCACCATTAAACGCGACGGCATTGAATGGCAAGCATCATCCCCATGAAAAACTGTTCAGTTTTTTACTGTAACATGCATTTGAATACATAACTTATTACAGAATAATCAGTTTTCAACTGTAACATGTTCCAGCTCATTTCATTCTAAGATAACAATTCTTACAAAAACTGTTATGGTAGTTGCTCATCAAATACCAGTTCACAAATATCAAAGATCAACTTTTTAGGCATGATGGCAACCTTGGCGTGATCTATTTTTTTACTTGCTCTCTGTTGAATTCAACAGGAACAGGTGCTATTGATATTGAAGTCATGGTCACTTGTGCAGCACACATGGAGTTGTGAAGTATTTTGGTTGAGGAAGCTTTTGTGTATTTTGTCACATTATAATGTCTTAATTAGTTTGTAGACTAGAACTTGATCAATGTGGAGTATTGTCATTGTTGGATCTGTTCAACTTAATCAATGAATATAAATCTTTAATAAAGCATACTTTGTCTTAGGATGTCTATTGTTTAATAGTAAAACAGAATCTAAAAAAAAAATTAAAAAAAAGTGACCATTTGCTGCGGGCCTTATTGTAGAGCCCGCAGCTATTCCTAGTTGTTGCTCCGGGCTATACAATAAGGCCCGCAGCAAATGGTCTTTTACTTGCTGCGAACAAGCCCGCAACTAATGTAATTATCAGTTGCTGCGCCTCCAATAGCTACGTTTTAAATACGCAGCTACAAGCCCCTTTTAGGCCCGCAGCTAATGGCGTTTTTTCCACTAGTGCGTGATGCAGGAGGGAAAAGTTATTTTTGATGTGAGTGATCACCCTCTTAATAATGCTGATGTTGTTGATTTGGTTACTACTGTTGATGAGATTGGCAACAATAATATAGTGGCTGATGATGTTGGGGCACCTCAACATGGGGTGGATGCTCTGATTTCAAAAGAATAGGTGTGGGTTCTGGAATGTACGGGGGTTAAATATTTCTTGGAAACACTTTTCTATTAGGAAAATTCTTCAGTATCATAATGTTAGACTATTTGGCTTCCTTGAAACTAGGGTTAATTCTGAAAATTTTGATAAAGTCTTCCATAGGATTTGTTCTAGATGGTGTGTGGTAACGAATTATTCTTGTCATCATGGTGCCAGAATCAAGTTAGTTGGTTGCCTTAGTGCTTTTTGCTAATGTGAGTTTGATAACTGAGAAAAAGATTCATGTAGATGTGATTCGTCTGACTTCAAAGATGGAATTATGTGTGACTATGGTGTATACGATCACAATGATAAAGAGAAAAGAGAAGTGATATGGCATGAGTTGATTAGATGTAGTTCTGGTACGATGAAACCATGGATTGTGATGGAGATTATAATGTGTTGAATTTAAATGAGAGATTGTCAACCTATTACTCTTGGTGAGGTGGTCGACTTCAAAAATTGTCTTGATAGTTGCTGCTTAACTAATGCTTGTAGTACTGGTCCCTTCAATACTTGGTCTAATAAGCAGTGTGAGGGTGGCTATGTAGCTAATAAAATTGAAAAATTAGTAGTAAATGGAGACTGGGATTTAGGCTTACCTGTCACTGAAGATTTTTTTTCCTGAAGGTGTTTTTGATCACTGTCAATATATAGTGAAGATGCACAAGGATATTAGTAAAAGGAGTAAGCCTTTCAGATTCTTCAACAAATGGTGTGATGATGATAGGTTCTACAGTTTGGTTGAGGAGAACTGGTCTAAGGTGTATAATGGAACTGATATGTTTAAGCTAGTTTCTAAACTGAAAAGCTTAAAAGTTCCTTTGAAATTGTTGGATAGGAGTGTTATTCTAATATTAAGGTGAGGCTATTACTGTAGACGAAAAAGAAGCCAAATATGAGTATTGTAGACTTCACAAGGCAAGAATCAGTTTTCTAGCTCAAAAAGCCAAGGCTAATTGGTAGGCTGATGGGGATTGTAATTCTCCTTTTTTTTCATGCCAATTATAAAAAAAGAGTTCAGAACAAAAAATTTCACATTGAGGACATGAATGGTAATATAGAGCATGGAGAGGAGGAGATAGCTAGAGCTTTTGTTAATTTTTACCGGAATCTATTAGGGAAGCAGTCATGTTTGAAGAGAAGAGTGAAAAATAGTTTGATAGAGATGGGTACTAATTTAAATATTGAGCAGCAGGAAGCTCTTTGTCTGATTTTCATAATGAAGTCGTTAAGCATGCCTTCTTTAGCATTGGGAATGGTAAGTATTCTGCACCTGATGGATTTACTAGCTATTCTTTTACGCAAACTTGGGGAATAGTTTGTGAGGATGTTACAAATGATATGCTTGATTTCTTTAGGTCTAGTAAGATGCTAAAGCAAATTAATTGCACAACTCTTACTTTAATCCCTAAAGTTGATCAACCTCTAGTGTGAAACATTTTAGGCCTATTGCTTGTTGCAATATGGTCTATATGATCATTTCTAAGCTTCTTCGTAATAAGCTTAAAATGTTGTTAGCTAATTTAATTAATGAGTCTCAAAGTTCTTTTGTTAGTGGGAGAGTGATTACTCATAATATCTTAATTTGTCAATATATTTTCAGAGAGTATAACAAAAGGAATCTGCCTCCAAGGTGCACTATTCAGGTGGGGCCTCCAAAAAGCCTATGATTCTTAAAGTTGGGATTTTATTCATGATATGATGGTTGTTTCGGGTTTTCCTATGAGATTCCCTGGTTGGGTGATGGAATTTATAAGAACTCCATCAAGTTACTCCTTAAGTGTTAATGGTGGCATTCATGGCTTTTTCAAGGGTGCTTCTAGAATCAGGCAAGGAGATCTTGTTTCACCTTTAATTTTTTTGTTATTGGCATGGAGTAATTGTCTAGATTGTTAAAGAAGATCGCTATGAAGACAGAGTTCCAGTTCCATCCGAGATGCAAAGGGCTTAGTGTGAATCATCTGATTTTTGCAAATGATTTGATGTTATTTTGTAGAGATAATGTCAGTTATGTTATTCTTCCGATTCAGTCTCTTAATTACTTTGGACATGTTTTTGGTGTGATTGCTACCCCTGATAAGACTGTCATTTACTTTGATAATGTTGATGAGGGTATTCAAAAGGAGATTATTGAGTTATGTGGATTCAGAAAAGGGCAGCTTCCTGTGAGATATTCAGGTATCCCTCTGAATTAAAAAAATAAACAAAGTTGATTGTGATGGTCTAGTTGATAAAATGATTATGAAAATTAGATGTTGGAGTTCTAGACATTTATCATATGCTGCTAGAGTAGTGTTGGTGAATGTTGTATTAATGAGTCTACATCCTTAATGGGCTAAAACGGTATTTGATTCCTAAGAGTGTTCTAAAAGAATTGCTTAAATTTATAGAGCTTCTCTATGGGAAGGAAAAGTCGACGTAACCAAGGCACCTCCTATTGCTTGGGATTATGTTTGTAAACCTTGGGTTGGGTATTAGAAATCGTGAAAATTGGAACATGGCTGGACTAGGGAAATATGTTTGTTTTTGCCAATAGACCTGAAATGACGTGGGTGAAATGGGTGCATTATGTCTATCTGAAAGATAAAAGCTGTTGGGATTCAACCCACCTAAATATGTAGGTTGGAGTTGGAAACAAATGTGTGTGGTGAAGGATTTGATGAAGGACGGGTTCTTGCATCAGTGGCAGAAAATCTATTCAATCAAAACAACTTATAGTTGGTTACAGGGAGATGTTGAGAAGGTTACTTGGAAAACGTGGGTGTGGAATAGATATAACATTCCTAAGCATTCATTTATTGCTTGGATGGTTGCATTTGGGAAGTTGAAGACTAAAGCACTACGTGTCAGAGTGGGGTTGCTTCTAATAATGTATGTGTGTGATGTGTGGCAGCTATGAGGAGACTGTTGATCATTGCTTTTTTAGATATGTTTTCAGCCAATAGCTACAAGATGATTTGTAGTTGGTTGGAGATACATTGTTCTACTTATGAGATTTCAAGATGTTTGAAGAAATGGAAGAGAAGATTTGGTACAAGAAAAAGGAAAGGAGGGGTTTGCTTTGCTATATTAGCTGCCCTTATCTATTAATTTTGGCAAGCTAGGAATAAAATTTATTGCGATCGTTGTGTGGTTCGATCTTTTGTCCTTGTACAATCTGTCATGCAACATGTTTGTACTAGAGTTAGGCAATTAATCAATGATAAATGGAAACAAGGTGAGATTGAGTGGTTTGAGAGGCTTGTAAGTAGAGTATAGTGGGTTGGATGTTTGTTTACTGATGTTGTATCAACTGTGTTATGTTGTTGGTAGCTTTATGGCCACAGCCAGCTAGTTTTTGTTAATGTATGATGTAGGTTGTATGCTTTTTATTATCGATTAATAATATTGCTTACTTATTACCAAAAAAACATTCAAAAAAGTTTTCAAAGATAAGGGTTTGAAGTTTGTGCAAATTAATAACTTCAATTAGGTTGTACCTCATAGTTGTGTACTTACTTTGGGAATATTAAGGGTACACTTCTCGAGGAAGAGGTGCGTTAAGTAGAGAATCTCTGGTTCTGCGATCGACAGTGCAACTGCAATACCGAGGTGTTCATGCTATTGAGCCAGCATTACCTTAGGTAAAACAAAGTTAAGTGATTCATGATATCACTCTCCAATAGAATTGGCCGGGAAACGGATGTGATTGTAAATTTACAAGTTTTTATCAAGTTGAGGTTGCAGCAAATACATAATTGGCCAAACCATTACTCTAAGCTATTGCATTTGACAAATTCATTTAGCAAATTAGGCCTAAATTATGGAGGTCTTGTACTATAGCTTGTCCTGCACACAACCTTCTCTGTCATCGCCTAAGGGACAATATCATATAATAAAGACATATCAACCTGCGTGAAATTTCGATTTAAAGTAGAGTTAAGGCATGCCAAGCTATGTGGGTCGTGCCTGAAACCTAGGCTGCACAGAAACAGGAAACCGGAAAGGCAGAAACACATGCACGGGGAAACGTTGATCCCAAAGTTAGGAAACGTGGGAGAAACGTCGAGAAACGCTATTTTCTTTTTTGGTGCTTTTCAATATTTATAAATAGAGAACAAATATTAACATAGAAACAAAGGTTCAGATAATGATAGACAAATATTTAACACGAGCATAAATAATCCAAACTATGAGAAACTAAGCAAAATTACACTAAGTCTATTTAGTGGTATCATTAATGAATAACTTCGATTCCAGATCTAGTTCATCAAGAGAAAGATCGGCCAACTTGAGAAAGATACTTTCATCACCCCCATATTGCATTAAATCAAATTGATCACCACCTATATCCCACATCCTTATTTTCTCGTGATGATATTCTTCTACATTCCTTGATAGACTACGTAGGTTGTTGTGAACATAAACTAAAATCTCAGCTCCTTTCAAAGTCAACGTATTTCTTATAAGTTAATGAATAAAAGAATATATACTCCTATTGCTTTCACAACAAGAAGATGATGCAGGTTGTCCAATATGTCTCAAAGCCAAAGGTTGAAATAAAGGAGTGGATGAATCAAAGCTAACCCACCACTTTACAAGATCCATGCTAACCCTACAATATAAACTCTCTCCACTGGCGTGCCCCTCAGATTTGAAAGGGAAGGTGGCATATTCACTCATAACATTACTAAAAATGTCATTATCAGGAAATAGTCTCTTGAAACACCTTATTCTTCCTTCAGATATTTACATGTCTTTGTGAGGAGGTACTCTAGCGGGATTCTCTTTATGCCATGCCTCACTATAAAATCTGAAAGCATAAAAAAATTGAAACAATTGTTATGTATATGAAAAATTAAAGAGACTAAATAATTTAGAAATTTCCTGAAGAAGATACCTGGGGTTTAATGAGTGGGTTAAACAATGGAGAGGTGTGTTACTTTTTTCCCAACGAGCTACAATAATGTTATAAAACTTCATAGAAGTTCGAGTTATCATCATCTTGAAAGTTTTCTTCATTATAGATTACAAGTTTCACCTTCTCCATCATAGAATCTCACATCTCATATTCTAGATGAGGCGTTGGCCTATCAGTATCACAAACCCTTATCATATCATAAAGGAAAAATTATCAAGAATAAGTCAACTTTGCGTTGACCAATTATAACAAGTCAGCCTAAAGATATTCTAGAATCAAGTTAACCTTGTATACCCCTCCGCTTTTAACAAGTTTTTGTACAGGTTACTTATTACTAACTTGTTAGATTAAGTGACTTGTCCACGTGTCTTGTTCCAATTAGTTTAAATTAATTAAGTATTTTTAATTTTATATCTTTTCTTTTTTTTCTTTCTCTCTTCTTCCTTCCCCCCACAACCATGACCACCACTACCCTCTTTGCCACAACCACACTGGTATCACCACCAACCCCCAACAACCTGCTTCTCTCATATTAGGTTTATTTCTTTGGTTTTTGTTGTACTTCAGGGACTTATGCAAGTATAAGAGTGGTTAGGTGATTTTTTCCGATTTTCCCCCTTCTCATTCCTATCCATTATCAATACTCTTCAAAATAAGAAGTAACGAGAATTAAAAGAAAAATAAGCACCAAATCACATCATCGAAGTAGACATTGTCATTCTTGAGAAGAAGAGAAAAGAAACAATCTCAATTTGAAGTACCAACTTAATTGCTCCAATTTGATTCTAACTACATCAATCTGATTCAACAATTCCCACAAAATGGGAATAAAAAGGAAGAGTAAAATAAAATCACTAGTGGAAGGGTGAAATAGAGACCACAACTTGGTGCGAAAGATATATTCAGCAGCGAAAATACAAACCCAGACGCGGTCAGAATGGCCATTTTGATCAACACATTCGAGAATAAAACTGGAAATTTCAGGGACCAAGAGAACAAAACCAAAATTTGGGTCGATGTAAAGTTGCTCCCACGGCTTCATAATAAGCTTCACCCACATCTTCAGAACTTGCACTATGTCTTTCACCAACACCGCCATCGTTGTTGATTTCTGATAGGCCGTCGTCGAGCCTAACAAAGATAATCCTATCTCGATCTCTCTAGCTAAGTAGAAAGGGCAAGTAGGGTCATATCCACAGAGAGGTAAGGTCAAGCACCGAATTTTTATGGTCGAATAAACTAAGAGTAACCAAAGGGGGGTCAAGAATTGTGTGTATTAAGACTAAGGCAACTAAAAAGAGTTAAACTATACAAATATGGTTAACAAGGGTATAAATATATGATTAAAGCACTAGGGCAAGGGCATTACCACTCATTGTGACCATGGATCATGCTTGAACATCAAGGGAAAACATTGAATAGGGGAGAGAGTAGTCGGTCAACTAAAGTCCCCTAATTACTCTTTCGAGCTAAGAAGGAGCTCTTAGACAAGGTGTTAATTCCTATTTTCATGGCATTAACCCTAGCCTAAGGATTAAGAACAAGTGACACAATTGACTCAAGACTAGAACTTCCTATTTTCATGGCCATTTAGTCAAGTAAACAAAGGGGAATCTCATACAACTTCATCTTTCGATCCTTCATTGTAAAGATTGGGAACAACTTCTATGGTGATCAATCACAAAAGCATACGATGAAGCACCCCATTTGTTCAACAACCAATCCTAAACATGAATCACTAAATCCAAGCACAAACCATGGCCTTAATGAGGGTTTTGGCCCAAACCCTAGAAAGTAAACTACTCACAATTCATAGTAATATGCATTTCAAACAAAGATTCCATTTCAAAAGTTAAAGTAAGGAAGAGAACAAGCAAGTTAAACAACAATAATTGCAAAAGAGAAGATTCACACCAAAAGGAAAGAATAAAGGAGGAGGTGACAAAAAGAGATGACTTTAATTGAAATGAAAGTTAGAGAATCAACTTACAAACATTAACTACCATTAATGCAGCTTCAATTCTTCAAAAATCAACAACTCAAAGCAATAAATGACTTCTACACTCTAAGTACTAAGTTAGGGTTTTTGAAACTAAGGAAATATGCCTAAAGATGCTGTCCAAAAGTTGGGGAGAGGTATTTATACCTCCCCCAATTACATGCGAAAAACGGGCAAGATGGGCCCAGGGAGCCTTTGGAGCGCCCGCTCCAGGGTTTTTGGTGGAAACTGATTGCTGTGCTCCATAAGGAGCGCCCGCTCCGCTCTCTGTGGGAGCGCCTGCTCCAAGTACGAGGGGCCTCTTCTCCTTCTTGTATCATCACGGCATAGGGGCACAAAGGTCCTCATTTCCACCTTCCAAGGATCACGACCAACAACACGATCTCAGGATCACCTGCAAAACATGATGCAAAGAAAACACGTGCAAAATATGTCCGAAAATAGGTCTAATGGCCAAAATTGTCAAAAGAGGTAGAGAACTTGATCAAAACAAAAAGGGAGTGGAAAAGGTGAAGAATGGGGACAAAATAGGGACGAAAGTAGATAAAATAAACTAGAAAAGGTCATCTAAAGTGAGCTAAAAGCCCACTTATCAAACTCCCCCAAGCTTCCCTATTGCTTGTCCCTAAGCAATTCAAAAATGGTGATATAAAAGAAAAGTTCGGAAAAACTTGCTCAAGGAGATGTATATACATGATGCAAACAATCTCAATAGGGTTAAAAATAGTGAATGAAATGGATGCCAAAGGATAAAAGTGGAACGTAGCAACTTCGACCTAGCAAACCAAATGGAACAATGCTCGACCTTAGATGGTTCAACCAATCTACCGCGTCTCCCCCCCAAACTCATATCGACCTTACACGACGATTTCATTAGGCGACCATGAGGGTGCCATAAAAGTAGCATGAAGGTGAAAAGTAGGGTCTCTCATCATCTCATCACAAGGTATCCTCTCCATATGCTTGAAATGTGACTCTCTTCTCCGACAAAGATCTAATCCACTAGTAAGAATCAAGAGGGCTTTATTGGTTAGAAGGACGGAAAGTGGGTAAGGGGGTAGGATGCAATTTGGCTTTGTGGTGCTTAAGATTTGTGCTAGCGAAATGATACATATCACTTAACTACTCAAAGGACCAACACCATACTCCGTCAAGATATCATCCAACTTTTATTTTGAACTCTAGTTTCCATAAACTTTGTTTTTGAAGTCTTTTGCTTTTTCTTTTCTCTTTTTTTTTTTCTTTTTTTTTTTGTACTAGCAACACAATCATTCACTTCGATTTGTCTTCAATTACAACTCGATTTGCACAACTACTCACTTCACTAGCACACAAGGATACATGGTATTATGATTATGTGATTGAGCTTGTAGCAAGGTTTTAGTGAGTGGTCGAATGAGGAGTTGTTTTTGAAGTTAGGAAAGTGAAGCTAGGTTTGTTGTAGTTTTATTTACATGAACACCAAAGTGAAAAGAAAAAGGGAAAAAGAAGAAAGAAAATGAAAGAAATCGCCTCAATCATATTCTAAGGGTGGTTGGATTCCGGATTTGAGAGTCACTATGCAAGTTCTCGATCTAGATACCTTTGATGAGGAACAATTACGCTCAAGTAAGATTGGGGACCTATGTGATGATGGTCCCAATGTGGAAGGCCCAAAAGAAATCTCACCAAGGTTCAAACAAGAGTATCGCCGCTTTGGGGTTCAAATCATTTGGAGGAGACGACGCCTTCTTACAAAACCCCCCAAGCTAAGATCTCACATGTTCCAAGGGTTTTTCCAAAACTAGCCGACCATGCAAGGAGTTTAGGCTTATTCAAAGGCATCTAAATCATTCACAAATTCTTAACAAACCGGTTTTATTCAATCAAGTATTGCACACTCCAATATTTACAAAATAAGTTTCATCCAAAGTAAAAGAAAAAGGGAAGTTATAAAGCTCTATTAAAAGGAAAAATGAAATAGAAATCTTTTTCTTCTTTTGTGGGATTTTTTTTTTTTTGTTTTGCTTCTAGGAAAAAAAAGAACTAAAAGAAAAAAAAAAGAAATTTGGATTTGTGGGAATTTGGATAATTGGGAATTTGGATTTTTGGATGGGAGTTTGGATTTTTCGATGGGAGCAACAACCTCTCTAACGGACCGTCAGTATTCAAGCAAAAATCACCACAATAAATCAATTTGTCATGAACATCTTCAATCAAGCAGAACAACAAAAGCATGCCAACATCAAAGCAATAACCATTGGCAATCACACTCATAAAAAGGACCGAGTCTAAACACCTCCAAAGTGCAATGCATCTAACTTGGACCAGCCTAAGTCAAGAAGCTAAACATTATAGACCAAGACTCGGATGATCATGAAAGGAAAGAGTGTGAAGCAGAATGGATGATGCTAACCCTAGACCGCTCTCGAGAACCAAATAAATGACCCTAATAAGACTTGAAAGCACACTACCCTAACTAATGACCCGTGACTTCCCGTGACCTCTCCCAAGTCCTCCTAGATCATGTATCCGTCCACTAACATGTGAAAGTGATAAAGAACTCCCCCCCAAGCTAAGATGAGCACTGTCCTCAGTGGGAAAGAAAAAGATATAGGGGAGGGGACGGATACAAGATGGGACGGCTACTGACCACTAGGCCCACTCTCATCAGAAGGGTGCTGGGGTCGGTAGCTGGAGGAACCGTAGTTCCCATAAGGAGGTGGGGGTGCATCCCCCCAAGTGAGATCTGCCTCTGGAACATTCGCATAGTAGCTGTCCGGGAATGGTGGGGGATAGGTGGTGGGAGGGATGTTCGGGTCATAACGAGGGTCAGAACCACCAGGAAATCGATAATCGATCCCCTCAGGACGGGGAGGGAAGTAAGGGAAGGTGGGCTGACGCTCGGACCAACCAGGCACAGGGCCCGCCTGTGGTGGATGAAAGGGGTAGTTAACATAGGGGTCAAAATGGTTCTGAGACACGTGGTAGTCATACACTCTCCGTGCATAGTAGCCGAAGCTAGCCAGCTCCTCCTGCTGTCTCCTAGCCACCTCCTGCTGATTCTCAGCAATAGAGATCAAGGAGGCCTGAATGGACTCTAAGTCAAAGGAGGAAGGGGGAGCGTCGGAGGTGGTAGCCTCCGCGCGTGCGCTAGGAACAGAGGAGGTCGAGGCACGATGAGGTTCTAGGGGTTGTTTGCGTTTTGCGGCTTGGGTTTTTTCAATGTTGGCATCTTCGGGAGCTAGGGGCTCACCATCAAAATACCAAGGGTTGGGTCTCTCAGTGTTTGTTCGAGTCTCATTGGGGAGGTAGCAATAGTGCTTGCCAACCACCCTCCAGCTAAACCTCCGACGTCTAGATGAGAAAAGGATAAACTGACGCACTTTGAGTGCGTTTAGGTCGAGGTAGGGATAGGGGGAAATGGACTCTAACACTGCACACTGAGGGCCCTACCCTAGGGCCTCTGCTAAGAGAGTGATCATACCTCCCAATCTAATCTCTCCAGTGAGGAGGGGACTATCGCGGATCTCTAGACATCTCCGCATAAACATGTAGCCACTATTAATATGCGGAATGTCTGCTCTCTTTGCTATGATGTAAAGCAATTTAAGTTCGAGGGAACTTAACTTGCTTAGGTCCTGGCGGGCAAAAAGCACATAGCCTAGCATACGGTGTATGTACCGAAGTACGGGGCTAATGATGGCATTTGCGTGGGCCTCGCGGGGGACGAAAGAGGTGATCCCAGTGAGTTCCTGCCACCACTCATCTTCATTATATTCAGGGAGATCTAAGTATTGAGGGTGAAACAGGCGATTGGTCGGGTCCCAACCAAAAATAGAGTTCAACTGATTCAAGGTGATTTTATGCTCTTTATTAAAGAGACGAAAGGTTAAGTCGAACTCTTCAAAGTCAGCACCATCCTCGGAAGTTCTTTGTTTTTGGAGAGTAGATAGGAATTCTAACACGAGACGAGGGTGGGTCAGGGGTGCTTTACCAAGAAAGTCGGTCCAACCAAGGGATTTGGAAAGGCCTCTAACGTCTCGGTCAATCCCTAAAGCTTGGCAGGTGGCCTCATGATAGAATAGGGAGGCACGAATTCCTCGGGATAAGGGGGAAATATGGTGAACTCTTTGGGCTTTGTTTGCAAGTTTAAGTTGGGGGACTTCTATTTGTGGTGGTGACGGGGGTGGTGTTAGGACGCGTTTAGCTCGTTTTGCCAATTGTTTGAAAACATTAAGGGCCATTGCTTATTAGATGAAAAGAAAACAAATGGTTCCTAAGTCTTAAACAATAGAGTGGATCCTCAACCGACAACCACAACCAACTATGATGCTCTAGGTCCCAACCAAGCCAACAAGTACATGCAAGCCCCAAAAATGAAGGTGATGACAATGACAATCTATTCAACACAAAGGAAATCTACCTAAATCTACCAGCTAAACCACAACAAATCCACACATATGCACAACAAACTCAAAATAATCAAAATATAAAGATGAAGGTAAGTAGAAGATGAAGAAATTACCACCCTTCTTAAAAGGGGGAAGAAATTTGGAGTAAAACTCCGCTTTGAACTATTGAACTTTTCTTTCACCAACTAGAACCTTGAAATCTTCCTTTGAGAGCCAAAAACCCAACCTTAGGGTTTTAGAGGTTTTGAAAATTTTGAATTTGAGTGGACAAAAATGGTATGAGTGTGTAGAGGAGGAAGAGAGGAGAAATTTTTGTGAAGGTGGTTGTAGATTTTGGTGGAGTTCTGATGGTGTTTTGAGAGGTTGAATGTAGTAAAAATGGAGGTTGGGGAAGAAAGATGGGGAAGATGTGAAAAGTTGGGGTTTGAAAAGATGATAAGTGAGGAGAGAGAAGGGAGGAAAAGGGGGGTAAAGGGTGGGTGAAACCGGCCAAGGAGGAAAAAAAATAAAAAAAAACGCAAATTCGGGCTGGAGCGCCCGCTCTCGCTGAATCCGGAGCGCCCGCTCCGTGATTTTGGGCAGACACTGATCCCCTGTTGCGATAAGGAGCGCCCGCTCCTTGGGGGCCTGGAGCGCCCGCTCCAGGTCTTCTCGCTGCTCTCTTCTTCTTCTTCTTTTTTTTTTGAACTCTCTCTTTTTCTCTCTTTTGATCTTTTTCATTTTTTTTTTTCAATTTTTTTTTGACTACTCGGGTTGCCTCCCGATAAGCGCTAATTTAGAGTCTTTAGCTTGACTTTGGGTCTCTTTCTCAACTATGGACGGTGAGAAGATCAAATTCATCCAAATGAATGGAATGAGCTTCTTCAATGGGGGTGCCTTCATAGTATATTTTCAATCGTTAACCGTTCACCTTGAACGATTCAATGCCTTCCCCTCCTATCTCAACTGCTCCATACGGGAATACTTGCTTCACCGTAAAAGGTCCGCTCCACCTTGACTTTAACTTGCCCGGGAATAACCTCAACCGGGAGTTATAGAGCAAGACCTTATCACCAACCTTGAACTCTCTCTTGATGATGTGCTTGTCATGCCAAGCCTTCGTTTTCTCTTTGTAAATCCTTGCGCTCTCAGATGCATCCATTCGCAACTCTTCCAAGGCGTGAAGATCAAGAAGCCTTTTCTCCCCCGAAGCTTGTAAGTCAAAATTAAGAAATTTAATAGCCCAATGTGCGCAGTGCTCAAGTTCCACCGGCAAATGACATGACTTGCCGTAGACAAGCTTATAGGGTGTAGTTCCAATGGGGGTTTTGAAGGCGGTCCGATACGCCCAAAGAGCGTCATCTAGCTTGAGAGACCAATCCTTCCTAGACAGATCCATCGTCTTTCAAGAATAGCTTTGATTTCCCTATTTGATAGCTTAACTTGCTCGCTTGTTTGAGGGTGATAGGCTAGGGCAACCTTGTGCGTCACACCATATTTTGCAAGGAGTTCTTGGAAGGATCTTTTGGCAAAATGTGATCCTCCATCACTAATAACGGCACGGGGCACCCCAAACCTTGGAAAAATGATCTTCTTAAACAATTTCATGACGACTTTGGAGTCGTTTGTCGGAGATGCGATGGCTTCTACCCACTTAGAAACGTAGTCAACGGCCACCAAAATGTATTTGTGGCCACAAGAAGAGAGGAAGGGTCCCATGAAGTCAATGCCCCAAACGTCAAATATTTCCAACTCCAAAATGTTGTTTAGCGGCATTTCGTGACGCTTTGAGATGTTCCCCATTCGTTGACAACGGTCACAAGCCTTGATCACCCCCCATACATCTTTGAACATCGTCGGCCAAAAGAAACCACATTGTAGAATCTTGGCCACCGTTTTGTTGGCACTCATATGGCCTCCACAAGGTGAGGAGTGAGACATCTTGATCACATTCTCAATCTCGTTGTCCGGAATACATCTCCTATAAATTTCATCGGGGCCTAGTTTGTACAACAATGGGTCATCCCAAACATAACTCCGGGCCTCATAAAGGAATCGCTTCTTTTGTTGACTTGAGAGATTAGGGGGTAGAATGCCACAAGAGATGAAGGTGGCAATATCGGCATACCAAGGGGCCGGTGTGGTGAGAACGGCAAAGAGCTTGTCGTCCAAAAATGAGTCATCAATGGGTAATGACTCGAGTTCACCGTCAACCAAAGGGAGCCTAGATAGGTGATCCGCTACAACATTTTCCGCCCCCTTCTTGTCCTTTATCTCAATATCAAACTCTTGCAAGAGAAGAATCCATCTTATCAAACGAGGCTTGGCATCCTTTTTGCTCAAAAGATACATCAAGGCCGAGTGATCGGTGAAGATGATCACTTTAGAGCCGACCAAGTAAGACCGAAACTTCTCCATAGCATGCACAATAGCAAGGAGCTCCTTCTCGGTTGTGGCATAATTCTTTTGGGCATCATCCAAAGTCTTGCTAGAATAGTAGATAGCATGAAGCTTTCCATCTCTCCTTTGGCCAAGAACGGCCCCAATCGCATAATCCGATGCATCACACATAAGCTCAAACGGGAGATCCCAATTCGGAGGTTGGATGATAGGAGCCGAAATCAATGCTTCTTTCAAGCTATCAAATGCTAGCAAACAATCATTAGTAAACACAAATGGGGCATCTTTGGCCAAAAGTTGAGTTAGAGGCTTGGCAATTTTCGAGAAATCTTTTATAAAGCGGCGGTAAAAACCGGCATGGCCAAGAAAGCTCCTCACCCCTTTCACATTTGTAGGGGGTGGAAGACGCTCTATCACTTCAACTTTGGCCCTATCAACCTCAATGCCCCGCTTTGAGATGACATGACCAAGAACTATGCCCTCTTCCACCATAAAGTGGCATTTTTCCCAATTCAAGACAAGGTTCACCTCTTGACACCTTTTCAACACATTCACAAGATTTGCAAGACATGTGTCAAAAGATGAACCGCACACCGAAAAATCATCCATAAAAACCTCAATCGAGGACTCAAGCATATCGGAAAAAATAGAAGTCATCCATCTTTGAAATGTAGAGGGTGTGTTACAAAGCCCAAATGGCATCCTTCGATAAGCAAAGGTGCCAAAGGGCATGTAAAAGTAGTCTTCTCTTGGTCCTCGGGTAGGATCGGGATTTGGAAAAATCCGGAGTACCCATCCAAGAAACAAAAGTGACTATGTTTAGCTAACCGCTCTAACATTTGGTCGATAAAGGGGAGAGGAAAATGGTCTTTCCGGGTGTTTTTGTTCAATTTTCTATAATCAATACACATCCTCCACCCGGTTACCGACCTTGTAGAGATGGTCTCCCCCTTATCATTCTTGATGACGGTCATGCCACCCTTTTTTGGACCAACTTGAACCGGGCTTACCCACCTGCTATCGGAGATAGGGTAGATAATGCCCGCTTCAAGGAGTTTGAGCACTTCCTTTTTTACAACTTCTTTCATGTTCGGATTTAGCCTCCTTTGAGGCTCAATCGAAGAAGCGTGATCATCATCAAGTAGAATACGATGCATACACAAAGAAGGGCTTATCCCCTTGATATCATCAATGGTGTAACCAATGACACTTCGATATTTTCTCAAAACATCAAGTAGTTTAGTAAGAGAAGTGCCATCAAGCGACGCATTGACAATAACGGGATAAGTCTCATCCGGACCAAGAAAAGCATATTTAAGGGAAGAAGGAAGAGGTTTTAGTTCTACCTTGGGAGGAGGCGTCGGTCTCTCCTCTTTAGATACCGATCCAATTGTCTCAAATTCTCCATTGCAAGGGTGGTGGATTGGTGCCTCCGCAAGTTGACTCTCATAAGCCAAAACTTTCTCATTCTCTTCCATCACTCCCCCATTCAACATCTTTTGTAGAGGGTCTTTCACCAAAAGCATGGCTTTAAACTCATCCAACTCTTCCTCCAAAGTATCGATCCGATATATCTCATCTATCATGGGGGCCTTCATAACTTGAGGGAATGTGAATTCCATTCTCTCATCACCCACATTCAAGGTCAACCGCCCATTCTTTACATCAATGACCACCCCGGCGGTCTTCAAGAACGGTCTCTCAAGAATAAGAGGCATATCATGATCCTCTTCCATTTCCATCACCACGAAATCACAAGGAACAAAAACCCGCCCGATTTGCACCGGCACATCCTCCAACATACCCAATGGAAGTCTCACGGACCTATCGGCAAGCAAAATAGACATCCTAGTTGGTTTCAAGTCTCCAACATTCAACTTTTTGGCCATAGATAGAGGCATTAAACTCACACTCGCCCCAAGGTCACAAAGTGCATTCTTTGCTTGTAAATCTCCTAACTTCACCGGAATGAAGAAGCTTACGGTATCACTTTGCTTCTTAGGGAGCTTGTTTTGAATGATTGCGCTCACTTCCATTGGTAGTGATACCGTGGCACTTTCTTCAAGCCGTGCCTTGTTAGATAATAGTTCTTTCAAGAACTTTGCATATGCCGGCATTTGGGACATGGCATGAAGAAAAGGAATGTTAACTTGTAGGCCCTTCATGACCTCTAAGAATTTTGAAAATTTCTCATTCAACTTCTTCTCGGTGACTCGATGGGGAAATGGAATTGGAGACTTGTACACCTTCATAGGGGCTTGCTCACCCCCTTTATTTTTCTCACTCAATCTCTCTTCATCTTTTTGTGGCTCTCTCTCAACCTCTTCACTAACCACCTCGCTTCTCACATTATCTTTCTCAACTCCCTCATCTCGCTTTGTGGCGCCCTCTTCACTCATCCTAGGCTCCTCATAAGTGGTGCCCGACCTCAACATGATAGCTTTGATGTACCCTTTCGGGTTCACCTCGGGTTGCCCCGGTAATTGGTTTGATGAATTTGAGGAGGAACTTCCTACTTGTTGAGCAAGTTGAGACAATTGTGTCTCGATCATCTTGTTGTGAGCTTGGACTTGTTGAAGTGAAGAAGATAGCTCATGGTGCCTCCTATCATTCTCCGCATTAGCCTTTGTTTGTTGTGTCATGAATGTTTCCAAAATCGACTCAAGGTTAGATATTTGTGGAGGGGGTTGGTTGTAGGAAGGTCTTTGATGAGGTGGTTGTGTTTGATGAAAGCCCGGAGGTCTAAATGGTGGTTGATGAGGTTGAGAAGGGGATTGGAATGAGTTTTGAGTGGTGTTTTGATTGTTTGGTGGACCTTGGTTGTTTTGCTTCCAACCAAAGTTTGGGTGATTTCTCCAACCTTGATTGTAAGTTGGAGAATAAGGGTCATTTCTAGCTCCCATCATAGCCGCTTGCTCCATAGTAGACACACAATATGAAGCGGTATGATCGACTCCACCGCAAGTCTCACAAGACAAGACTTGAGCCGTAGAAGAGCTAGAAGATGCAAAATTTGCCTTCTCTAATCTCTTAGTCAAGAGATCTACCTTTGAAGCCAAAAGATCGATGCTCTCTAACTCATGCTTCACTCCTTTTCTAGCTCCATTTTGTCTTCTCTCTCCACCCCAAGCATAATTCTTTGCCACTTCTTCGATCATTTCTTCAACTTGCTCAACGGGAAGCTTTTTAAGTTGACCACCGGCCCCCGAATCCAAATTTGCTCTAGAAACCGACGTAAGACCATCATAGAAACTTTGCACAACGAGCCATTGGTTGAAACCATGATGAGGACAAGTACGAATCAACTCTTTGAACCTTTCCCAAGCTTCACTCAATGTTTCATCTTCATCTTGAGAGAAGTTGGAAATTTTCCTCCTCATTTCCGAAGCCTTCTCCGGTGGACAATACTTTGTCAAAAATGCCTTGGCAACTTGGTCCCAAGTTGTCAATGAAGCTTCCGGAATTGACTTCAACCAATACTTTGCTTTGTCCCGGAGCGAGAAGCTAAACATATGCATCTTGATGAACTCGGCGGTGACATTGTTGTGCTTAACGGTGGCACACAACTCCAAGAAGTTATCCAAATGAGCGAATGGACACTCTTTCTTCTCACCACCGAATTGGTCGGCCTTTATCATGCGTATGAGGTGAGGTGAGAACTCAAAATTGTTGGCCGTGGTAGTGGGAAGCAAGATACCACTTCGAAGCTCAAAAGCTTCGGGATGCCCATAGTCACGAAGTAGTCTCAACGGAGGTGGTGGCGTCTCTTCGTCCCCCATTGTACTTGGTTCACTAGTCTCTCCCGAGTCACTAGTGGAAAATTGGATAGTGAACTCGGGTTGATCAATGACTTGAGGTTGGCCACGGAACTCGGGTTGAATTTGTAGAAGCCTTTTCACACTGCGCAAAGTTTTCTCAAGCTCGTGATCAATTGGAAAGAGTGGTGATCGTTGATTCCTCCTAGTCATGCACAGTCAAGCACAGCTAAAGAGAACATTAGCACTGACTAGTAAGATAAGGGAAAGATATGGTGAAGATAAAAATAAGCGAAATAAATAAAAGAGCTTAGTATCATCCAACAATAACTATTCAATGTGACACTATGCTTCCCCGGCAACGGCGCCAAAATTTGATAGGCCGTCGTCGAGCCTAACAAAGATAATCCTACCTCGATCTCTCTAGCTAAGTAGAAAGGGCAAGTAGGGTCATATCCACAGAGAGGTAAGGTCGAGCACCGAATTTTTATGGTCGAATAAACTAAGGGTAACCAAAGGGGGGTCAAGAATTGTGTGTATTAAGACTAAGGCAACTAAAAAGAGTTAAACTATGCAAATATGGTTAACAAGGGTATAAATATATGATTAAAGCACTAGGGCAAGGGCATTACCACTCATTGTGACCATGGATCATGCTTGAACATCAAGGGAAAACATTGAATAGGGGAGAGAGTAGTCGGTCAACTAAAGTCCCCTAATTACTCTTTCGAGCTAAGAAGGAGCTCTTAGACAAGGTGTTAATTCCTATTTTCATGGCATTAACCCTAGCCTAAGGATTAAGAACAAGTGACACAATTGACTCAAGACTAGAACTTCCTATTTTCATGGCCATTTAGTCAAGTAAACAAAGGGGAATCTCATATAACTTCATCTTTAGATCCTTCATTGTAAAGATTGGGAACAACTTCTATGGTGATCAATCACAAAAGCATACAATGAAGCACCCCATTTGTTCAACAACCAATCCTAAACATGAATCACTAAATCCAAGCACAAACCATGGCCTTAATGAGGGTTTTGGCCCAAACCCTAGAAAGTAAACTACTCACATTCATAGTAATATGCATTTCAAACAAAGATTCCATTTCAAAAGTTAAAGTAAGGAAGAGAACAAGCAAGTTAAACAACAATAATTGCAAAAGAGAAGATTCACACCAAAAGGAAAGAATAAAGGAGGAGGTGACAAAAAGAGATGACTTTAATTGAAATGAAAGTTAGAGAATCAACTTACAAACATTAACTACCATTAATGAAGCTTCAATTCTTCAAAAATCAACAACTCAAAGCAATAAATGACTTCTACACTCTAAGTACTAAATTAGGGTTTTTGAAACTAAGGAAATATGCCTAAAGATGCTGTCCAAAAGTTGGGGAGAGGTATTTATACCTCCCCCAATTACATGCGAAAAACGGGCAAAATGGGCCCAGGGAGCCTTTGGAGCGCCCGCTCCAGGGTTTTTGGTGGAAACTGATTGCTGTGCTCCATAAGGAGCGCCCGCTCCGCTCTCTGTGGGAGCGCCCGCTCTAAGTACGAGGGGCCTCTTCTCCTTCTTGTATCATCACGGCATAGGGGCACAAAGGTCCTCATTTCCACCTTCCAAGGATCACGACCAACAACACGATCTCAGGATCACCTGCAAAAGATGATGCAAAGAAAACACGTGCAAAATATGTCCGAAAATAGGTGTAATGGCCAAAATTGTCAAAAGAGGTAGAGAACTTGATCAAAACAAAAAGGGAGTGGAAAAGGTGAAGAAGGGGGACAAAATAGGGACGAAAGTAGATAAAATAAACTAGAAAAGGTCATCTAAAGTGAGCTAAAAGCCCACTTAGCAATTTCGGGAGAAAATTCATTATGAAGATTAATACAGAGAGGCCATAAAAAAGGGATATGGAATGAGTAGAGAGAAAAGTGGCGGCGAGGTTGATTTGGGGTTACTTCATTCACAGTGTAACAGCCCGGATTTACCGACCAACTTAATTAGAGCTAAACACAGCGGAAAAGTTAATCCGGATTTGTTTGCTTACCTCAAGTTGAGAGTCTTTTACAGTCGTGATTTCTTTTACCCCTCCTTTTGCTTCAAAAAAACATCTTTCAACTACAGTCCAACAACCTACCTTTTGGTCCTCAGTGTGTTGATTGAAACAGAAAGATAAAGAGCAGTGTTAGTGTCTCTTTACAGTGGATAGATGAAAGAGAAGCATGAGAAAGGTGGGAGAATTGAAGTTGAATAAGATGACTTCAATGTGGAGAGATAATTTGAGTAGAAAAGACTGATTTGCATAGCAGTAAATTGGAGAGGGTGAGCAGTAAATGGTAGAGGAGTTAAAAAAACGAGTCCATCGAAGGTTAAAAAAAGTCAACGTCGGAAAAGTGTTTTTTTGACTTGAAAAGCATAAATAGGTTGTTAGTAACAATCGGAAGTGTTTTATTAGGTCTTTTTAGACAATTTTTTTTTGAAATTAGGTCCTTCCCTAAAAGGCTCGTGTTTTATTAGGTTCTTTCTAACAAAAAAAACCCTACTTTCTATAAGATATATATTGTACTACTTTTTACATTGAATTTACAACTACGATATATCTAATGTTTTTTTAGTGTAAATATACATGTTACCTTCGCAACAAATTATTTTAAACGATTTAAATAAAAACATGTTTAGTCGTTGCAAATAATATGTTACTGCAGCTAGTTTCGTAAGAGATTGCATACTTTTAAATTAAAGTTAGATAATGGTACAAACCCAATATCAATAGCAAAATATATACGAATAGTCTTGACTCTGTTGAGTTACATAGAGATGGTAGTTTTGTTAGTAAAATATGTGAGTTTAGCTTAATCTAATTTTAATAATTTGTGATGTTTAGTTTGAGAGGGAGGGGGTATATTACTTAGGATTGCTGGGATGCCTTACGCATTTTTTAAACGACTCGACCACCGTCTCATTCTCTCTCTCTCTCTCTCTCTCTTGCCTCTTTGGTTCTCACCTCAAGCACGCCTGCTTCTTCCATCTTTATCTTTTTAACTCCTCTTTATCATTTCGCCTTCTCCTTTTCCCCCAGCACCAATTTCCTATTTTCTTCCCCAGCTGAAAATTCATCCGTAGTTTGAGTAGACTATTGTTGTTGATTCCTTATCGATTTCAGACCTCTTTCCCTGAAAAAACCATAGATTTCATCTGATTTTGATCCTTTGATTTGTATTTTGGTCAATATGCCGTGGACGTCTTCTTTTATCAGTTACAGTGGCAACTGCGTTCGATTCCTCCTATTCTTCCGTGTTATTCTCTAATTTATTTCTCCTTTTTTGGTGAGCCTTTTTTTTATTCTTCCCCTTTTATTTTCCACTTCAGCTCCTGTTACTGTCTCATATGCTTCTTTGAAATACTTATATCATTTCTTCTACCTTTAATTAATAATATTCTATAAATTAAAATGAGTTTATTTTTACTAAAAAAGACTAAGAATTACTAGTATAGAGAAGAAAAGGTAACTAGGATTCTGTTAAAATAAGTTCAGTTTTCTTAGACATATGTTCATTTTAGTAAAAATAAATTAACTGCAGTAAGTGTTTCATATGATTATGCCGGGAAAAAGAAAGCTCTGTGTATAAACAAGGTAATTTCAAGGTATTGTCCTCTAATATTTGTTACAAGTAATGTGATTAAAGTGTTTTCCTTTTGTCCTGTAATCACAGATTTCACATATTTATTCAACTACATTTTGTCAATAATTGAATTTACTGAAGGTACTAATATGCTCCTAATTAGAGTTGAATACTAATCAGTTAGAGAAGGCTGTGGCAAATTGAGCTCAAGTTCTTTAAATTTTTGGTCAAATTTCCCCCCTTTATGAATTACTTTTAAATACCATTACTTTTAAATATGCTTGTCTTAGCTTATGATTAGACTGGATGGAGGAATCACAATGATTAAACTCAATTCTTGTACAAAAACCCATATTGAAATAATGTCAAGTTGTGATGGTGTCCCTTTATCTTTTTTTAAGTAACAGTTTAACAGCATGATGGGTCTTGTTTTTTATCATTTAGCACAACTAATCAAATATTTGGAATTTAAATTGTCATTTTATGGTGTAGGATATTAGAACAGCGGATCGTTTAGTTGGAGCCTTTTGAATTTTGCCTATCAGAGTGGTGGTTTCATATTGAGAATGTTCATTGCGATTAACAAAGAGGAACATCAAACTGAAGTTGTAGGCAAGATTACAATGAATGGTGGGATTATCGGGTACAACAGATTGATGCAAGTATGTCAGGTAAATGAGCTACGAATTGTATCTATTTCCTCTGCTTTTTCCATGTGGTCATCTATGCTAAGGGAGTTAGGGGACAACCTTCAAGGATATTGTTGTTATGCTGTCTTGACATGTTTGTTAGTTATCACTTCACACCAAACTCATTTAAATGGGCCACTGAATAGTCAATGGTTTGCTGTCACTGTAATCTTGTGTTTGCTGTCTGTCGAAACACACAAGCAAAAATGTCTATTGTGAGTTGATGGCTGGCTGTCTGAGGACCATTGTTCCCTTATTCTATTGTTTTGGCTCTAGAATTCCATCCATGTTACACTTTAGTTTCTGTTCATTCTACAATTATTCTTTTCCTCTTACTGGACATGTTTCTTCTACTGCGCAAACGGAGGAAGTTCTATAAGATTTGGAAACATCAACGTGTTCCATTTTTCTTAGGTTGATTTTTATATGTTCGTATCTTTTCTTTTGTGCACCTGTGTTAATGTTGGTGATGTTGAAATTGTATTGTCAGCCTTTTCTTCTATTTAAATGCTTCTGCGCCTTTCTCAGTGCTGCTCCAATGTTGTTCTTTAGCATATTTTGTTTATGAGGATAACTGTTTTTGTTTTCTTTTTTAGGCTGAGTATTTCCGTCAGTTGCTTAAGCCTGTCACGTAGGCTAACAAAGAAGTTTCGTGGGGGACCGGGAGGGGCTGCCTTCATTCATTCTCATGATGTATTGAAAGGCAGTAAAACACCTTTTTTCTGTTTGCTTCTGTAGGCGGCTGAATTCATCAGTTGCTTAAGCCTTTAAAATAGTCTAAGACTCTTAAGTAAAGCAATCTCGGGGGACACTTGGACATATATTGCCTTGGTTGATGCTCATGCTCTAGAAGGCAGCAACATAGATGAATTAGATGGTGCCTTGGTGGTGATTGGCAGCTACGTGTGTTGATATCGCTTGCTCTCTCCAAATGGCTGCAATATAGCTTTTATAGTTATATTTCTCATTGTTGTTGACCTGCTTCTAGTTAAAGGTTTGAGAACTGATTCTTTAGTGGTAGAGACGTTTCATAAAGCTTGGTATTCAACTGATAGCCCATGCAGAATAATCGGAAGTGTTCGATTAGACAAGGGGGGTTCCCTCTTGGAAATCAGGTGCCGGTTAATGAGCTGCATAATATCTCTCCTGAATCTGCCTTTGGTGGAATTTTACCTTTGGCCCCAAAGATGCCAAGACCTTTGCATGATATCGAACTTCAGCCTTCTGAAATGTGCCCTCAGAGATTCGTCATTGTTGATGAAACTGATCATCAAAGTCGGATCATGTTCAATCCTGCTATTGCACAGAACTTAAGCTATCCTCACATGGATTTCCATGAAACTTCCTACAGAGAATCTTCCTACAGAGAAATTACTGACGAGAAATGTGGGAATAATTTTGGAGGCAATGCTTCTCCCTGTATTGAGGATTCAGATTACATTGACTTATTACTGAGCTTAGATGATGAAGGAGCATCTGAAGAGGAAGAAGTCAGTACAGCAAGAACTCAGGGTTATGATGGGAGCAGCTCTCCTGAATCTTGCTCTAATTATGCATCAAAAAGCCAAAAGGTAACATACCCGTCTTCTGTCAAAAGGTCATCCATTGGTAGCAGTAGCCACACTGAAAAGAAAAGAAAGGAAGCGCGTAAGATGGTCAAGGCTCTACGAGGAATGGTTCCTGGAGATGACGAGATGAATACTGCAGCTGTTTTCGATGCAGCAGTTTTGTACCTCAAAGGCTTGGAGGACAAGGTGCAGAATCTCGGACTAAATAATCTCAAAAGAATCCCTTGAGTTGCTGGGTAATTAATTCATTTATGGCATCTCTCTCCTTTTTGGTGATGCTTCTTTTGTTGTTTCATGCTCCTTATATCTGCCTGCTTGCTCGACCGTCTGCTGAAGATGATGTTATTGTACGAGATACAAATCTTTTCTTAGCAACTTTTTGTTCACTTGCATGAACCATGTAATCTTTTCTTAGCTTTCTCTGCATTGCTATGACCACTGGGTTCGTCTTTGTTCATCGTATGCAAGAACAATGGATTGAATACAGTTACATGTGGCCTTTGCTGACAGCTATTGCTAAATCAACTATTTTCCGAACACGTGCGCTCCTATAATTGTGATTATGTCGCCCTTTTTTAACAGTGATCTCGGCTAAACGTGCATTAGTAGTGACTTACATACTTAATCATGATTAATTGCTGCTTTCTGCAAGCGTGATGTTATAATATGTCTTGGCTTATTTACATGATGGTTTATAAACTTTATAAGAGTACTATAATACTATCCCATCTTATATTAATGTTGGGGATCCTAAAGACAGAATAATGATGGGATGTAACATATGCTGTTTAATGTGGTCGCTTGATGCTTCACTATCCCATATCCTAAGTTGCAGCGCCAATAGTAGGTGTATTAAGTGGCGCATTACTGGAAGTGTCTCAGTTCTCTGTTGGCATAATAATCACTACTTGGTCCCACTCATCCTGCCTTGAACTGCTGCCTTTTTTCTTTTCTTTTCTTTACTTATCTTTTCTTTTCTTTTCTTTTGTTGTTGTTATACTTGTTATGACACTAATTTTTCCTTGTTTGGGGATTTTACTTTAATTATAGCGTTAAAAGCAGCAAAGCTTTTGTGACAATACATGCTGCGAATGTGATGGAAGTGGTCCTGTCACTTTGTTTGCTTGTGGTCGTGGATGAGCTTCAGCCATAGTGGTTAGGCTGTGTAATGTCTAATGTGTGTCACAATCACTGCCCATTTTTACCGGTTTTTGTATGGGCTTGTATGGTTTTACTTTTTTTTTTTTTGAGGGAACATATACAAGATACTTCATTACTAAATGTGCACTTTCTTTCTTTTAAACTTATTTACATAATTTTTAACTTATTTTTACTCATGTGAACTTATCTTAATTTAATTGGAATTTATATTAATTTATTCGAACTTGTCGGGTTAAACTTTATTTTTGGTTATAATAAGTTAGAGTTAGGATCACATTAAGGATTATAACAATCAAAATTTTCACCTTTAAGGACTTTTAACTTTTTTCTTCTCCCTTTAGGACCTGGGGTTATATTTTAGGCAAGCCAATTCACCCGTGAGTCACCTTTAACTCACTTCCGTCATTTAATCACTTCAAATTATTAATTATATTTTCAAAAGTAATCAAAGTGGACTAATATTATATGAATATTCTTAAAAAAATATATTCAACTACAACAACAATTAAGCCTTATTTCCAAATGAATTTGGGATCGGTTAACAAGAATTGTCATATGAAATCGTTGACAAGGGAGTTATAAATAGCTTTAAAAAGTTTACAAAATTCCAAAGGTTTTAAACAGTTGTTTTTAACACAACGACAAAAAAAAAATACTTAACTTTACAAAATTCAAAAAAAAATTATTTAAGGTAGTCATAAATATGTAAATTACTTCATTTTAACTTCATTCGACCAATATTTCATCAATTTCTAAACATCCCATCTTTCTTATCACAATTTTTTGCTCTTCCGATCCGATGGCAAGCCAACAGGTAGTTGGATGATGTTAATCAGATTCATTTATCAATTCCAAAAGTGAACACTCAACTCCCTTTTTCCCCTTCAAAATCAATCTCACATCAAACACATCTTAAGCGTTAACCTTACAAACAGTTTCATCCACATTTTCTCTCTCCTCACCTTACTCATCAAAATGAGATGAACCCGATTTGTTGTCACTGTACTTTGCTGCTGTGGGAGCTCTTTACTTCTTTTTCTTTCCATTCACTCTCACAAGATCTATTGTGTTAGCTTTTTCCATTTGTTAACGGGTTGTGGTGATTTTGTGTTATTCGTTTTTTTTGGTTTGTTGGGGAGTAGTCTAATGGGGTGTCTTGAGATGCTTCTAGGATATTCTAAGTTTACGTGATGATATTGGTGGCTTTCGGGGTGGTCTAAGTTGTTTACCTGCAGATATGAGTGGTTTTCCGAGGTAGGTAGTTGTTTATGCGGGCTTTGAAGAGGTTTGAAGTGATGAGATTCTGGGAATTGGGGATGATTAGTCATTTTATCTTATTTTTTTCTTAAGTATAATAATTTGTTCAATTTCTTCAAAAAAAAACGAAGAAAAAAAAAACTCAAGGACCCATTGCCATAACTTCACATTAGTTAAACTTAAAGTTTCCTTGAAATAGAGGATGTCCGAAATGGTGGAAAAAAGTAGTAGATATGAAAAAGCACAAAGTTCGAGCCCTACTTGTTAGCTTAACTTTCTAAAGTTATCTAAACTTACAAGAACTTGTTAATCCTTATTTGAACTTATTACTTTTTCTTCAAACTTGTTATTATTCCTCTTCAAACTTATTCTTTCTAATAAGAACTAAAAATAAAATTCGAAAAAGGGGCATGACTAAATGTTAAATTGAATAAAAATAATGTTATGACGGCAAACTACGATGATTGAAAAGGTTTAAATGGGTTTATTAATAATTTGTAGGTTTTAAGTAGAAACTAGAATTTTTTTCCCAAAATAATATTTATTTACAAAGTAATTCCTACTTCACCGTTAGCTTGAAAATAATTACCGCTATACCGTCTAGATTAGCAAGTCAACGCAAGATTCTTTTTTGTTTTTTCACGCAAAAAATTTGCTAACTGAAAAAGCGAATTACTTATAGGAATTCCGTTGATTCAAATAGCGAATTCCTAAACCAGATTTGCAATTAACAGAAAACCAGACAAATAATTTCTCTATTCCAAAGCGAATTAAGCCTCAAATCTGCTAGGTTAAATAACGAATCTTTGGGGTAATTCATTTTTTGGAATAGTGAGATTATTTGGCATTTCCACTATTTGAGAGAGTGAAATTATTTGACCTAAAATTGCCCAACTTTCTGTTTCCTTCATCTACCCAAAGCCACAAATTCACCAAAACAACCAATACCAATAACATGCAAACAACAACACAATTTCACCAAATCAACCGATACCAATAACCTGCAAACATAACAATTTCACCAAATCAACCAATCACCAAAACCTCTCCGCCCAAACAACAGAACTTCACCAAAACAACCACCATCGATCAGCTTCACCGATTCAATCACTATCCATCAAATTTAAGAAAGTAAAATCAAATTGACTATGCATAACAAATGTTTGCATCAAAAGAAGTTTAAATCCATGGTTTTAACCTTGTTTAACTACACAATATCTCAAAAATTACATCCAAAATGCTAATAAATCAACAACAACAACCTAATTTCCCCGTGTTTTCTTCAATAACGAGGATGATGAACCAGGAGTCGACTCGTCTGTCTCCCTAATGCTAGGCAAAGAGGAAGAAGTAGTAGTTTGTTGTCGGCGATAAGTAAGTCGGACAACTGGAGGTGATGTAGGAAAAGGAGGAGGAAGAGTAGGTGCTCGAAGTGGTCACGGTGGTGGAGGAGGAGGAGGAGGAGGAGGAGGAGTAGGTGCTCGAAGTGGTCGTGGCGGAGGAGGAGGAGGAGGAGGAGGTGGTGATGGTGCAGTAGGTGTTTGAGGAGGAGTAGGTGCTCGAGAAGGAGGAGGAATACGTGCTCAAAGTGGTCGTGGTGGAGGAGGAGGATGAGGTGGTGGGGCAGGTGCTCTAGGAGGTGGGGTAGGTACTCGAGAAGGGGGGTAGGGGGCTGAGGAGCAGGGCAACGATAAGGCGCTCGAGCCCCTGGTGACATGGAAGCTAGTGAAGACGACGATGTCGTAATGAATCAACCTTTAAATCATCTCGTCGATCTTGTTAAAGGTTTGTGAAGGTGCCCCTTCTCTAAGAACCATATCGTCGTCATCCCTTACATCAGTATCACTATCATCCCCCTCACCATCATACGTACATCCACCTGATGAACATGGGGAGGGTGATTTGGAAAACTGAACTCTGACAGGTGTTGACGCACGTAGCCTGGATCAACAAGTATCCTAGTAAACGACCCCATGTGGTCACCATGGTTTGACAAAGGCACTTCCATCTTACTCAATGAAGTAGACCCGATACAATCCCTGGGAACTTGTGTAATTTATACCACAACATTAAAATTTTCAATAATTGGTAATAATGAAACATAAATTACAAAGTTAGGATTTGAAAAAAGAGAAATTGAGGTGGTTGGGTAGCTAAAACAAATCACATGCTTCAATTATCAATAATTACAAAGTTAGGGTTACCTAAAACAAATTACATGCTTCAATTTGTTACAGAATAGCACAACAATTCAAAAAATTTACTCAAAATTGAAGTACTTACAAAGCAAGGGTTTGAAAAAGAGAAATTGAGGTGGTTGGCGTTCTCCGGCAGAGGTTGCGTTCTTCGGCAAAAGTGGCGGTAAACCGGTGACGACGAGGGAGGGGGAAGGATAGCAACCAACAGCCAACGAGGGGAGGGGGGAGGGATAGCATCAAGTAGTGGCGAAGTAGCGATGTTTGAATTTGGGAGGGGCTGATAATTTTGAAGACTAAATTCGCTACTTGAAGTAGCGAAATAGTTTAATGATTCGCTGCTTATTAAAGTAATGAATTAACAAATTTCGCCACAATTATTGAACTATTTCGTTTAGGTAACAAAATTATTCTGCAAACCAAAAAAATGAAACGTTGACTTTGCTTACGTGGACGATATTGTGGGAATTATTTCCAATGTAACGATATAGTGGGAATTCTTTTGCTAAAGAGCATTGTTTAGGGGAAAAATTCTAGAAACTAGTATTAGGCTTGATATGACGTTCCGTTATTTTGTGCATTGCAATTTAGTAGTGTTAAACTAATGTCATGTAGAGTAGAAAGCCTGTCATTCAAAAAGTCACTTATAATAAGGATTTTAAAAGTTATTCCTTAACTCTTGGTTTTCATTCATATATCAACATTAATTTTGATGAAAGAAGCAAGAAAGTATGGTGGAGGGATGGTTAGAGCTCTTATTTCTATATTTGAGGTTGCGAGCTTAAATCTTCACAATGACAATTTTTTTATATATGAGAGTGATGTTAGAATGTTGTTGAAAGAAGGATAGTGGCATGTGGTGGATTGTAACTTACCTACGCTTTTTAGTTTTTAATACTACCTTCTCTTTTTATACTTGCATCATTGAAGTTGCGCACAAGGTTTAAGGAGAGGAGAGATAGAGAGGGGAAAAAGGGACTTATGTGATTGAAGAGATGTATAGAAAAGTATTGCCCTAAAAGGAAATAATGCGAAGTATTTATAACTTTCAAAAGTGAAAAATAACGCGAGTAAAAAAACGGAAAAAGTATATACTTCATATAGTTTGATAAGATTAGGATGATGTAGCCAAAGTATTGGCATGTTTTAAAATCAATTTGTAGCAAAAAACCAAATAAGAAACCACATGTTCAAGATCTCACATAGAAAATCAAGGGCAAGCACAAGTATGGGTAAATATAACAAGACTTGACAATTGGGTCATTTGGGGTCTATTTAATTTGGATTATTTGGGTCAATTTGGGCCCATTTGAATTTTGGTTTTGATTTTGTTTGTTTGGGGAATAAAGTGACTTTAGGTAGTGGGTAAAGACTTTGGTTCATTTTGTATCAGGTCATAATCAAGCCGAGTTAAAATTAGCTCTACTGGGGGGAGGGGAGGGGGAGAATCCAGTATTGAAATTTTTTGTCCACCTTACCTATTAATAAACAATAGAATTAAAACTCGAGCGATTATTGTATTTAATATTTTGCGTTTTATTGTTCTTGACATTTAAATATTTTTGTTTAAGTATTGACAATTTTAATTGAAGTGGAGCTAAATTCGATAAGTTAGTCAAAATAGATAAAGTAGCCTTGAAAACTTGAAGTGTTCTCTCAAACATAGACTTACGCAAATTAAAATTTATTAATGATCCAATGGTGAAACTTAACAAAGTTTTCTTTCTATAAGCGTGCTTTTTACGGAATTTAAATAGGATTAAACAAAGTAAACAAAGGAGCACATAGGATTTTTACGAGGAAAATCATCTAAGCCTGATGGGAAGTAACAAGCAACTACTAATAGCCAATCATTTTAACATGCAACCCAACCATTCCCCTCATAAGATATCTTGGGCAACATTTCTCTACTTACAGAAGTATGCCTTCGGATTCTAATGCCTTTGTCATTCAGATTGACAAACATCCAAACTCCTAGACTACTACTTTTCTATCGAAAGTCGAACGAGCTGTCCTAGTTTAGAGAAAGTTAGAGGCAGTTCCCATATTAACAATGGCAACGACTAAACTACCAAACTCCACCACCAGCTAGTTGAATGCTATTAATCATAACTTTTTCTGGAAATAAGGTTTTACCACCGTTAAGGGACTTCCCCTTAAAGCATGGGGTAAGATTTGTCGGCCAAAAATCATGGGAGGATTAAGGCTCAAAAATACTAAGCACGTGAATCAAGGTATGCTAGCCGTGGAAAATTCTAACGCAACCTACAAATAAAAGAGTAGGAACGATGAGGACAAAATATCTAGGGAAAACTTCCTTCTTTGATTGCCAGCCCAAACCCTCTGATTCTCCAGCCTGAATGACATACTACAAATTCGTGATTTAATATGCCGAGAAACCTGATGGAAAGTCAGATCTGGTACAAACATCTATTTTTGGTTAGACAACTAGTGTGCTCAGTCTAATCTCATTGACTTACTACGCATAGACTACTCTACTAACGCAAACCTAAACTTATAGTTTGTGAAATCATTAAACTCGACATGACATGGGACTCTAATGTCTTAAAAACCGTAATGCCTATCCCTGCTGGGGCATTACCTCATCAGGAAAGTTCACTGTTAAATCAGCCACCTAGTTAGCTCATAACTATAATTCTTTTCAAATTTTGAAATGGTCATATGCTTAGATTTTGAAATTTGATATCCATCCAAAAATAGAAATTTTCATATGGCAATTGTTACTGAATGGCTTGCCCACTCGAGATAATCTAATACGCTGAAGTATCCAAGTTACTTCTTGTTGCCCTCTTTGCTTGAACTCAACTGAAACCATAGACCATCTGTTTGTCTCTTGCCCCCATGCCTAGTCCCTTTGGCAACATGCCTAAACAAAAGACGTTTTAGGGCGATCTATCCCAAATATCCCTATTTAAAAATCTGTTTGAATCTATCCAACATCTCCATAAACCCATCCTAGCAAAAAAATTCCTACTCCTATGGAATTTATGGAAAGAAAGAAATGCTATGACCTTTCAAAATGAAGCCTTCCAACTAAATTGAATTTTGTTTAGAGCAAAATTCTCGATGTCTGAATGGTTTTCGTATGATTCCTATGACACAAACTCTTCTTTTTACTACCCAACTTCGTTCAAGTCCTCTACTACTACTCGTATTTGATAGAGTCTGCCGCCTCTAAACGTTATAAAACTACATTTTGACGGCTCCTCCACACAGACTTCGGCTGCCGTAGCCCACAGGCATTGTCCTTCGAAACTCCCAAGGACATGTGCTTAAATCAATGGCTTATATTCATGGTAGAGCCAATCCACTAATAGCTGAAGCCAGATATTTCTCGAGAAACAAACTTAGTAGGTGGTTTCCTCTCCATGTAAGGACATCATATACTTACAAAACGTCAAGAGTTTTATGTCTATGACAACCTTGCTCTCCAGCGTTTTGTGGTATTACATAATTTAGGGTTCATCCTTAAAAGAAGAGCCCCGAAACTTTTCTTGTACTTTTTCAAAAAAAAAATGTCTATAATGTTAAATGATTATAACTTCAAGTGTTTATTTTGCTTATGGGAGGTATGCTTTAAAAATATTTAATTTCTATCTATTTGAAGTGCTACTATTGTAATCTATATGCTTGAATGTTTTAATATATCTGCATTCCTTTCCATCGACTGAATCTAAGAGACATTAGCAAGGAAAAGTTTAGGAGACTAATTCCAATGGTACCCACGAACTTGATGTCAACAATGAAACTTCTACCCTGCATTTGTATATCATTGGTATGCTACTTAAATTATAATATGTAATGATTTTCCAAATTAAGGAAATGGTGGATTATTTTGATAACACTGCTTGTCTATAGCATTTTATTTTATGATTTTTTTCTATGGAATAGCATAAGTGGCAACATCCAATGTTTTTACTTAGGACTTCAAGAATCTGTTTAACATTATTTACGCTAATAACATTCTTTGTAGTCCTTTTATATACCAGAAACAAAAAACGGACAAAAGTGCATGTTTTATTTTCCTTTCAAATTGAAAAATTCAAAGCTATAGAGATGTTGAGTCAAATGATTATACAGTTTCGTTAAGAAATACATGGACTATGATGATACTCATTACTCACCATTAACTTCTACCAAGTTAAGCTGCTTCAAAACTTGACATCTTTCTAGGTCAGGGAAAAAAGAGGTTGGCTTCCTCAAACCATCTTTTTATACTTTCTGAGGAATGGGTTTCTTCTATTCTATGTACAGATGGATATCCAAAGCAAAATTAATTGAATTACAGCAGTATGACTACCGAGTGCAGAACTGCACACTACCGTAAACTAGCTTCTTCCAAAACTCAGGATGCGACATTGTCCAGTTTTTCGTGAGGAAGTACAGCGCAGCATTCTGCTCAAGAAATTAATTTCGTCTAGACTTTGTCTCAATATGATTTACACTAGATGGGGCTTGCTTTTGAACTCTGTGACAGAAGAAGTGCAGGTTATAAAAAAAAAGAGAGAAAAACTAGAGACAAGGGAAAGACTTTCATGCTAATAATGAGAAGAAAAAATCTCAAGACAGTTAACCTTGGTCCGGTCGATAAAGAATGGTGCAAACGACTGAAATCCTACCTGATTTTGCAAGCTGGTTACAGTGGTCCAGCGCTGAGAATTATTAACTCCTGTTGATCCATCACTAATAAAGGTCACTATTGTTGATTCTTCGACTCTATTGGCCACCCTTGAAGGTGGTAATTCTCTCATGACCCACAATACAAAGGCTGCGGGTGTTGATGAACCTACATGAAGAAAGGTGATTGAAAATCATCATCTTCAGCACCAGGGGAAAATCGATCTTTTTGTTATCTTTCTATCTCCCAATAACTAAAAATTTCTTCTCTAAACGACTTCAAGTTTAAATATAAAATAACAAAGAAAATCGGAGTCTATGTTAGGTGCCATTATGGTAGTGCTCACTGCGTCCTAACACATATTCGTCAGAGGTCCTAAACCTTTTCAGGAGACGGTGACAAAGAATAGCCATTAGAAGGACATCAGACTAAACAAGTTCAAAAACCAATCTTACTTGCCATTTTCATCTAAGCAGAAACTAAAGCCAAACCATATGCAAGGTTGAACTACTAGTTCAATAATTAAGCAAATTAAGTCAAGAGAAAACTTCAAGTACCTATAATATAGAATAAGATCAGTAAGATAGTGGTACTCAAGCCACTAATGTGCTCGTGATGCCAACGGTAAAGAACCTGTAACAAGCAGAATAGACAGGTCAATATACCACAAAGGTGACCCCAGGAATTGACAAAAAAGATCCTGGTTGGCTTATCTGAATCCAATTAAGATTTATAGATAAAGTCAAAACATACCGGAATATCAGTAAGAAGAGCTACTAAGGCACTCGTTGTGAAACATACAAGAGAAACAATAGCAAGACCTGTGACCTGAATATCAGAAGGGAAAAATCAAATGAAAAATTCTAGTACCACGCCATCAACACTTCTAGGACATGCGTTGCCAACAATGCCCAGTGCACAAACTCGGATGCCTAGATTCTAGTGTAGTAATTTTACTAACATTACAAGTTTGCAAATTAGAATGTGCATATACTACTCATAGGTTTTTAGAGACCACCAAGATTGTAAGAGGTTTTATCTGTACCACCACAATTTTGGATGAAAAGGGTATATCCCATGATGTGACATCTTTCCTCCTTATCCCTCTTAGGCTGTCTTTAACGTGTACCACCCTAATTTAACTTTCACATTCTACCTACTACATCAGACAATTCAATTTATTTCTTTCGCTTGCTTTTGTCCAACCACCCCCTCCCCCCGACCGCCCCGGGCAAAGATTCCATCTATCCCCACCTCCTACAAGTTGCACGTGTGCGTCTATTTTCTCACCCAAAGGAAATTATGGAGCATAAAGAAGACATACCTTCCACATCTCAGATGAAGCTCCCTCAGATCTTACTTTGCTCATCTTTAAGTATAGTAGGAGTCCTGAGCATGAAAAATGATACTGAGGATAGAAACAGATATATAAATTGATGTGAGGAGGGGGAAGGGGGCAAGGGCATAGATTTCGAAGAAAAAAACAAATTAAATCAGTAGTCAAGAATGGAAATGTGCAGCAAGCAGCAACAGATTATCTCGTGGACGGCTAACAGCTTTCAGACAACATTGACTTGTGACAATTATTTGGCAAACAGCTATAAATGTTGACACAATTTTCCACAAGCATATTAAACAATCGGTAGCATCCCATTATATACCAAACAGAGCCTTTATAAATAACATCAAGAAAAAAAACCTATGAATACTGATTACATAAAAAGAAAAAGGGGAAAGAAACCAGGAAGGAAAAGAGATATGTTATGGTCAGATACCCAAGTTGTTCAAAATGAAAATAAGTCAAATTGCCAGTTTCTGCAGACCTCTATTGATAGGCATGGAATCATTATTTCATGAAAGTCACAGTCTAAGGCTCATTGATGAGACAGCACAGCATCATAACATAACATTAGGGGAATTAGCAAGAGCAATATTAAAATCTCAAGCCTAACTGCTGCACCGCATATTCTACAGAAGACGCCTTCTTCTATCTATACATTCGCTTGTTCCCTTATATTATCCTTAACTTGTCTAAAAATATCTTACATAAGAGGTGAGCACAGAACTACAGAAGTAGAAGTACAGCAACTTACAAGAATTCTGAGCATAGGATTGAAGAAAAAAATAGCTTACCGTAACACGCCAATGCCCCTCCTAATAAAAGAATTCCAACTGCAAAGATATCCACATAGACCTGCACAGTATTTATGAAGTTATCCTACCACAGAAGCATAACCAATTTCGGGTTACACCAAATCAAGATTATTGAGAATTTTGAGCACAGCTCTTTCTTTTCACCAAAACCACATACATAATATGTTTCATCATAACCTTTGCTCATTAGTTGTAACTAACAGATAATCATTAAGGACTGAATATTTTTGTTCCCTTACAGTCTTCACTGTAAATGTTCATTCTTTTAGATCAAAATCATGGACAGAGAGGACTGGACCTGATAAAATCAGTTCGCTCTTAATCGAAAAGAACCAGAAACCAAACCACAATTTCTACATATTCAAATTATCACCTTGACCCGATGACAACCCAGTAGATATTTTCCACATCATACTGAGGACCTATGCCAAAATGATCCAATTTCAGGATCAGAATCAAATGCAATCTGAACTGATATATGAAAAAACTTACAGACTTGTAGCTAGTGCAGAAAGTGACGCAATTAGATATGAAACGTAAACAGGCAGAAGAAGCTGAGATGAGGTACTCATAGTCTCATATGCTACCCAAAGGACCAAGCTTGGTATAAAAGCACATAAGACCCTCATCTAACCAATATCGACCTAACCCAAACGTAAAAGAAGAAACCAACTTGTAAGCCTCAACGCTACGTGAATGCACAACTCATACATCTCATGACCCAATCTCGATCGGTGCACCTTGAATCTGATTACCATCACTGATTTATACTGAAAAAGAAGCCACAGCTCAGGGAAGAAAAAAACGGGCGTTACGAAGCGGAACGGCCGATTTGTAACGGGTTTGTGAGAGGCCGAGCCGTTAAAACCCTTACCGTAACGCCGTTTTAAAAATCACCAAAATCGCCGTGACACCGTTACGTAACGGATAACGGGCGTTAAATTCCGTTACAAAACGTGAATTTGCCGCTCTTTTCAGACAAAGGCAGAGAAAGGTGAAGAAAGTGAAGAAAACAACAAAAATTGCAGAGATTCTCTACAAAAAATTAGATTCTTCAAAAAAGGAAGATAAGAAAATCATGAGCATCACAGAAAATGAAATCAAACCAAACACAAGCAAACAAAATCGTTTTTTATAAGAACCCTAGATTGGCAAGAAATAGAACACACACAAAAAAAAACTCAGATTTAAGAACTAAGTAAGTAAGAGAAGGTTCGAATTCCACTTGAAATTGCCCAGAATTCATTTTCGAAAATTCAAGGTATGTAGTTCATAATTTTAAATCAAAAAAACGTACCTTTTAATTGCTTTCTTCCATATATGTGTGTTTGGGTGCTTGATATTGTGTTGTATTACAATGATCTTGTTTTCGTTGCTATATAATTGAGCTTTGTAAGAAAATTTTTGGTTGATTCTGGTTCGTGTCACATGCTGATGAGAGGGAGGATGAAGAGTTGAAGAGGATACCCATGAGAGAGAAATGAAGAAAGCAGAGCAAGAATGTGAATGGAAGTATTTTGAGTTGGGAAATGCTGTGTTTGAGTTGGGAAATGCTGTGTCACGTGGTGCTGGGGGGTGGTTAGTCATTAGGAGGTTAGTGTGTTTATTGTGTTATTTATGTCAAATGGAAGTATTTGATTATGATGACTAACTTTAATTTTTGTTAATGTTTTTGGTGAATCTGTAATTTAATTTAATTTAATTTTTGTTAGTGGTATAATTGTAATATGGGTTAGTGCCTTAGTGGGGTTAGTTAATATGTACATTTTATAAAAGGTTAATTGATTTATGAGTATAGCTTTATTTATATATGTGTTGAATGAAGTCATAATTTTGTAGTAAATATTGATTGAACTAATTAAAATAAAATGTTTTATTTTATATGCAAGTATTATATTGTTTAGACCATTTACTTCAATACGATTCAATTTAATTAATTATTTCAATTTTTAAACACCAAATAAATTAAATATAGTGTAAATATATTAGTTTTACCCTAACATGCTATAAAAATACTAATTGAACTATTAAAATGCAAAAACAAGCTTGAAATCTAGCTTATGTGAATTTTCCTTAAAAATTCACACCGCAACAGCCGCGATCCGTTACATTAGCCCCGTTACAACCCGTTCCCGCGACAACGCGACCGTTTCCGCGAACGCGTCCGTTACCGCATTTTTTTTCCCTGCCACAGCTACAGCAAGTTTCTACTGATTTCATCAAGTGACTACTGATGTCACATCTTTCACCTGCGTGTAATTAGTAAGTTCTTTGAAAACTGTTCACCGGATTGAGGATGTATTATTAAGGATTTTGACACGTTAATCTACTCCTAGGTCAACAGCAATTGTTTGGTATATAGGTGATATTGTAGCAAGTTACTCCTAGCAGCCTCATCTCTACAGTGCCCATCATCACCTCAGCATATTCTTATCGGTGCAAGTGAGATTTCCAGAATAACAGTAAAAGAAAAGCTTGTGAACAGTAAGATATTGTATCCTCAGTTCCCAACCATGGGTTAAGCAAGTAGGTTTAAATTGTTATATAGTTTAAAAGGAAATTCCCATTGGTGGCCCTTAGGTTTTTAAAATTCCTAGTGGTGGAAATCTTTGAAAAACTTTCCCATTGATAACTCCGGTTTACATATCATTTCACCTATTTCAAACCACTAATTGTAGTTAACAAACAAGTCATAACACTTGAGTTTAGAATACCTTTTAACCAGGTTTTATCGTTTAAAAGGAAATTCCCATTGGTGGCCCTTAGGTTTTTAAAATTCCTAGTGGTGGAAATCTTTGAAAAACTTTCCCGTTGATAGCCCTGGTTTACATATCATTTCACCTATTTCAAACCACTAATTGTAGTTAACAAACAAGTCGTAACACTTGAGTTTAGAATACCTTTTAACCAGGAATATCAATTATGTGTTTATGTGACAGAAAGAAGATACATTAGAGAAATACTATAAGATCAGACTAGTATAATATGATCAGATGAATCCGGCAAAGTCGTAATCAAACCAATCCCATGATGTGAAAGTTCACACAGGAAAGATAGCCAAATAAACTAACAAGCTATAAAAGCCACAATGTGTAAATGTACAAACATGGTTTCACCTAATTTTCCTTCAGGCTTTCCCTAACTTCCACATACACCAATAAAAGTATATGATAGCATGCTTGGAAAACTAATCAGATGTAAAATAATTTAGAAGTCAATACCCGGGCAACAGCTGATGAATCAATCGGATTCTTTCCCATCCCAATCCAAATCAGGGCAGCAAAAGCAATCATTAGAGCAAAAACTATGACAGTAACCTGGAATAGATAACAGTTATAAGAGAAATCTCAATCAAGATTGACCTATGGGTTTCGGAACATGATTCAAAATTATGCTTCATTTAATACCGTAATATATGGATGCCAACACATACCAAAATGACAACTCTTTGGCGGCTTCCAACCTGAATTGACGGAATAGGAAGGCATCTTTGATTACCAGCAATGTTTGACAATTGTGGCTTACTGGTGGTCTTATCCAACAAAGCTTCACGAGAATTATTGTCCCCCTCATCCTCCTCCTCATTAGCCTGGTGGCAAAGATCCACCCTATAAAATAATCCATCAAAGACATAGTACACAATAATGAAAAAAAAAGCAACTTCGGTGTACTCAAACTTTGCAAGCACACTATTCAGACAAGGCAACAAAGCAACAATTATGCCAACACATACATTTCTCTTTCTTTATTTACAGGCATGCCACTCGTTCTAAAATGATGAACCGAAATATAAAAAATATAAGCAAGACTGTAGCAACAATGTAGGACAATACTCCCACCAACCCAAGTTTGTGTTCCAATATACCCCATAGAAGATCTCCCAGAATGAAGTTCCTACCCAGTACCCACCTCTTTTCTCTCTACTCAAGATCAGGGTTGGGTCCACCAACCAATTGACCTTTTTTCCCTTACCTATATGTGCCAAAAGTGAGCAAATGGGAGCTAAAATTTGCGACAGAGATAGAAAACACAGGATTATATGGACATAAACATTGAAATAAGGGCCAAGGTTGGACGTAGCACAAACTACTGGAAACAAGGGAAGACTGGAGAAAGCACAAAGGCGACTATCACAAACACTTATATACCGAAAAGGGATATACACCTAAACGGTCATACAAAGGCATAAGAGATCAGAATCCCTATTTCGGCAAGTTAAATGCACCAGGAAATATGTAATCATACAAGGGTAGAAATGGAGGCAAATAAGAGAACATATATCAGTCTATTACTAGTAAACAATAATTTGGAACATCAAAACAGCATTTAATTTGTTGAAGGTTGCATGAAGCATCAGATTTCAGCCACTGGCCAACATGAAGCATATACACTTTACAATATCTCCAAGATATTGTAACTTCCTGCCTCAGGTTAAACAGTAAAACAACAGGGATAACTTTATAAATCAACTAGTCAAACAGATCAAAGATGGCAGCTGTCTATAAAAAAATTGGCCTCTCCAAATAAGCAAAAGAAAAGTTTCCAGCATAATACTCCCTCTGTTCAAACCGTTAGTACATGGTAACACTTCGAAATCATGCGTAAGTAACAGTAACGTCGATTATGGTGTTTTGGATTATAATGCTGTATATATCATTCATAAAGAAAATGTTGCCCATCCAGAATTTCTAGACAACTTTAGTAATGTTTAGACATAGCACATGGCTAGATATGAATTAAAAGGAACAATATATACAGCAAAACGAAACCAGCAAATAGGGCATAATTTGCAAGTTGATTTTTCCAAGATTAAAGCTCAAACAAGTGAGACTAACTACGTAATGTGTGTAAGATGTAATCACTAGGAACACCATAAGCCATAATCTCAGGACAGAAAGGAGCATAAGATACAGGCAACCACACACAGATCCCTTAACCATGAAACGTTGTGCACTACCAGGCACTATTAGGGAGGATATACATATGGCTAGCTGAAAAAATATACTCCCTCCGTATCAAAAAAAATGCAACATTTGCCATTTTTGGCCGTAACAAAAAAATACAACATTTGCAAACTTTCCATTTTAGGTAATTTTTTTTTGCTTTAATTACAAAAATGCCATTACTTAATCATAATTGAAACATCCTAAATTATCATTATAATTTAACTACAAATCAATTAAAGTTAATAATTCCTTCAACTCTTAACCCAATTACTCCAAATTCAACTTAAATTCACCCAACACCACACACCACCACGCTCAACCCTAAACACCACCACCACGCTCAACCCTCACACCACCACCACCACAAAACCCTAACCACTTTTTCGAAACCCTAACCACCACCATGCTCAACCCTAACCACCACCACCTTCACTACAACCACCACCTCACAACCCTAACCACCACCACGCAAAATCTGGGTTTTTGAAATCTAGACCATCACATACACCAAAATCTGGGTTGCTCACGCAAAATCCTTTGTCGTTGTTCACGCAATCTTCGGTGCGAATGAGAGAGAGAAAAGAAGTGAAAATGGAGGAGAGAGATTGGAGAAGATGTTGAAGCTTTAAGAGGAAGAAGGAGATTTGACGAGCGGAACGAGTGCGATTTCGATGATCTTTGAGGTTTAATGGAGAAGAAAGAGAATCTGATGCGGAGATCTCGACGGAGAGGAAGTTAGGGTTTTCGACATTGGAGGTTGAAGATGAAGATGATGAAGATGAAGTTGTTGTTGTTGTGGTGAGATTGTGAAATGTGGGGTTTGTGCGATGGTGTATGTGGTGGTCTCGATTTGGCTGGCTTTGGTGCGGTGGTTTATGTGGTGGTCTCGATTTGGCTGGCTTTGGTGGTGTCTGTGGTTGTCTGTGTGGTTGGTTGGTGGTAGGCGGTGATTGGTTGGTGGTAGGCGGTGGTCGGCAGTGGTTGGTTGGTGGTAGGCGGCGGTCGGCAGTGGTTGGTTGGTGGTAGGTGGTGGTAGGCAATGGTTGGTTGGTGGTAGGCGGTGGTGTCTGTGGTTGTTGGTGGTAGTCAGTGGTTGGTGAAGTGAAGATGGTGGCCCATTAATTACCTTTTCTCTCTCATCCTTCCCACTTAATACCCAAGCTAAATTACAATTACCAAATTTTGCCTAGGAATCCGTGTCGCACCCAAACGTTGCATTTTTTTTTGATACGGAGGGAGTAATATTTTGTGCTGAAATTAAAGTTACACCAGTCAAGTAAGAGCATGTCCCTATTATAAAACACAAAAAGGGGTAAATCTCAATATTATTGTTTAAACAATAATCTTCTTATAATATTGTTTTTCAAGTTAATCTCTCAATAATCTTTAAACAAACAGATTAATGAATTCCTTACATCTAATGGATCTAACATTAGAAAAGGGAACTATTCATTATCTTGATAAAGGAGGCCTAACTCTCACCGAACAAATTTTTTCCTTCCTTACTTGGATATTCACATAGGGAAATATAGCGCAACTATTGCCCACATATACCCAGAAGAAACTAAGTTCAATTGTAGCTCATAAAGTTTATTATCAATAGAAGCCGTTCATAAGATTTTAAGTTGCAGAATTTCTGTATAGGAATCAATAACCAACTGATATAGTTTCAAAGTGAATACTCTAGTAAGGTACTTCTTACAATGGGAAATAAACATACCAGTAAGAGAGCAATAGAAGAAATGCTGCAAAAAAGAGGATCTTAGGGAAGGCTGCAAAAAAAATTCCAAATAACTTTCAGAAAGCATTCCAGAATTAGCAACTGCCAGGTCACATTAACTAAATTCTTACCCATAAATACAAATCCGCAGGAGCTTGACCAGCATGACCATCCTTTGCAAGTGGCGACGAGTGTTAATATAAAATAAACAACATAACCTGCCAGAAAAGCCAAATATGTAAGTTTGGTTCCCTGAAAAAGTATTAAAGATCCCTAGAACAAATTCCACAAAACAAGCAGAAGACACAAGATTGGCATAGATCTATCCATATACGACCAAGCTTTTGAGACTGTGAACCATAAACAAAATTGAAACTGCTCTGCCGTATGTACAATATATAACATGTATTGATTGAACACTGGAAGTCTCAAACAGGGTTCTCTGTGAGGAACACCAGCATATTTAGAATTTCTCACAGTCCCTTGGAAAGAGATAGAGAGAAACTTTTTACCATAAAGGAAGTATTGCAACTATTTAAGAGTTTCCCAATATAGAAAGTGTTGTTACTATTTAGAAGTTTCCTGATACAGAAAGTGTTGCAACTAATTGAGTACGGAGGTAGTATGTTCTAATTTGTTCCAGAAAGGATAGAACCAAATGGCTTTTAATTATTTCCAATCCATTCTGACAGTAGGATGTTTTAAGGCACAATACAGATAGAGATATAGCTGGAAGAAAGAGAAATAGAGAGACAAAGAGGCTATGCAGTAAGGTAATCAGCTCAAATGTAATTCTTACACCATTAAGTATCACCCCCAAGTGCAACTTACAATAAAATATCCCTGATCTATTCCCTACTCCCTCAAGGAATCTAGTTATCATCAATATACACAACCATGGTTCAAAAATGAGGAATCAGTTACGATCACGAAAAATGGTAGCCATCAAGGGAGTGAAACGGATATGTTGATCACGGACCACGTAACCGTTGTTGTGGTATATATGTGGTTGTATAGTCTCTTTCTGAAATAATTGTACGATTGTACCCAGGACTAGGTATATCATAAATGAATAATCAATTACTTTGGTTTTTAGCACTTCAGATGAGTTTTCAGCATGGGAAAATAACCAAAACGATCAGACGGTAGGAGTTTGGAATACAAGTGAATATTGTAATGTTCGATGTGGTGGAATTCAGGCGAATCGGGTTCGATTCGGTTTCATTAATGATAATCTGGTATGAAGTATGAACCTATCATTATCTTCTACCCATCTTGGAATGCCTTTACAATATGGGTGCACCGAACCGTAATGGTGTTGTTTTGACAACATGCTGACAAGTTTAGGTGTTCATTTATTTGAGCTTGAGCTTTCCCTTTAAGAAAGTTTTTGATGTTAGCAAGTGGCGAATTTTTTTAGTGCTTCAAAGAGTAATTGTATACCTTTTATTCATCAAGGCCCCTCTTAAACGCACCGTGTGTGAAGAAAAAAGGCATACACTCATACCTTCCAAGTTCCGACCATCTTACATGGGATTAGCCATCCTACTAGGCAATAGGGTTTCTCCACAACTTCTTGTGGTGATACTGTTGAGAGTTAATATAATGAAGTTAGAACCTTTTTTACGCAGTCACTCATTTTTCCACCACTTAATTTACACCATTTATTCATGTTAGCTGATTCCTAGTCGCCTACTAAGAGAAAAGATTCAGATTGCATGTCAAGGATTGATTACCAGTCAATCCCCGACTTCTTATCATACTGCGTACACATAATATAGATGAGACCTTGCTTTTCCATTAGTAAGTATTGTTGTCTCCACATAGAAATTGTATTATCCAGGCATGATCGTAAGTCCCACATGCACTCACAGTTGAGGAACTAATTTTTGCGGCTATTGCAGCCTAATATTTGAGGTTAGGGTAAGCTTGAAAGCCTTTACAATTGTGATAATGCGGCCTCCATTTAAGACCAATTATCTCGGTCGAGGCATTAGAAGTTTGTCTCATAGTTAACCTCATAAAGTCTGATAATTGATTATAAGAAAACCTATGCACATTGGCAAAGTTAGCTGCACAAGCACCATCATAATATGCTTACACAAAGCAAATCGGAAAACATGAAACAACTATAAATAGCAGAAGGCATAATGTATGAAATAGAGCTACCACAAACTATTCTTTTCAAGCACCAGAAGGGGATAGAGAAGATTTCATCTTGATACAGCAAAAATTCATATATACTTCCCTCTTTTTCCACTAGAAGCAGAAAAGCAAGTATCACACAAGACATCTACTATATTAATTCTTACCCGAGTTACAGAGACCAATCATGAGATGAAAGACCTGCAATAACAGATGAATTTGATTCATGTTATGCCAATTAGCCTCGGAAAGCAAATGCACAGAAAGAATACATAGTTTTTGTTTGTACTCGTGTCTTTGTCAATTGTGAGGAGAAAGATGTTAAAACAAATCAGTTCACCCCCCCCCCCCCAAACAAAACAAAAAAAAACACCCACACAAAAACAGAAACATGGAATGTTGTCATGGCACCCTGTTTGTCATAAATTATCTCATAAGCTCTCCATCAAGTCTCCATTGGCCATCAAGTGCAACGTAGGCTGCACAAAATGTTTTTCTGCTCAAGCATTAAGAATTAGGCGATGCTTGGATTGAGGGTAAGTATTAAGGGGGTGATAAAAGTCAAACATAGGAAAACTAAGACATTTAGAGGTGATGATAAAGGGGATAGAGTGGTGGTAGAGAGGATAAGGTAGTGTTGGTAGGAAGGAAATGGAGGAAAGAAGGGAATTTTGGGGGTAATAATTACCCAACACCACCTCTAGGTAATCTTAGAACAAACATATTGTGCATGTGATTATATATCTGATCTTACAAGCTATGGTACTTGGACTGAGGGTTCTCGTGTCCAATATGAGTATGAACTTAAGCGTCCAATTCCGCTATTTTGTGATTCCTGCCCATAATTTTGACCCAAAATGAAGTACTAAAGTAACCAGATCCATGTAAGAGTATCACGTATTCGAGAATTGGTGGTTGAGATAATAAGAATATATTACAAGGCAGACTAACGTTCAAGTCTCACACTACTAGTCATTTCAAGGAATAAGATGATTGGAAAGGTCATGAATTTGGCTTAATCGTTTCAAACAAGGGATGAATAGAACATGGGAGCAATGGCTCTTGGGCTAAGGCAATAACTCCGTCAGTGGAGGCGGCTTCTCACATAGAAGATAGAAAAGCAAAGAAAGCGACATGGCTTAAGTTGTTATTGGTACCAATTGGATACACATCAGCAAAAATTAAAGCTTCAAGTCAGATAGGTTTGGCTTCTGCTTCGGTGGGGGATCTGTTGAAAACAACTAAATAAAGGAGGATAATCTTGATACCAACACATGACATTGTTCAAACGGAAAAGCAAGTCTTTCACATGAGAAAAGTTTCAACATGGAGCATCTAGAAAAAGATGATGAAAATCAAGAAACTTGTAAACTAGGAAGAACAAGCACCAGATGATGCAAAATTGATAAACATGAGCAGAACCTCAGCAGAACTCAGAGTAACAATAATCATCTTAAACATGGAAAATGCAACTGAGTATGGGCAGTGACTTACCTTTTGGCGGGTCCAACCTAGTTGCGCATTTCTAGAGTGAATCCTCACCAACTGGGCGCAAGGAAAAGCACAAGGAACAAATGTTAAAAATTATATGGCCCCAATAAAGAGAGAAGAAAGACACTATAGTAACAACACCCGTCAGAGGACAGAAGGAAGTTTACAATGATATTGGTTATGCTTCTCGATGATTTTAGGCCAGCAATGCGAAAATAGGATCAAGTTGGAGAAAATTAGTGCCATATGGCCCATATCCCATAAACTATACAGAGCAAGATTCTCAAAAAATTTACTACTTTAAACACCTTGCCATAGTAAAAATCCTGCCATGTGAGGGCAACAACTCCCAAACATACACCATCAATGAAAGCCAAAATAGGGAAAGAAATAAAAAAAAGCGAAAGAAAAAGTGAGGGAGGACGGTGAAGAACTCAGATACATATTGGATAACCTCAAAAATGACAATCATTAAGAAAACATAAGACCATATAAAAAATTTAAAGCAGGTTCTCCAAAAATGTCACTTTAAGTTGGTATGCAGCAGTGCATAAAGTTATATTAACATTGATCTCAGCAGTCAAAACTATGTGAGGTCATCTTAAAAGAGTTTCAATTATTAATTAACCAACATTCCCAACTATAAGGTTTGCTTCTCATAACACTTCAATGTTTTAGTTTGTTGTCTTTATTTGGTCATTTTTACGTCATCTACACACAAGAAAATAATAGTTTGGGCTGTTTTGAGAAGTAAGCCTCCAAAATAGCTGGACAATTGTTGGCTACTCAATAGTTGAAACTGTTTTGGGAAGACCGCTCATAGTTTGAACTAGTGGCATCAATTTTTCTTTTAATGAAATGGTTGCTATGGAATGCTAAACTTGATTAAGTAAGGAATTGATCATGGCTTCCATATGTTCACGTGTCTACTTCAATTGATTGAAACCAAAAAATGCCACAAAAGTGATGTCCAAGCAAAACAAGAACCAAACAACACGTGAGGCAAACACTTCGAACTTCCCAAGATGCACAAAAATACAACATGACTACCAACAAAAAAAACCCTTAGGAAACACAATGTAGAAATCTTGCTTGCAAATACTAACTCCACATGGAGGCATCCCCTCTCTACATAAAACCCCCTTCAAAGATAGGAAGTAAGTGTATCTATAAGACTACTAGTGTTCAAGACAACATTCTCTATTTATTCAAATCAACATTCACTCACAATCACCAAAGACAAAAAAAAAAATACCCTAAAGGGAAACCCCCCAGGTGAACATTAGACTATAAACTTCAAGTAGAGAAACACTCACGGCTCGTATGGTAGTCGGTTTGCTATTACATCAAATTGAACTGAGTCTCATGTCAATGTCAAAAGTCTTGTTTCTACACCCGTAAACACGTCTTTACCTTCACAAAATTTCATAATCATTCGTTACCACTTCGGAAGGTGGTATTGAGTGCTAAGAGAAAATTTATAAAGGGCAACACATGTATAAGGATGAAATTTCATTACTATTGACTTTAGGATAGACCCTTTCTAACAAAATGACAAAATTCATCCTTTAATGCTATTTATTACCACCTCCCAAGTAGGCCATCAGGATTTCTATTGGTTGGGTACTCGAAGAATTCACTTAGCACTCGTCTTAAGATGTATTGAATGCATAAACTATCAATTGTCCCATCAACTCAAAACCACTTTGGTGACCCAAAATGGGTCACCAATTTATTTAAAGAATTTGAGTTTACTCTCGTTTTGTTTGGTTGGGAGGTAAACGTTCTCCGGAAAACTAATTCCTCACTTTCTTTTGTTTGGTTTGTAAAGATGGAAAATAGGTTTCCTAACTATTAGGAACACGTTTTCTCCCTATTTCTAACATTCCTTTTTCCTTTCTCTCGTCCATCCTTTCATTTCTTTTTTATAATTCCTTTTCCTCACACTTTCCATGTAGGAAAATTGGAACCAACAACACCAACTATTCTTTTATGCCCAAAACAACACACAACACAAGTTCTATGCGATAGGTGCACGAAACAACACAAACTAAAGAAGGTGTGCCACCACAAGCTCTATGCGATAGGAGCATGAAACAAAACAAATGAATCTTGTGATGGGTGCACAAAACAACATAAACCCTATGTAGAATCTCAAGCTAAAATGTCTTATAATGTTGTTTTGGGTTGTTTTTTGCACCCATCACATGAAGTTTGAGTTGTGCATTGCATCTTCTTTAGTTTGTGCTGTTTTGTGCACTAAACAAACAGTTGGTGTTATTGGCGCTAATTTTTCCATTCATGTAAGGAACCAAACAAACTTAAACTAATCACCAGTTGAGTTTTCCCTTGGAAAAATAGTTTTTTACCAAGTTAAAGCAATACTACATATAAATTACTTAAGGAAAACCTAGCCAATTAAATGCATTCTGTATCTGCCTTGCAATGTACCGGAATTTCTTCAACGTATCTATCTCGTTTCACATTGTTCTTCACTTTTCTTACATCAGTCATAATAGCCTCGGATTCATTGGAAGGTAAGGATCACTATTATATCACAATCTCTATCCAAAACGAAGGAAATAAGTTACCCCCCCTCCATATACAATAATGAAATTATCAATGAAACCAGATGGGGATCCATACAGCTCAGCTTAGCTAAAACTGACCCACTATAAGAATTGCATTTAATTCACAAAGCTAATGAAACAAACAACCACATTTGACAAAACAACAAGTACCCAGAATCAAAAATCCCAGCAAACAAACAAACCAATAAAATCATCAACCAAGACCCTCCCTTTAAAAAAGATAGAAAATTAAGCACAACTAAATACATACCTGACAGAAAGCAAAAACAGCAATAGCAGCATCAACACAAGCAAGGGTAGAATAGACAGCAAGAATTGAAGGTGGGAAGCAAGTGTTGGCCCTCAATTCCAACATACTTTTTCTCTCTGAATGAAATTTGAACCAATAACACTCAAAAGAACAGAGAAAAATCAATCCTTTAACACACTCTTAATATGTCTCCTATCTTTGGGGAATTGAAGAGAGAAATACAGATACAATGGGTTGCCTTCTGGGACCAAGAGATGTAAAGGAAGCAGCAGGATTGAAAAAGATATATTTTGACAGTATCTTTCATGACAGATCCGCACCCGGATTTGCTCCACTGCACAAACTGTAAAAATTGGGTATTTTTTAATTTGAGAGGATCACACGGAGAAGATATATATACTTAATAATCAAAGGTTCAAATTTGAAGAAAGGGTAATTAAAACGTGAAAACTGAGAAGAAGAATTCTAAATAGTGGTGGAGTTTTCAAGTTTAAGCCCCCAGAAAGTCGTAATGGTAATTGTTTGAGTTTCAAGGTACCTGCCTGCGCTGCGTTAATGATGAAGATTGAATATTCCTGATGGCAGCCTCAATTGATCCCCTATGTTAATAGTATTTGGACTCGACAATATGCCTAAATCAACTCCACTTTTTGATATGGGATTCCTTTTGAAATACCAAAGACCATTATGTTCTCTTTTCTATCCTCTCGACAAAACAATATACTATTATGTTCTCTTTTGTAAAGGTTGGTAAGCCTAGTGTTTAAGATAATATAGAACTAGGTAGGGGATGAGCCGGTCCCATATGAGTTTGGCTCGGTCCAACACAATTCTTCTACTTCTCCGACACGAGCACGCTTCATTGGTGGTGGGTCATGGATTGAATCTGGACATCATTTTCAAATTGTATTCTCAACTTACGGCAAGTCGGGTTGTTTCTTCACCTGCTCATTTTCAATCAAAAAACGTCAAAAAATGCATATACAATTTTGTAGGCGGTCTGTCGACACATGCGATAGTCGTGCCACTCTTTGAAATATTGCCAAGAGCCAGCACGACATGAGTTTTCCTTGGCTCGCGTCAAGCTCCGAAGCACGGAAACACTCATTTGCCTCAGCGTTTCGGTTTCTAAAACGTTTCGAAACGCGCTAGATTCACAAGTCAAACATTTCCTTTTAATCCTTGACACGCAGGCAGTTTCCAACCAGAAAAATCAACTATGGAAACGCAATTTTCACGCCAAGAGGAAGGTTTCCTAAGTTTACTCTACTTTTCCCAAAATAATACCTTAGTTTCGAAAACTTATTATACGTTTCCTATTAATTTTATGAAATTGAAGACCCTAATTCTTGATACTCACTGTAAGTCGTTCTCACCTTGACGCTGATATTCTCTTTCTTCTTGAAGACCCAGGTTGTTTGTCTTCTCCATCTAACTGTAAGTTGCTCTCATCCATGGCTTCTTTGCTTTTTTCAGTTTCTAATTTTCATTCAAATTTTTTGCTTTATTTGAATAATAGAGTACAAAGATTTGTTTTTCATGGCACAAAGATAAAAGATCTTATTTTTTATCCATTTTTGTGGGAGAATTTGGGTTCTTGAACCAAAATAACATATTAAATAATTTGAAGAATTTGGGTTGGTGTGCTTTTGTTGAAACACTGTAATTGATAATATCTTCTGACTTCTTTGCTTGGCTTATGTTGGATCACTATAATCGATTTTTGTTTTTTTTTTGCTTTTGAGACCTTCACTGCTTCTGTAAGTCTGTTGTGCTTTGTTGTTTACGAAGAAGACAATTCATGGCCACTACTGGGAGTGGCGCTCTCTTTATTAAAAGTGTTAGTTGCTCTGATGAAGAAGAGGATAAACATTTCGGATAAACATTTCATTTCTAATATTTTGAAAGAAGTTATTGATGAGGTTGGAGAGATGAATGTAGTCCAAGTAATTACCGATCATGCTAGCAATTGCAAAGGTGATGGAGCACTTACTGAAGGCATATATCCATGGATTTATTAGACCCCTTGTGTTGTTCACACTTTAAACCTTACTTTGAAGAACATTTGTGCTGCAAAAATGTAGTGACTAACCAGGATACGTATGTTGAATGTCTTTGTATTACTCAAGTTCATGATGATGCCCTGCAAGTGAAAAATGAGGAATGCGGGAATTATAGAGAGGATGATCAAGGTAAGACAAGTTTCGTAAGAGAGAAGGTGATGGATGAGGATTGGTGGGATAAAGTGGAGTACATTCTTTCTTTTACTAGACCAATTTATGATAGGAAAAATTGTAAGAATAAATCAATCTTTGCATTGATCGCTTCTAACAAGTCAACCTAACAATATTCTAGAAACAAGTTAACCTTGTGTACCCCTCCGCTTTTAACAAGTCAAAACCGTCTTTCACCTCTTAGTGACCTATTTAACAGGTTAAAATGACATATGTCACTCTTTTATTGAACAATTTAAAATTTATATTTTAAAAAACAATTCGAAAAAAAGACCCTCTCTCCCTCCTCCACCACCCCAACATCAGACCATTGCCCCACCCCCACGCCCACACTCTCACTCACACTCACACCTTTACCACCATCCTCACTGGCACACACACACCACCACCCTCACTGAAATCCATCCACCAAAAACCCTATTACTAGCCTGAATGTAATAGCCCTGTTTTAAGAGCACCTTTATTAATTATTAATTATAATATTAGCTTAATTAATGTCTGAAACCCTTGTGTTTTAAATGAAACTTATATTTGATTTTATTATTATTATTAAGAAGCTGTGCTATATTTATTGACGTAATTATTTTAAATTATATTTAGGGAATTACTTTTAATAATTTAGAGTTTTATATTAATATAAGAAATGGGCTTGAATTATTAGCTTTAATGAGATTTCTATTTCAAATAGACAAATTAATTATATTTATATATATGTAAAAATAAATATATTAGAGGGTGGTGATTTATTTCATAGGTTAGATTTAAATAAAAAAAGGGAAAGAGTGATGGAATGGCGTGGCAATTAGAGGAGGAAGGAAGGTAGGGATGGCAATTCAGCCCGACTTCGACTCGAGTCCGACTCGAACCGAAGGAAAAAGTCTGATCCGAATCCGAAAACATAAAAGTCCGAATGAAATCCGATAGGAGTTGGACCTTAGGTAAGATCCGATCCGAATCCAACTAGAGTCCGATTATTACTTGTTACCTCGTCAACTAATAGATTGAAAGTACATTTTAATAGAAATAATAGATTTACATTATAAGAAATTAAGTAGAACATTAAAAATTTTATATTAAAGATGTGTTTTGGTTATTTAATATGGTAATTTAATCCGAATTCGATCCGAGTCCGAAACAATCCGAAGGAAAAAGTCCGAGTCCGAATCCAAGAATATATAGTCCAAATCCTAATAGGAGTGTAAAAATGATAGTCCGATTAAAATGGAGCGGACTTGGAGTTTGGTAAGTCTGATCCGAGTCTGATCCATTGCCATTCCTAAAGGAATGGAGTATGTGTGAGAGAGGTAAATAGGGAGAGGTATGACACATCAAATGAATGAGTAAATAAAAAACAAAAAAAGAAACAAAGGGGCTGAACCCCCTGTAGTCGCCCAGAAAGAAAAGAGAAGGGAGGCGAGAAGAAGAGAAAGAGAGAAGAGGAAGATGGAGGGGCGGCAAAGCGAAGGAGCGGCGTTGATGGCTGTGTGGAGGCGGCGCGAGATGGAGGACGAAGAAAGTGAAGAAAAGAGAAAGGGGCGCACGACGGGGGACACGCGAACGAGAGCTGACCACCGTCGGACCTAGCCACACCATTTTAGGTGGTTCTCCGGCACGAAAAGAGGCAGGGGAAAAAGAGGGAGAAGCCTAGTGTATCAAAACCCTAGCTTAGTGTCAGAATTCAACTCTAAATTGAGATGTTTAGAGAAAAAGTTAAAAGGATTGGGTGAAGGGCCATGAACCACCGTAAACCACTACCTCCACTGCCGTTCTTGCTCACCTTGAAACCCTAACTGAGGTACTAAACCACTACTTTTGATTATAGAACATAAATTCAGCTTTAAACCAATTGTTAGATTAGTTAATGTTTAATCTTATTTTGTTCAGTCATAATTTAGAAATGAATTTTGATGTTTAGTTACTGATTTAGGTTTAATATTAGTAAGTTGATAAACTGAGATAATTGGGTGTTGCTATTGTTCCTGCTTTGTTGACATGGTACCGGGTTCTCTTGTTTAACGAATACAAATGCTCTGTATATTCAGTTTTTATCTATGTCTGGTTATATGATGATATTTTGAGGACATAAACTATAGTAGTTAAACTCTTAGATTATGAGTTTAAGTATGAGACTGGTTAAAGTATGGAAATTGTTAATTTGAATAGGTAGGACTCAATCTAAGTTCATTAGTAATGGTTGAAAGCTTGTAGTTTGGTGTAATTCGCGGAAGTGGATATAGGATAGCACACGTTTAGCATTTCTTTTGGGATGATGTTGAGAAGGGGGGTCGATAACTATTGGAATGAGAGAATTAGTGCAGGAAGGAACCTTGTAAGTAGAACAAAATTGTTATAGGGGATTTCTTGATTCTTCTTTCTAAGTAAATTCTTGAAACTAATGGGTCTTATATGGAATATGAATACAATCTAATTATTTAATGTATATATTTATAATTCGGAATTCAGTTAGTAACCAATGAATTGGTTAGAATATAATACATTTGAAATTGAGGAATTGAATTGAAATTTTGATTAGTAAGTCACTAAAACAACTTAAGTTGTCTATCGATTGAAGTTAGTTAGGTAAGTTTCAATTGGAGTAATCTAAGTTTGGTACCATAACCTTAATTAACTAATAAGGGAACCAAAGATAGGAAGTTGACATGAGTTGTAAAAGATTTCACTAAAATAAATACAACTATATGATCACTAATGTTCAATATGATTATTAAAGAGAAAGATGACTAAATTGCTAGCCAAACTAATAACCTGAAAGACGGATTAGTTTCTTTAATACAATGAGAGACTCCTAAATGATATTACTACAATTCATATTAACTAGAGAGTTATGATCAATGTTAATATCATCTTAACGAGTCTATGAACTGGTTAGAGTTGATTTTGGAAGTAGATTAAGAGTCGAAGGGGTTGTAATTTAGAATTCTAAATAAGAACATATGTATAACGAGGTGGTCTATGTATTTGTAATATGTATTAATTAGCAAGTCTAAATATGAAAGTGTAGATAACAACGTAACCAATATATATATCTAAAAATAATTGTTGTTGTTAGTAATGAGGAAAGGATAAAGCCATAACTATTGTTTATAAAGGTTATACAAACTCAGATATAAGATCTTAAACTAAATCATCCCCGATCTTATCAAGTCTATGTTTTTAAGATTAGCAGAACCTTCTTAGCGATTAGTTGAGCTACGTAAATGTCCTAGTTGTGATGGGAGAATTAGTTGTTATGTTCAGCTGTTGTTGATTTAGGAGATTCACAAAAGAACCTAATAAAAGGAAGTTATGTAGGGCTAGCTTGTGTGAGTAACTCTAATATAGAATGAGTATCGATCTGTTCCATTACTGAGGTATACACTAGTAGGGATGTTATAATGCTAGGAGTTGAGGTTATTAAGATAAATTATGGAGGTTGAGTTTACGACTGATTAGTAAATGATTATATTGAGGTCGGTGAAGTAATTCGATTGGAGATGTTATTGGAAAAGGAATTAGCCATAGTGGTCTTGTGAGATATCGGTCATGCTAATAATATCTTTATAATTATATGAAATGATTTTCAAATCGATTACTTTATATATCACTTGATTTACGAAATTAAAGTGTGATATTTATGAGAATGTGTTACAAGGTGAAATGTGAAATGTTATATGTGAAATAAGGTGAATGAGTCGCCACATACTATGTTGAATATATATAATATAAATAAGAATGGTGAATTGAGGTTGTGAAGATGCACCCGGTTTAGGGCGGGTAGTCCCTAACTGTTACCCAATCAGGAGGGGCGAAATCCTAACGGTGAAGGACATGTCCAGTTTAAGTCTTGCAAGCAGAATATAAAAGGTGGGGTGACGACCCTCAACAGTTTGAAGATAGCTGGTACGTAGTGCCCCTCTCCACTCGCGTTCACACCGAAATAAGAAATGGAAATGAATGTTTCTTGTAAGAAACTTAAATGTTGTGGAAATAAACCAAGTTTTCAAATAAATATTATATCGCTATACCTTTTCTTATGAACTACGATTTCAATAAGAGTTGTATATTGTTGTAAGGATTGTTGAGTAAGTGATTTGAAGTATATATAGAGTTTATGTGAATTGTTGTGAATATATTGACGAGTGTTTTAAACAAAAGCCACCAAAGCATGTTTTACTTGTTTTACGGGTTTAGTACTCAGCGCGTTGCTGATGTGAGTGAAATGTTTTGTTTTGTCATTTCTGTGGCCTGTCACTTGGGTGGGTGGCAGCCCCTAATGAGTTTCAGGTGGATGCAATGAAGTTGTGGAAGCTTGGAGCAGGAATTCTTATCACAACTATCTTTACATGTATTGAGGCGAGTACGATCGAGTTTGTAACAACGTAGTTATTAGTTATATTGTAAATAGTTATAAAATAGGAATTTGTAAAGTAGAAGCTGGAAATAGTTGCTGGAAATATATTAAAATGATATACAAGTTTATAACTTGGACGCGAGTCCTAAGTTAAATTTTAGGCGGTCCGTATTTCAAACGGAGCTTTGCGGAATTTTCTGTAGACTTTTATTATTTAATTAATACCATTCAGATCATTTAGATAACTTCATTTAGTTTTGATGGTTTATAGTTAAAAGTTTTAAAAAGTTCAGGTTTTTAGTGTTCCATACTCTTCGTTTTAGGACGATGAGTGTGATGGTAATTTTTAATTTATTTTTTCTTATCTGAACTTATTCGACTTTATTAGACATTATTTGACCTTATCATACCTTATTATACCTTATTCCACCTTATTTGACCATATTTATTATTAATATTATTAATTATTAATATTACTATTTTATTTATTTATTATTATTATTTATTCTATTACCAATTTATTTATTATCATTCCTATCTCTAATATAATAGTAATTATTATAACTATTTTTCTTATTATCTTTTTGATTTTATTCTCAGTAATACTACTATTATTATTATATTATTATTATTCAAATTATTTATTATTATTGGTTTATAAGTCATTATTTGTTGTTATTCATTATTGTTTATAAATTTCTACGGAGGCAAACTTAAAAGACTCATATCAATAGATTCAAGAACAACCACCAATTACAATAGTTTAATGTTCATATGAATACTTTATAAACGATAATCCATAAAAATCAGTATCTCTTATTCACGTAAACGAATTAAATTTTCTAGCGTACAAGAAAAAGTTAAAATAAGTTGTTTATTTATTTTATCATTGATAGCATAAATTAATGATTATACTAGTATGAACTTAAAATAAGAAAAATTCAGGAACTACACACAAGGAGTTGTAACCGTTGATCTCAATTTCCTAACATTATTTAAAGAGATGGGATCATTCCACCTCAGCAATCCGTGTAAATTGCAAGAGCAACATGGATTAGCTGACAAGTTGGTAGCACACGGATAGGTTCTTTAAGCCATTGGATGGAAGCCTGCTATCTAATCTAATGGCTTAAAATAAAAAGGTGAACTACAAAAACAAGCACATCATTCAACCTCCCACTCTTTTTTGTTCTTGTTTCTACTCCCCATCTTAGATGATTTGAATTCAGTAAACCCATAATTCCTCAAAGAAAGCTTAGTGAAGCAAAGAGTGGAAAATTTTAACAAAAAACAGATTTTTGTAAGAGGTTCGTGCTCCACCATCCACCAACACCATTGCAAACCTGCTCCGGCCTCATCGCCGTCAATGACCACCAGCAGCACCGCCGCCCAGTCGCGCTGCCAGTAACCCCATTTCACAAAACTTGATCTGGAATACACCAAAGCCAGGAAATGTTAGCCCAAATCCTAAAATCCTACTCTTATTGATATCTTAGCTATGGATGGTGTTGATATCTCTGTTTCTGAGGGTGAACGTGGAAATGGGTTGCTTGGGTTTATTGGGAATTTGCTTGGCTTTTGCAGGGTTGTTTTTAGTTGATTTTTAGGTGATTTTTTTAGTTGATTTTTAGTTGATTTTTTTTGTTAATTTTTTTCTTGTTAATGATGAGTTTTTTTTTGTACTACAACTATATTTATGAGAAGTAGATATATTATTATTTGGATTTGTTGATAACATATTATTATTGGTAGCTCTTCTCTGACTACTATATTAGCCTTTTTAATGGTTATTTCGGATACTATTACCAATTAATACCATACCATTAGTAACTATGACACTAAACTTGTGTCTTTTGTATCAATTACTTTTGGTTTGTTATTATTGTATAATTATAGTATTCGAAATCAATTTTGATATTAAAGACCTATGCCTTTGGTATTGATTAATTTTGATACTATTGAGTTATAGTATCAGAAATTAATTCTGTTACTACATGCTTGTGCTTTTAGTATCATTTAATTTTGATACTATTTTAAGTCTTTAGTAACGAAAGTCACTTTCGATACGAAAGGCGTATGCTTCCGTATCAGTTAAGGTTGATACTATTGGGTATTTTTAGCATCAGATTTTATTTCCGATACCATAGACTTAAACATAGCATCAGTTCTTTCTGGTACTATATTCCGATACTAAGACTTAACTGATACTATAAGTACCCCCTTTTAGTATCGGAAATGATAATTGATACCAGCCCTTTAGCCACAGAGGTACTAGTATCGGTTGAGTATCGGAAGTGTTTTTCGATACTAAAGACCTATAGTATCGATTAGAGCCCTCTTTAGTGTCAATTATTTCCGATACTAAAGACCATTTTTCTAGTAGTGATATTGTATCTTGTAGTCATTAAATAAAACTTTCATAGTACTTAATACCAAATTAACTCGCCTCAAAGCCTCATCCCTACCAAATAACTTGGTAAAACAATATTCCACAAATTTCACTTTATACATAGGGTCAAGAATCGCCGCACAAGACAAGTACAAGTTATAATCAGACCAATATTTGTCAAATTTTACTATCATTGGTTGAACCATGTCTTTCAAAATCTCAATCGAACCATTTGATGCCTCAACCAAATGAAGATGAACCATCCAAGCCCCTTTGAAGTATATGTTAGATGTAGGATATTTAGTAGCCGAAAACATGCAAGTAACGTTATAAAATAACTCCAAAAAGTTATGAACAACACAAATTTGATCCCACTCACCTTCTAATGGAATATATGGCTTAAACGGAGCATTGTTTGACCATAAGTGCATGAAGACATCTTTGAAGTAAAGAATGGTATCTAGCATGTCATAAGTTGAATTCCAACGAACTTGCATATCAAGGTTCAATTTTCTTCTCTCATCTAAATGGAAAATTCGTTTAGCACAATCATCGAACTCTTTGCTCCTATGAGAAGACCTAATTATTGCCTTTATCAATTTCCGAACTTTGTCCAATATCTCTGTAATGCAAGTTAATCCTTTTTGCACAACAATATTTAGAATGTGGGCACAACAACGTACATGAAATAAAGTCTCACCACAAGTCAATCCCCCTCTAGGGACAAGCCGTTTTTGCAAAGTAGAAACCATTATATCATTATAAGTGGAATTATCAACGGTCATAGAAAAGATCTTGTCAGTCAAGCCCCATTGATTTAAAAACATACACATCTCATTTGCAATACTAACTCCATCATGTGGAGGAGCTAAGGCCCTAAACCTTAGGATTCTTTTATGAAGTTTCCAATCATCATCAATAAAGTGAGCGGTAACAGAAATGTAATGTTGTCTAGTATGATCCGATTTCCAGTTATCCGTTGTCAAACAAATTCGACTAGAAACTTTAGACAACTCATATTTCACTTTCTCCCTCTCCAACACATATATCGACAACAAGTCTCTCTTGGCCGTTGCACGACTATATGGGACAAAACTAGGGTTAGCTCTAGCCATCATTCTCCTAAATCCTTTCTCTTAAACTATAGAGAAAGGATGTGCTCCTTCGGCTATGAACAAACCAATATCTTTCCGAAGTTCATTCATGTCAAACACAAATTCCCCCATCACTATCATCCTCATCTCTAAGGTCAACATGCCTTTTTGGACATCTAAGCAAGTGACGCTTTAAATGAGAAGTGCCACTATCACGATTTGTAGACAACACAACATTGCAATGCATACAAATCGCTACTCTCTCACCTTGAGCATTCCTTTCTTCAACGAGTTCTTTCCACACTTTGGACCTCTTCTTTCGCTTACGTTGAGGAGGCAAGACATACTCAGTGTACCCATCTTCGGGATCATCCTCCATGGTAGTTGTACCTAGAGCATTTTACCAAAAGAACTACTTAATTATTACATATCATTTCCCAGCACAATTATCCAAAATGAAAAATCAAAATCAATATACAGTTCCTGGAACATTAAAGGTAATAGTTGATACACAAATCAGGTTACATTAATTTACAGAAATTCAAGCATTGATTTACAAATCAGGTTATATTGATACAAAAATTGAAGAAAACGAAGTTGTGATTACAAATTACAAAAACGAAGCTGTGATTACAAATTACAAAAATGAAGAGAACACAAATCTATTATAATAACAAACGATATTCAGCGACAATAACAGACGAGATTAACAAAAAAAAAATGAGTATTCAAACCTGAATCAATCGATGAAGATGAGTGCAAAAAATTGAGCGAAATTAGAACAATCGATAGTTTCTGATATTAGGGTTTATATTCTGCAAGCCTTGATTCGAGAATTTGCAGTGGAATCAATGTTGAATAATCGATATTGAACAATCGAAAAGAAGAACGTAGTTTGAGATGTTGAAGAATCGATATTCGAGAATTTCCAGTGCCATTCGATTCATTTGAGATGAAGAAGAGAAGAACGTAATTTGAGATGAAGAGAAGAATGGGTTATGGAAGACTGACCCTCTAACTGAGCCCAACTACGTTTTGTTCAAAATTATTGGGCTGCCCAATAAAGCCCTATTACAACCCTACGATATTATACCCTATAAAAGCCCTGTCCATTACCCTATAAGCTCGGCCCAGCCCTATACCCATTGGGCTACCCTACCCAATAACCACCCCTAGTTGTGCATACATTGGAGGAGAGTTGTTTATTGCTGAAAATGTACCTTATGAAATTAAGAGGAAAAAATTAGAAGACAATAACATACCTTGTGTTTGATAAAGATTGCAACATGAGATCGAAATTGAAGCCTCAAAGGTAATTTGAGAAGAACCCTAAGCTTTGAAGATTTGGGAGGAAATTTGAATATAAAAGAACGGATTTGGGAGGAAATTTGAGTATAGAAGAATTGAGGGTTAAAAAAAAAGTCAACGTCGAAAAAGTCTTTTTTGTCCTGAAAAACGTAAATAGGTTGTTAGTAACAACCGGAAGTGTTTTATTAGGTCTTAAGTCCTTCCTTACCAAACTCGTGTTTTATTAAGCTCCTTCTTACAAAACACCCTAGAAAGTAATATACTCCATCTTTTCCAAAATGCTTGTTACACTTATCTAGGCACAAAACTGATTATTAATTATTATCCTATCTAAAAAATAGATATAATAAGAGTTAGCCCTGTTCTATTGGACTGGATTAATTGAAAACCGTTTCAGTTCAGCTCCATTAATTTTAGTTCAGTTCAGAACATTTCAGTTCAACTTTGCTAATTCCAGTTCAAAAGAACAGAGCCTTAATGGGGTATTATTTTAATAGTATGAGAGAAAAGGTGGGCCTAAGTATGTAAAAGTGTGTAAAAAGGATATAGTAAAGTAATAGTGAGACCTTTTCAAATAAAGAAATGTAACAAGTAAACTGGGACTAACAAAAAAGGAAAATATAACAAGTAATCTGAGACAGAGGTAGTATTTATTAATTAAAGTAATATATATAATTCTAAATTCAAAATTATTAGACTTTAATATGGCTATACAGATGTAAAAATATTGATTTTTATACACTACTTTGTGATAAATATACTACTATTTAAGAAAAAAAAAACTATCAAAAATATAAGGCGACGACTATATGTAATATATTGGCATATTGATATCCATATGAACCTGATATTGCTCGGAGCTTTGATAAAAAAAATAACAGTTATATGTTAGCAAACATCAAACACCCATTAAGTTTACATTGGAAAGAAAAAAAGTGTTTTACTTTAATGTTTTACATTATTTGAACACTACATTTTCATATACAGTATATAACATGTTTAATTATGCACGCTTTCATATATTTTAGTTGACCATATTATCCCTCTTTTAACATGCTAAATAACCATTTTTGTTCTTCACTTAATAGATAAAATGTCTATTTTATACTTTATTTAACATGTAACATATTCCAACAGTATTTTGAAACATCTAACTATTTTTTGTTTAATCAAATCTCCATTGCTCGGGGTGTCCTCGTTGTGTTGTGGGTTGTGGAGTTGTGGGTTGTGTTGTGCCTTGTGGGGGATGCGTGAGCGTGACGTTGTGAAACTGAAATGGAATGGAGTCAAACCCAATGAAGGTGAGCCCTTGGATTAGTGACGTCGGAATGCTATTCTGCTTATATTGGATGGCTTTATTGCCGTTCGATGCAGCATGCGTGATAGGGGGGCTTGTAGGAGCTCCACCTTCTTTGAATCATACATGTTGTCCGGTAGATGTAGACATTTCAAACCATTTTATTTAATGTTATTCACATTTAAAATATACAAATTATTTCATTAATAAAGAGTATACGGCATCTAGAATAAAAATTAGAATTAACAAATACAAAAAAAATGTATCAAATAAAATTATAATTTGACAAAACCACGATAGTTGTAGATGAGATATGACACCGATGTATACCTTCTTTTACTTCGTTGTTTCATATAGCCTTTCACGTGAGAATCTTCTTATTCGTTGTAGTCTTGAATTTGAACTGAATCTGATACAATTGTTTGTAGATGTAGAACTGACCTCTGCCACAACGACATTGCACAAATCTTCATCAACAAATCAATTTGTGAAAAACTAAAGAACGTCACAAAAATTCTCACAAGGAGAGAGATAAAATCCAATATATGGGCAGATAACCCAATAATTGGGTAGAAGTACTCTCAAGCTGAGAGATCATGAATTTTTATTCACCATGAAATTAGAAAACTAGTAGAATGTAAGGAAAATAGGGGCTTACTATCAACCAAAAGGTTGACGGTAGCCCCTAAATCAACAAAAAAAATTAGGGTTTTCAAGGAAGAAGAGAAAGAAGAGAGAAAAGAGGCGACTACAAAACACTAACTTACCTTTAAAATAAACTTACTTACTTCTTCCATTTTATTTTAATTGTAACATTGATAATTTTTACATTTTTCAATTCACAATTTTAGATCTTTATAGCTTTAATAAGAAAAAATTACAAAAATGGAGATTAATTAAAGATACTTGAGTTGTAAAAGATTGCCTACTTTCAGCCCAATCCATATTGAAAGAGAACAAAACGTCTTTATGAAAACAGTGACTAGTTTAATCCATTTTGTGACCTATTTAATCCATTCAATAATTGCAATGTTTACTTCCTTTACTGAGTAGTTTAATCCATTTAGTGACTAGTTTAAATCTTGTTGTAAGTATGATGTTTTTTTTTCAAAAAAATATATATTGTATTTCAAGACTAAAAGTGAAATAAAGGAGAAGAGAAGGGATGACTACGTTAGTGCAAAATGTCCAGGAATAGTGTTGGATTAGAGTTAAATCGAACGACTTGTTAATAGAATGTGGGCTTTGTTTGTTCTAATTTTAAGTTAAAATTAGACCCACCTTTATAATAATTTTATATTGAGACTAACAATATAACAATTTCTCACATGACTAATTTTGCTATTATGTATAAATCATAATAGAAGGCCAAAAAGGCTTTGTTAATAGCGCAAAAGTTCCCAATATTGCAATTATAATGGAATGGAGGTAGTACCTCATACGAAGTACTTAATACTTATATCTTAGGTCTAATAAGATTATTATAATAACGTCAGGTAAGTTACAGAACCTCCTAATAAGTTCTAGCAGCTATCAAAAACTTCTAAAAAGTCAAAACATCTTTATCAAATAAAACCGAATGGTATAATTAATAATAATAATTATTATTCTTATTAATAATAAGATATTAGTATTTGATGATGATTGTATAATAAAAATAATGTCTAATACTAATGAATATTACTATTATAATAAAAATTAATAATATAATAGTAAGTAATAATACTGATTATAAAAATAATAATAGTAAAAGTAATGAGTAAATATATAATTTGAAAAACAATATTTAGCAATAATAATATTAATACTAAAAATAAAAGTTAATAATTAGTAAAATAAATTACATCAACAATAATAATAATATTAGATAAAATGGTTAAATAATGATTAGAGATGGACTGAACTAAAATAAAGAAAAATTCCATCAATCAAAGATTAACTAAAATCATTGGTCATTGTCTAGTTTATGTGCGAAGTCAAAATCCCCATAAAATTCCGAATCATAGGAAATAAGTTCCTTAATTAAAGTTATGAGAATTTGTTAAAGTGTTTGGTTGACAATGTAGGAGTAATTTCTATGGGACTTTTACTCACCTAGGAGACCCTGGGTAAATTACTTCCTCCATTTTGTGGAAAGTTAAAATTTCTAAAAACTTATAATTCTACCATGTTGTTGTCAACCAAACAACTCACACATTTTTCAACTATTAGGAACTTTAATGTCTCATGATTTATCATGTTAATTAACCAAACAACCAATAAACTAATAAAATTAGATACAATTTCCATGTTCCTTCAAATTGAAATAAAATTGTTCTCAGTTTCCATGTAATTTGAAATAGTCGAACTAAAACGAAATATATTGAATAATAACAATAATAATAATAATAATAATAATAATAATAATAATAATAATAATAATAATAATGCTTATTCCATTTCTCTTTGATCTTATGGATCTTATTGCATAGTTACTATGATACATTTAACCATCTATATGTCTTAATTCTTGTAAGTATATATTACAAAAAGCCTTTAATCTCACATGACTATATTTTCCAAGAAATACACGCAATTGTATATTAGCCTTTTCATATACATGGTTCCTTGCATGAGAAGCAGGGATAAAACAAAGTGGAAATTAAGGGAGAAGAATGGATGGGAAGAAGGAGAGGGGTGTAAAATATGGAGGAAAATGCCGCTTCCCTTCCCAATGAAAAACTATTTTTACCATAGGAAAAACTAGTTTCCATCATTGCGATTATTGTTTTTCACCATCCCGAAACTAAACAAAGGAATACGGGAAAATAATTTTTCGGAATAGTGCTTTCCATTCAATCACAAATTCTCTTAGCCCCTCATTTGAGTTAAGTTTTAAAAGTGCTTCATCCGTTTCTTTTTAATTGCAACAACTGCCAAAAATGGAAATATCAAATTAATTGCAACAAATGATTTCTTTCCTTTTTTACAAGTCATTTCTTTCTATCTCTCTCTTTATCACATGCCCCACTTTCTCTCTCCATCCCTTTCACACTCACACCAAAATTTTGCCTAGAGTCCACCCACTTGAGTTTGTTGCAATTAAAAAGAAACGAAGAAAGTAATAAGTTTTTTAAGATTTAGAGTGAGAGAGGGAAAATGAGATTCATTATGTTGCAAACTCATATGTATCAATATTGTGTTATATAACTTTATTTACAATAAGTTGATTAAGATTAGAATATTTTATCCATTTATGTAGATGGTTTGACTCGATTAATTTATTTTATTGAACGAGTTAGGTTAAGATTAATATTTCTAATCTTAAAATGACTTATTTTGGCCATATTAACCTTTTGGTTATGTAAAAAATGCTGAAACATATAAGAGAAATGTGGGGTTTGGTAAAAACAAAATACTTCGGTTCAAGATCAAATTATAACCCTTTTCTGAAATAGGTGAGGGTTGGATTCAACTTTTTCCAACGCTTTCATTATCGGCCAAAACACGAACCCGACCTATTTTGCATGCCCAAGTTTTACTCCTATCCGCTCAACTTTAAGTAGCCAAAAATATTACAACTACAACTTGTAGCTTAGCCTTGTACGTATGAGAAATTTTATTTAAGAATTAAATATTTAAATGTTTGTCTTCCTTGACTTATATGGGTGTTCATGTAAAAGAACACCTGGGCCTATATGGGTATTCCATGAAAAAACACTTATTTGGGCATTCATATACTATATAACTGAGTATACTTCATACCTTATAGAAATCCCTCTTAAATGTCCACTTAATAGTAGGGGTGTTCAATTTCCGGTTTAGATCGAAAAGGGCCTGCATCGGACCAGTTTGTTTTGGACCAAGACCGTACCGGTCTATTTTCGGTCTGATCTTTGGTCTGCAAATTTTAAAAATTCGGTTCTCGGTTTGATCTGAACCCAAACTTTTTCCGGTCCAGATCAGTTAGACTTTTTTATTTAAAATACAGTGAAAGTTGAAAATCAATTTAGAATTTTAGATTCTAGGTCTTCTCACAAACTCCCAGACCGTCAAACTTGAAAATTATAGAAACAATTTTTTTAAAAAAGTAATTGTTAATTTTGAATGGTTTATGAAAGTATATATTTGTTACATAAAAGAAACAACTAAACTAAATTTTCAGTCTAATCGACCCAATTTCGGTCTGGTCCCTATGATTTGCATATGGTCCGGACTCAAGACCGATTTTAATTCGGTCCGATCTTAGGTCTCCATTTTCCAGGAGTTTCGATCCCAGTATAACATCCCTGCCTTCCCAAGCTGATTGCTTACAATTGTTAACATTATACATGACAATTAAAGTCTAAACCACAATTAATGAATTAGAACTTGTATCAACTTGCCGTGGAATTAATCATTAAATACAATCCCACTTTAAAAAAATTCTCAAACCAATGCAATGTGAAGTTAATTTCAATTCAATAAGTAGTCACAATATATGTACATAATGTAAGCTCCGAAAATCATCCATCATGGTCCTAATCAATGGACGCTTTCAATATTAAACCTACAAAACCATTAGCAAGAGTATCTGCCCCCACCAGGACAGGTTCCAAGAACAAAATCAGTAAAATCTACACACACATTATCCAACCTAAAATTCATTTTAGGTGGCTTTAGATTTCGAAGATACATACACATAACTTAACATACAAGCTCCAATGTAACAATGAATTTACAAAACACAACAGAAGGATCTTATGGATAAACTTAATAAATATATTGTAATGTACCTTATTGAACTTAAAACATATTGTAAGCTAAAATTCTTCTTTCGAAAGATATAGATATATTATTACAGACAAATTCGTTATACTCTCAGATTTAATGGAGTCCCAAAATACTATAAGGATTCTCACGATCATTTAGAAATATCAGAAATAACATAAAGGTTCATACATAAATTAATGAATTCTTTCAAAAGTAGAATTATAAATATGACACATCTCGTCAATGTCATACTACATCATACTACTTCGACATTCCGATCGTCTCGGAATCATTCCCTTATACGGAACAACTTAACTCAAACGTAGGTGCGTACAAGCATATAAGTATATAATTATGTGTACGGATATCGTAGAGCATACCCATAAGCTTATAATGAGTTATTCGCTCACACTCTGAAATCTGTTAATACTTAAGCAATAGGACTTTTCCAATCATAATATACTTGTAAACATGAATGTCATTATTTCAAAAACACACAAAATTAATATATACATCTTTACATAATGGTCCTACATAACTTAAAACAAGTCATTGTAGAATTCGACAAACCGTACGTACAACATCAGGAGTTTTCAACAAAGCTATATAACTATTGTTGTTGATTTTCAAATAAATTCCTAAAGAGAATGTCTCGTAAATTCTTTTGTATATGTAGTTCAATAAGTATAATCATATATAATGTATGTCTTCAAAGTTATTCCTTTCCAACATAATCATAACGGGGAATTAAACTCAAAATGCATTGAAGGATTTCCATAACTTTTCCAATAAAAACAACTTCATTATATAATCCTTCGCAACATAATCCAAATCAGTAAATTTAGATGTAAGCAAATATCTTTAAACAATATGAAGAACAGAACACGAAAATAGAGAGGGACTATGCCACTACTCTATGCACTTTGGGGTCGTCACCTCACTATGTATTGCTTGCAAGACTTCCAAGACATGTCCCACACAATTCCCACAAAGAGAATGTACATATATATATACTTATACACGCACAGTTCTTTGCCCGTGGTAAAATTGGTTCAAACATATTCGAAAACCAAATTAGTTGGCAAATCCAGAAATCTCATTCTCTTGAACAACTCGACGGATATTTCCAAAACTCCTAGCATAAACCCAGAAACCAAGGGTAGGAGGTAACTATTCTCTTTAAAGATCAAATCTCATTTCTAAAGTTATATATATTAATCCAATTTCCTTTTCTGAAATCACTTTTAGAAATTGGAGGTGAAAAATCTAACTCACGCGTTACTATATTAAATAGTTATTTCTGAAACATTCTTTTTGAACAAATTTGTCATATGAAAATGGTTTAACAAATTTTCGCTTTCACGTGAGAGAGTTATAACCCTTAAATGGGTGTATAGCCACACAAAGCAAAAGCTTCCAAGCTATCGTCTAAGCACAAGAGATAAAGCTTATAATACTTATTGAACTCCACAATCCAAAATTGTCGTACTCAATACATTTCATAACCCAAAACTATAGTAATTAATAAGTTTCATAATCAAAATAGTTATACTAAATAAATTTCTTGATCTAAAATCGTATTACTCCATAGATTTCATAACTCGAAGTCATAATACTCAAGAAATTCCATAATATAATTCCTTAATAGAATTTATCCACAACTTATAGATTATACTATTAGTTGACGTTCCTATTATAAGTATTGGTCATATAGGAACTTTAAATCCAACTTGTTAATAACCTAGATCTAACCTCCAAAGTTCCTACAACACAAGTATCAGTCATAACTGCATTTGTTTTTTGAGCTATCACTTGCGCCTTCCTAGCATGATGTCAGTACTCACTAATTTATTCCATTTTTACTTCATAATTCTTCTTTTCATTCATATTTCACAACCTTATTCCATTTATAATTCACTATCCTTATTTCATTTATATTTCACAACCTTGCCCATTTATACTTCACAACTTCTCATAATATATCCTCTGTAACTATCATAACCCAATGACACCTCAATTGTATATTGTCTATTGAAATCAACGTAATCATATTTGATTGTTTGCTTGAGCCTTGTTGCTCTCCAAATACTGAAGCTTCCATATTCCCATAAATCCCTAATTCATGTCTGTTTTATATACAAATCATGATGTCAATTATCAAGGTACTCCACTATATAATATCAATTTTACTCGACTTTCTATTGTTTAACCCCCCTCTCCCTATTAGGAGTCGGTGTCTCTATATTCGTTTATTAATTGCATTAGGATTTCCATGAAAAAAGGTTCCCGATTCCACTGAAGAGTCCTAACACCTTAAGTATTGCAATTTCATTATACAATCGTACTCCTTCGATCCATTTACTCACTTCCTAAGCAATAATATCATTTATATAAACCCCACAATCAAAATTTTATTTTAACTCCTCATTACTTAAGAGTTTGTTGTCCACCATTTGTCACCCGTTAGGACTGATGAGATATTCGTAGCAAGCTTAATATCCTCACATAAAAAGAAACATCTCACACAACTTCTTTATTGCACAACTATTCAAACATAGCCACAAGTTCTTAAGCTTATTTTATCGAAAAAACCCTCGAAGACATATCATGATGATATAACTTTATACTTTAACAATACATCACGAAAATACAAATTGTTTGTACCAGACTAACTCCAGTAATCTTATCCTTTAATGCTCGTAGTAGTAATATGAAAATTCTACCATACTAACTCCAATAGCCTTATCCTTTAATGCTCGTAATAGTAATATGGATTTTCTACCATATTAACTCCAATAATCTTATCCTTTAATGCCCGTAATAGTAATATGGATATTCCTCTAAAAATCCTTACTTCATACATCAGAGGTCGATCGTGTAATTAACAAAATAGAAATCTCGAAATCTTAATAACTAAGTAAACACTAATATGGAATAGGAAAAATCGCCTAGAATAATGCAACTTTTTTGCGATTCGCAAATAATAATGCAGCCTTTCGATTATTCTGGAATAATGCAACCTTAATACCCCATTTATTTTAAATAGGACAAAACCGGATAAAAGTGGATGTGACCTGAATATTAGGTTTAGTAGGACACGTGTCAACTAATAATTTGGTTCTAATAATCAAATTATTAAAAAAATCTAAGAAAAAGATAAAACAAAAAATAAACTACCCCTCCCCTCCCCTGACCCGTTACCCAGAATCCCCCACCCCACCTTCTCCCACCAGAATCCCCGCCCACCAGGAAACATCCCTAACCCCACCCCGAAATCCCAGCCCACCGGAAAACACCCCTAACCCCACACTGAAATCCCCGTCCACCGAAAAATTCCCCTAACCCCACCCAGAAATCCTCGACCACCACAAAAAACCCTAATCCCACCCAGAAATCCCCGACCACCACACAAAATGCGACCACCACATCTCCTTCCTTTACCCCCACTCCATCTCCACCTACTACACTGCATTCGCCAACAACAACAGTAAATCGAACTCGTTCATGGTGAGGTTGGGGTATAAACGACAGTAAATGTAGGGGGAGACAGTGGTTCTACAGTGGATTTTTGGGTGGTAGTGGTGGTTTTGTGGTTAAAGAAGGGGGCAGGGCGTGGTTATGGGTGGGGGTGGGGTTTTTTGGTTGGAGAAAGGGGAGGGATGAGGTGGCAGTGTAGGGGGAAGGGTTGGGGTGGCTGTTGGGGGTTGATAATAGGGGGTGGGGTAAGGTGGGGTAAGGTGGGGTTGGATTATTTAATTTTTATTTTTTAAGTTTATTTAATATATTAATTAGAATTAAAAAGTTTTAATCAAAAATTTTATAAAGATTTAAATAAAAAGTACCAATGGTTCAGGTCACCGGTCATTTGTCCTGTTTAAAAAAAATGGGGTATTAAGGTTGTATTATTCCACAATAATCTTTAGGTTGCATTATTATTTGTGAATGGGCAAAATATTGCATTATTCTGGCAATTTTTCCTATGCAATATCCTGAAACCTTCTAAAGAATCACTCCTTTGTTACTTAATTGTATTCCTTTGGAATCTATTTGATGGTTATTGCAAGTTATACGAAGTCTTTAAACTCATAAACCCACGACTATAGTTATTATTATATCCGGAAGTGTATTGAGAGCTTCCATTTAGATATTCAACTCAAATATGCATATGCCTTTATAATATTCTAGAACGTAGGTCATCGAGTAGTTGACTTTATTCGGTATTGAGAATCAATATATATATATATATATATATATATATATATATATCACATTAGAGTCAAATTCCAGAGTTTTCATTTTGAGTTCAATATACCTCCAGTAAACAAGTTGAGAAATTTTAATCAAAATCATACTCCGCTTACCTTCTTAAGTAGACAAAGAAGCTTCGAATACCAGGTACACCGAAATGTAAATACCTTTTAAAGTATCCCAATACTCAACTCTTACATTCGAAATCTAAATAAGATAAAAGAATACTTATATCTCATATACAATCTCTTTAAAACAAGTCTCGAGTTAATGAACGTATTCCATATAAATATTTTACAAATCATATAGAACTTGACAAATCATAAGAAACACATTTAGTGGTAGAAGATGGAGTGGCAATGTATTCCTTTTATTTAATCGAAAACCAATACAACTTTGTATTTGTTCCTTGATTATCCATAATCCAAAAATCGCTTTGACTCCATAACTATGCTTCATTACCGCCTCGACAATAACGACAACAATAGATATAGTCATTTCTAAATCTCAAATAAGAACTAATTCAATTAATTACTCGCTCTTTTTAGGAGAAATTATCCAACTAGTCTTCAATTCTCTTTTAAATTAGCCCACTCAATTATTTGATAACTTAAAACTCAACTCATTACTACCTATGGTTTCTGATCTAATTTCAAATAGTGTTTCTTATTCGGTTCCATTAGGAAAACCGTTACCATTTATCTTCTAATCATGAAGTATTCAAAACAACCAACCCGTTATCATGGTTGTAACTTTTAACTTACTAGCTTGCAACTTTATAATCCAGATTCTCATAATTGAAATTCCATGATTCCACCTTATATTTAAAACTCAAACATAAGCTTTATAAAAGTCAAAATTACACAATCAAACTTTTAAAGATTTTATCCAGAGTTTATAATCAAATTTCTTAATTTAAATTTTAACAAATTATAAATTTAGATGGAGTATGAACTGATTTGCCCAGATTAAAGAGACTATGATTAACAAATTTATATCTCATAAGCACCTGGATGAGGGATTGGAAAGAAAATCGACCCAACAAGTACAATTCTATAATGTGATCTTGGTTTTTTTTTTGACATGCATGCAAGGAATTTAAACAAAAAGAGAATTAGGATGTGATGATTTTCATACCCACAAACAAGATTGAACGGAGGAACAGGAGGAGTTGGTGTAGCTTCACCACACTACTAATCGGCGAAGAAAGACAACCACCCATGCAAGCAACACGCGTGGTGGAGCCATCGGTGCTGGCGACAGTCAAACAGGGCAACAATAACATCAATAGATGATAGAGAACTGAGGGAAGAGAGGAACAACAACACATTAGATGAGGGGGAACACAGTAGAGCAGCAGTGGCAGGTTTGGTGGCCGGCGGCGGCTGCAACGTTTGGAAGCCGGTGATGAAGGATGAAGGAGAGAGACGCGGGGGAGGAAAGGAGGATAGGTGAGGTCTGATGTAATACCCCGTATTTAAAGGAGTTTTATTATTATTATTTAAGGATTTTATTATAGTATAAGAGTTGATTTATACAATTAACTTTATAATATAATTTATTTTATGAAGAAAAGAATTTTATTAAAGTCATATTATATAGGAAAAATTGATAAGAAAAATCCCATCTTTAATTGGCCGGTCTTCCACCATTAGTACCACCTTTAAATAACCTAGTAATAATCCCACCTTTTACCTCCATATGCTCATATTGGGCTGTCACCTGTTGGTGACCTTCAATTATGGATAATTGACACGGTCGTTGCACGTGCCAAATTAGAACCTAACTCAGCCTAATATAGGGCAAGAATGGGTCGAATCCACGAGGAAGTAAGGTTTAGTCAAAGTTTGAATGTGATTAAGCGAGCTAAGTCTCTTTGTGTGTTTTTGACATAAAAGATTAACTAAGAATTATAAACTAATTAACTAACAATTAAACTAAATGATTGGGTTTAAACTATAATAGGAAGACACTAGGGGTAGGGAAATCACTAGTTAACCATTAACTAACCTATTTGTCAAGGCAAGGGGATTCATTAGGGTCAATTAAGGGACTAATTCAATCAAATGTTTCCTAATTACTCTCTCTCGATCTAATTAGGAGGACCTAACCGACCGATTTTACATATTCTCATGGTAAAGTCAATCAATTAAGCATTCCACAACTCATAGTGATCCAAATAAGGTCCCAGGAAGTCAATCACCTATTCTCATGGTGAAGTCAACCTATTGACTTGCCTAAGTAAATCCAAGGCTTCATTTCTCAATCCTTCACCGTGGATTCCCAAATCAAGTTTAAATGGTGATCAATCAATTAAACAAGGCAATAAAATAAGCTAGATAACAATGGTAAAAATCATCTCAACAAGCTAATGAAAAACTAATCACTACTAATTAATGCTAAATCAAAATAAAGCAAGTATTAGAACAAATAAAGAGAAGAGATAGAAGAAATACTCAAAGATGGATGGAAATCAAATGCAAAACTCCATTAAAATAGCTTCAATCTTCAATGTTCAACTTCTAGATCTCGTTTCTCTCTCTAAACATTCAAGTTCTCTCTCTACTCTCCCTCTCTCTCTAATTAATCTAATTAAAATCTGAAAATAAAAATCAGTTACTTTATTATTAAAAGAATGGGCTTAAATACCCCCAAAGTACTAAGGGCAAAGCCGTAAAACACAAAACCGAAATCTTCCAAAAGAAACCAAAATCGTCCGCAACTGACATAAAAAGCAATGGAGCGGGCGCTCCAGCCCCGCTCCAAGCTCCTGCTCCTCTAGCTTCAATTTCTGGACTATAGAGTGGTCGCTCCTAAGCAAATGGAGCGACCGCTCCCTTGTTCTTGTCCATTTTCTTTGGGCTTAAGCAAGCAATACTTAAGAGGAGGTTAGATAAGAGAGGGGGGATGCAAATGCTCTAAAAACTAATGCAAAACATGAAAGCATGTAAAATGATGTAGATGGGAAAGAAAAGGAAGCTACATGGTCTAAAATGCAACTAAATGACCTAGAACTACTCCTAATTAGTGAGTCTAAAATCCACTTATCAGTAATCTTTCCTAATTACGTTATTAACGGCTAATTAAATATATTTTAAACTTAAATTCTTAATTAAAGTGTTAATTCAAATATATATAAAACATAACTTCAAAAAAACCCCACCCAACTAACCCACAATCTCCTCCCTTTCCCTTCCCCGACTGCTGCCACCCCTCCCCTCCCCCACCGCTGCCACCCCTCCCCCACCACCAAAACACCACCTCCCTCTCTCTCCTTTCCCACCAAAAACACCACCACAACCCACAATCCCCACCAACGTCACCTTACCCATCACATTGAGCCACCACCACATAGCTCCATTCCGCTCTAATCACAATAAACTACGTCAATCATAATTACAAATCTACCAAAACACATCATTTACAAAAAAATTAAATTGATCACCTAAAGTGGGGGTCTTTCTGATGAATTTCAACAATGGAAGTTGTAGCCTCGACAAATTGTGGTAAACATCCCCGCTTTGTGAATTCGCAATACCCAAAATGACCGGCCTACAAAGAAACTCAAAGTACAAGAAATGCAACTCATAATCATCAACATGAACGTAAAATTAAATCAAGAACAAGGCAAAAAAGAAACAAAATATGAAGAATTAAAACAAATGATTAAGAAAAGAAGATACAGATAACGTGGAGCCATTAGGAGGTTTATTATTAATCTCCAGAAGAGGAATTGTTGTGCAAAGCATAAACACACAGAGAGAATCGACATTGATTTGTGGAACTACGTGGAAAGCTGAGTGAAGAAGAAATAGGAAGTGTTGCTGTTGAGGTTGATGAGAAAGAAAGTAGCGAATGAAGTTGAAGTGGTGTTTTTGGTGGGAAAAGGAGAGAGGGGGGTAGTTTTGATGAAAGAGTGGTTTTAGGGGGCTGGGGTGGAGAAGGTGGTGTTTTTGGAGGTGTGGGAGGGGTGGAAGAAGTGGGGAAGGGGTGGCACCGTGGGGGAGGGGAGGGGAAGGGTGGCAGTAGTGGGGGAAGGGAAGGGGGTGGGGGTTGGCTGGGTGTTTTTTCAAGTTAATTTTTTTAAATAAAAAATCAACAGTCATTTTGAAGGTCAAACAAGTTACAGGTCACTCGACCCAATATGAGAAGATGGAGGTAAAAGGTGAGATTATTGATGGATTATTTGAAGGTGGTATCAATGGTGGAAGATCGGCCAAATATGGGATTTTTCCTGTCAATTTTTCCTATTATATATATAAACATAATATGGACTTAGTTTTGGGCATTTAAAATGTTAAAAGGGCCTTTGTATTTGTTGACACGTTTACAAAACGATTTTAGGCTCAAATGGGCTCGTAGTCATTTTATAATGAGAAAATGATTTTAAAGGGCCGGTTTGCCATGAAACCCATTAGGGTTTATGGATGCCTATAAATAGAGAGGGAAGGAAAGAGAAAATAGTTGTTGCTGTCATCTTTTCCAAAACGCTAAGTGAGTTCTCTCTCTCTCTTCTCCATCTTTTTCTAGGGTTTATAGTTGAATTAGTTTTTCATGAATTATTAATTTATATTGTTCATGAAAATAATGTTTTAGATTTATTGTATAGTTTAATACTCCCTCTTTTCCCCATTTGATGTTCCCATTTGGAATATGGGGAAAAACCAATGCAAAATGAGGTGTATGGGTATCTTTTAAAATTTATATTGTTTATGGTGTACTTTGTTACCTTTTTACTTTTGAATAAGTAAGAAAGAGAAAGAAAAGTGGGTGATTGGGAAATAAATGATTCTAAAGTAGGCCATATGTAAAACAAAAAGTAAAAAAGTGTAGTAAATATTTGGTTGTTGAAGGGTAAGACGGGGAAACAAATATTTTTAAAATGGAAAAGATTCAATATGGGAATAACTTTTAGAAACATCCCAAAAAGGAAAATGGGAACATCAAATGGGAACGGAGGGAGAATAGATAGTTGGAATGTTTGATGATCAAATGGAATAGTTTGGAACGGAATAGTTGGAATGTTTAGATTGGGGTTTCAAAATCTAAGAAGTGTTTTTATGAAAATTATCGAGGTCATGGATTTTGCAAACTAAAACGGCAGTGACCCTGTAAGATGGATCCTCTACATGTAAATTGGGCTTGAGGGGTGAACCATTTATGGTTACCGAGCTCGGGGGTGTGTACACATTATGTTGGTTGCAACTAGCCCAGAGCTAGCTCTGTATTCCATGTTTCAAGGTGAGGAGATTTGGGTTGGCCAACCCAACATATCTCAGCCTTATAATCACAAATACTTAACTGGGAGGATGACGATCCTATTTGTCTTTAGATGTGGAATTTGATTTGAGTATGGATTATGGATTGAAGGTTATTGGTTTGATTGATTGTAGTTTGTGATTGTTATGATGAACGATGCATGTTTATGCGTTATGTGAATGACTAGTTCTATGTTATGTACTCGGCAGTGGCTGATCTGTGTTTTCCTTTATGTCTTGATCATTGCTTCTTTCTATTATGATCCTGTGATGATGCATTTGGAATCTGTCCATATTGCTGAGCAGTTAGGACATCTTAGACAGTTTCAATATAGGTGATCGTTCGAGGAGTCATCATTCATTAGGGGAATTTGAGAAGAGCGTAATGGAGTTTCCTTATGTTATTTCACTCTATTGCATATGTATTTGGTTATTTGGATTTAGTTTGAAGGATTTGATTAAGTTTTATTTTTCGCTGCGAGTGTTTGAGAAAAAGCTTGACTTTGAAAATGGTTTGACTTTGGTTTAGTTGACTTTTAAGGATGTTGACTCTTCTAGTTTGACTTTTATTAAGCGTTTGACTTTGTTTGGTTTCACAAAAACCACGATCCTGTTATTGAAAGTGTTTTGTTTTATTAAACGGATATCCGGAACTTTATTATTGTTTATTTAAGAGTTTTGAGGTAGAGGTTGACGGGAAGAGTAATTATCTTTATTTTTCCGACATAACACCTTGGGTTCTGTTCTTGTGGAAAAGTCGGGTGTTACATCTGATTTTTGATTTTTTGGGGTTTGGGATTTTGAGTTCTTACATCTTATAGTGAACTTAGTTATATAAAGCTCATAAGCCTTCAGAGAATAGACCAATATTGAATAAGTTCTCTTTCATTTAAAAATGGTTTTAAGAAATTTGGCTTAGTAAAATTATTTATAATTTTCATCTATACCAAATATAATAAGTTATCATACCAATGATGATAACATAATATGAAAGTATTGGGTCAGACCGTCTGACCAAAACTTATGGTCAGACGAGTTCATTCCAATGTTAAAATATAGCGTCTTCTCCAAGAGGATTTACAGTAACACTAATTTTCCAAACCAACATCAATATCAACAATAATCATTCAAATTTCCACAACAAATTCAGTCACAAGAACCAGAGTTTTCACTCAGATATAACATTCATTCCAAGATAAGATTCGACATTAATTAGGCCAAAGAACAGAGCACGACAATCAACAAACAATCTAACCAAATCTGATCGAAATTGTACCAAATAATTAGTGAGAATCTAGATACTTTCAAAGATTATTGAGTAGCAGCGAATGAAGTTGACAATTGTTTTTATAATACGCAACTATAATTTATTGATGTGTAATCAAGCTTGTGTTTAACAAACTAAAACGCTTTTGTATTATGGCAGCAAGAAGCGCTTGTTGGTTAGTGTGTATGACCAGAATTTGTACGTGGTTTGGGTGTGTTTAAGCCAGCAATTATGCAGGGCTTAATCTGAAGATTACTTATTGATGTGTTGTTAGAACTTTGATTTCAGTGTGAAAAGAGGGATTTTTTTATATCAACAAGGATTATTTTGTTATATAATAGTTGGGTTTAGTTGATGATTGTGATGGATTATTAGGTAAGTTTTTTTAATGTTGAGGTTTTGTTGTTTATTTGAGTGGTTTAATGTTTTCTTTTCAGTTGATAGCTACGAATGGTTCAGTTGATTAATATGTTTGTTCAGTTGATTATTTTTGTTGTTCAATTAATCATTGAATTATTTCAGTTGATTTTAATAAATGTTTCAATTGATTAGTTTAGTTTGTTGATTACTATGTTGGTTCAATTGTATATTTTCAGTTGGTTTGTCATAATGGTTCATTTGATATGTTTTAACGGCTCAGTTGAATAAAAATGAAGTATTGAATAAAAATATATTTCAATTGAATAAAACAATGTCTCAGTTGAATGAAAATATGTCTTGGTTGGAATAAAAAATGTCTCAGTTGATATTAAAGATGTCTTAGTTGATATAATAATAAGTCTCAGTTGATATTTAAAAATGTCCTAGTTGATATGAAAATAAGTCTCAGTTGATATACTTGGACAAGATTAAGAAGCTATCTGCAGTTTCTACATCTACCAAGGATGAGGATTTCTTATATATCATTTGGGAGGAACAGAAACAAATAGATATAGCTAATGCTAGAAAGAGAAGAGAAGAGAAAACGCAGAGATAAGAGAATTTTATGCAGAACAGTGTATAACATTAAGCAAGATTGGGATTCCCTTCCACCCATGCCTATGGATGGAGATACATGGTCTGAAAATGCACAATTGTGCCTTACCAACTAGGTCATTTCTAGAGTTTGTCATGTCTGCAAGGAATATGTGATACTTGTATTATTTATGTTAAGCTAAGCTTTATTTATTTTTACCTATTTTTAACTCAAATGATAAACTCATTAACTGAAAAGCTAAACTTACTAACTGAAAGAATAAAAACAATAACTGAAAAGGTGAAATTATTAACTGAAATAATAATTAGATTACTAACTGAAATAACACATTCATTAACTGAAAGGATAAGCTCATTAACTGAAAAGCTTAGATTACTAACTGAAAAACTAATCTCATTAATAAATTGAAATGATAAATCCAAATATCATATAGGCTATGTTGGATTCGAACCCACACCATATATATCATTACATTGCTCTCCCATTTGAGCTAACAACCTTTAGTTTAGACATGGATTGGATTTAATAATCAACAGTTCATAAGCAGGCCTAACAAAGCTACTAACAACCATAAAGCTTTTAACATTGCCAAACAGCATTACAAACTTTCTATCCACAATCCTTCGTGTGTACTTTCGAGTGTGACTAAACCTATATTTGACAGTAGGTCTGATGCACAACCTCCTAGCAGGTTTCATCTTTAACTTGCTAAAAGTTGTAGAACAAAGCAGCAACTACTACAACTATCAAGTTCCTTTCACGCATGGTGAACTTTAGTTCATGATGTAAATGACAGATTACCACTGCTAACTGAAGTGCAATCAAAGCTGATCACTGACCACTGCGGAGTAGATGAGAATGAGACATACAGCTAGTACCACATATCCTAATGTTCTAATCAGAACCTACTCCATTTTTTGTAGAATTTCTCCTTCACTTGGAGTTTGCTTATGACAGCAAGCCAATCCATATGTTAGTGCTTTGGTAATGTGGACACAACCAAACAACCTCTTCCATTTTAATGATCTAGTACACTTGTGTTCAGCTGACCAAGTAAACATCTAAACACCCTTAGTTTATTTCCTTGCACACAAATGCCTAGGGCAATCTTCATCATGCTCAACAGAGTTTCATGAAAGTTAAGACTAGAAGATATCATTCACAGCCACCCTGCCATCATTCAAAACAAACCAAAACACTAATATTATGAACTGCAACAAAATTTCTATCAACTGAAACACGAATATTATCAACTGAAACAAAATTTCTATCAACTGAAACACTAACACTATCAATTGAAACACTAACACTATCAACTGAAACAAAATTTCTATCAACTGAAACACTAATACTATCAACTGGAAAAAAAAACACCAAACTGAAACAAAATAATACCCAACTCTATATAACATGAAACTAATAAGCTAAAATTCAACATCTTGTATCAGCCATTCTAAATTTAAAACTCCATACTTGACATTAGGTATTCAACACCTATAATAGGCTATTCAATATTTGATATACTGTACCGAATACTTGAAATGAGGTGTTCAATATTTGATACACGATCTGTATAAGGTATTCAACTATTCAATATATACCAAGCATAAAACTAGCTAACCCCCAACGTTAAAAAGAGTATAAGCAAACTTTAATACATTAATTGAAAGATAAAAGACAATACATAAAGCCCAAATTTTATTAACTGAAGACATATATGTATCAGCTGAAATAATGAAGTCATTAAATGAAAAATTAAAGAAAATAACTAAAACCCAAAATTTACTAACTGAAGACATTCTGATAACATCATCCACAATGAAAGTAACAAATTAAGGTCTCACAACTCTAATTACGCATCACTCTAAACAATTGATCCAACAACGAACTCAAAGCAAAATGAAACTAAAATTATATATATAAAAAAACCACAATTGAAACACACTAATTCCCCCAAATTCGAACTACCATTCACCATATATAAAACTCAATGCTTGACCAACTAATATCACATAATTTGAGCCTCAAATTTAGCAAATAGAATTCAATAATTGAAGAATACCTTGCGATTTCTCCAAATATTTTCTTCAATATATTGATAGTTCATCTCAAAGCATGCACACAACTTGTGATCTCCTTGGCTGCTGAAGACAATGAGAAACATGAGATGAGACTGGGTTGTGTGGATTAGTTGTCGAATTTAAAAACAAGTAGGGAGATGAGAGAGTTTGGAACATAAATTTTGAAAGAAAATAAGAATTACGACATATTAATGTTTATTAGCGTGCTTTGTGGTTCACGGAAAATGCTTGAGCCTGTTCTATCTAACTCGTCTGACCATAATGTATGGTCAGACTTGTTTGATCTAATACCTTCTCTAACATAATTCATAAAATCTTTTCTTACTAATAAATTCACATTTCCGGAAATAATCAACTCGCAAAACTTATATCTCATAATCAAGTTAATAAAATATAATCATTATTCAACCAAAGGAACTTAAAAATTCGGGGTGTTACACTCTACCACTCTTTAAACAAATTCCGTTCTCAAAACTTTATATTAGGAAAAATTGTCAAGAATAAGTCAACCTTTGCGTTAACCGCTTTTAACAAGTCTACCTTAATTTATTCCATTAATAAGTCAACCTTGTATACCCTCCGCTTTTAACGAGTTTTTTTACAGATAAACTGAACAAACCTGGTAGTTTCAGCCACTTGTCCACATGGCTTATTTCAATTGGTTTAAGATATTTAATTATTTTTCTTTTATTTCTATCTCTTCTCCCCTGTTTTTTTCGTTTCCCTCTCCTGCGTTATTTGTCCACCACCACAAAGACCATCCACGCCACCACATTACCCCACCGCCCAACAGAATTACAGAAATTGTACTCGAACTGTGCAAAACAGAAACAGGAGAATAACTGAATCAAGCTACTTTGCCTCAAAAAAATATAGAAACAAGCTAACTAGGCATATATTGAACTTGATCCAGTAAACCTTTTCTGAGCTCTGAGTTTAAGTCAACCAAGAGCGGGGACCATAAATAAGCCACCCAGGTAGAGCTTCATGGGTTAAGCTCAAAACAGCCAATTTTCAGCTTAATCTTCGAGATTTACCACTGTAAAATCAAATAATCTTAATACACAAGTTGTAGCCATCCTTCTATATAGTTCAAACACAATTAGTCTACTTGGGTGGCTTATGGGAGCGGGAGATTGAAATAAGATTGAGATCTGATTGGTAATTGAGCTAACCACAATAAATCCGAATCCTTATTATCAAAACCGACGTTGTTTTTAATTTCAACGAAAGCCAAGCGCAAAAGCGTAAATTTATGCTTCTTCGCCGAAGAAAAAGCATCGTTGATAATTTCTCATTGTCGGAGCTCATCAATGGAACCGGCGTCGTTAAAACATGGATGGGGGAGTGGTTTCGGGTGTGGGTGTGGGTGTGGGTGTGGTTGTTTTGGGTGATCTGATTCTGGGGTATGGGTGGAAGGTGACAGCAGGGGGTGGGGTGAGGGTGGGGGCGGTGGTGGCGTGAGGGTGGGGGTATTGTTTTGTTTTTTATTTTTGAAATATATATTTTAAAATTGAAAACTCAATAATGGAGTGACATGTGTCACTTTAACCTGTTCAAAAGGTTAATAAGAGGTGACAACCGGTTTTAACTCGTTAAAAGCGGAGGGTATACAAGGTTGGCTTATTAATGGAATAAATTAAGGTAGACTTGTTAAAAGCGGTCAACGCAAAGGTTGACTTATTCTTGACAATTTTTCCTAAGTAAAATAAAGTCTCCTCATCAACGCAACTTCAATAACATTATTCCCACACAAGAATCCCAAATCTACATTATAAATTCCGATTCAAAAAATTAAATCTCTGATCCCAATCACAAATCAGGTGCCATATGTTTCGTTCCCAAAGTACACATCTATTTCCCAATGCGAAACTCTTATTTCAATCATAATGGGTAACTCCAACGATCTTTTGCCCCGCTAGGTAGCCAACTCGGCATACAATCGCAAGGTGGCTCTGATACTACATGTAACAGCCCGGCCTTCCCGAGCTGCTTGCTTACCATTATTAACATCATAAATGACAATTAAAGTCTAAACCACAATTAATGAATTACAACTTGTATCAACTCGTAGCGGAATAAATCCTTAAATACAATCCCGCTTCAACAAAATTCTCAAACCAATACAATGGGAACTTAATTTAAATCCAATAGGTAGTCACAATCTATGTACATAATGTAAGCTCCGAAAATCATCCATCTTGCTCCTAATCAAATGGTCGCTTTCAATATTAAACCTGCAAAACCATTAGCAATGATATCTGCCCCCACCAGGACAGGTTCCAACAAGAAAATCAGCGAAACCTGAGCACACATTGTCCAACCTAAAATTCATTTTATCTCACTATAACTTCTCAGACCCCAATACTTCAATGCACAATGTTTTCCATTCAAAAACTCTTCAACAAACGATTTTTTCTCCAAAACATCTTCACTAACCTCAAAAACATCCTCAACAACTAAATTAAGTGCGTCACCATCATATCGACCAAGGGTTTCCTTCAAGGAAGAAGGGGTAGGATAATATGAGTTTCCAAGATTAGATATCTCACCCTCCTCAATATGATTTTCACTCTCAACAAAAAACCCAAATCAAAACAACCCCTCACAAATCAACCGCGCCCTTACTGATGTTTAATCAATTTCAATTGTTGCGAAAGGTCATTAGTGAATTGGAGGTAGGATTTAAGAAAGTGCTCAAAATTTGAATTTTCATTCACATCCCTTTTGTCTAGTTTTTCTTCTTCATTTATGGGAGAACGAGCAAAAGTAGAACGAGGGTTTGAGATAGGGCTAAAGGGGATGGGGTCAAGGCTCTTTGAAAAAGGTTTCTCATAAATTCTATCTGTTGTAATCTCTTCAATGTCGTCATCGTCATATACAAAACCTTTAGAAACCTTAAACTCTTGTAATAACGATGATAAATTAGCCTCTAAATCTACCTTTCTCCTCAACTCTTCCTTAAATTCCTCATTCAACTTGATATTAGTTTCCATTTTATTTTCATAAATTCTTCAAATTTTACCTCAAACGGATCCAAATTAGAATTCATCTCACAAGTTTCCATTTACAAGTTGATCAAGAAGAAGCTCAAATCTAGTTTTTGATGGTTTGGATTGTATACAACATTGAAAACCAATTTGAGGAGCGGGATCACAATCAAACACACGAGAATTAATCATAGGGTCATGAGGCCATCATTGAATTTGCACTACTATAAAAAGACCCTATGGAGTCGGGCCTTTAGTGTCGCCTGTTTCTAAAACCTGACACATTAGCTTTTAGAGTCGCCTATTTCTAAGCAGGCGACGCATTAAGTCCTTGGTGAAAAGGGAAAAATCGACTACAAGAGTTTTCGCGTCAGCTCTTAACTAGGATGCGACACTATAGGTATATGCGTCCAATATTTTCTTTCTGGATGATGCATTAGATCATATCTATTGTGTCGTTTACTTTATAAAAGGCGACACAATAGCTTTAGATGTCCAATATTTGCTAGTGGCGACATAATAGCTTAAATTCCCTCCTCACTAAAAACAATAACTAAAACATAAAAGAAAAAAATAAATCCTAAAAACTCTCCACCCTCTCTTTCTGTATTAGAAATCAAAAAACGCTTCAGTCCACCGCCGCTCTGTCTCCTCTGTATGGTTCATCGCCACCTTTGGTCATCTATCGTCTGCTTCGTCTCTTTCGTCGAGGCCGCAGAGCCTTGGAAGACGAGACCTCTAGAGTCTCAATCTGAATCTTAATATGAGAGGTAGGTTTCCACAATTACGGTTTTTGCTAAGGGCTTCTAGTTCAATGCAGCACTGTTGTCTTCTCTAATTAGTTGAAAATTTGTCAACTTCATTTGCAATCAACATGTCGTTTCAAGGAAAGAAACTCATCTATGACCCCAATGGTTCGTTTAGTCTTCTTTAAACTTGCCGATTTTATTTTTAGTTTACTTGTTTAATGTTAGTTCTCTTCAAATTGATTGGTAACACATTGAACAGGCTGCAACAGCTTAGCGGAATTTTATCAATTTGTAATTGCCTTCGTTTTAGAATTTTATCAATTTGGTAACACATTTACCGATTTACACTTGTATTTGCTCTCAAGTTATGTTCATGTCTAGGAACTGTTTGGTGAAATGTCTCTGTAATCGTTGTTTTTGTTTAATCATTTGGATGAGTTTTAACCCTATGTCACTCTAAATTTCTGCCGAACTTTTATGTCATATAATATTTTCAACATGTGATCCAATTTTGCCTCAACATAAGTCACAGAGCCAATCATCCAATACTTTATGTGCCAGAAATCTCAGGTCGTTAGAAGGTGAGACTCTACTTCCACAGAGGTAAACGTTTCTTGCTGAATTATGCTTTTTGGATATTATGGTTAAACTGAGACCTCAATCACACTTTGAGTTTGGAATGTATGTGAATTTCATTATCTGCATAAAGTATCATAGTCGTTGATTTATGTTTATACACTTTCTGATGACGATGCTTTTAATTGGTTAGCTGAAAACTTGGGAATTCATTTTGTCTATAGAATTTAACTCCTTTTAGGTTTTAACTAAGTGTCTCTTTGCTTGTAGTTCAATCCAAAACTTAGTCACATTGCATTTGTATTATTTTTCTTTGTTCATTCCAATTTACACGAAGTATCGTATTTACTAATCAGTGAGTATAAATTTGTAAAAAAAAGTTTGGACGTTGTGCTTAAACCATGTTAAGTCACTCACAAATACTAGCCCATTCATTTCCCACCATGCCGACCATGAAGTTATTCTTGGTAGTCTAAAGTACCTCACACTCACCCATCTAGGTGTAATCTAAACTGTCAATAAGTTGGCTATATCTTAGAGGTTAGATACATATTCGTATTTCTCATTATGGTCTTTACCTTCATCATAATTCTCTGTGACGACTACATGCCTTTACTACCAGAACCTGATTATATTAATTTTTGCTCGGCTTCTTGCTTAAATTATCTGAAGTCTTTGGAATCCATTGCTGAAGTCTATGAAAGTTGATAGTTTGTTTATTTTGTATAAATCATAGTTTTCCATCTTTTAAATGGTATGGTGGAGAATTGGAGAAGAAATTTGATAATTGGGAAGTGGGAATTTCGTCATGTAAGCAAATGGTGGTGGAAGGATGAAAGTAATCGTAACCTAGCTGCTGTTAGGATTAGTTGTTGGTTCATTCGGCAGGCCTTCTACTGTCTGTGTTGTAATGGTGGCTGCAAGACTTAAGTGAGGCTCTTAGTACGCTTGAAGGTTAGCTGTCTTGGTTGTATAAGTGTGCCACTATGGCTATGTTGTTGACATGTTGTGAGTGAAGGTTTCAGGTAGTAATGTGTGTATGATAGCAGGTGCAAGTGTGTTTGCTTATGATGATAATTAATTATGTTACTTTGAGATAACTATTTAACCCCAATATAGTACTCTGCATGAATCACTAGTAACTGATCAGATTTCTAGGCTTAATCCCAACTATGCTTCTCCCTGTTTGTTTCTATCAGATTGCAGTTTATCACTTCTATTCTCTTGATCCTTCAGCCACTTGGATTTTAGGGATATTCAAGCTTTAGTACACTGATTGGAGCTGTTGAGTTCTGCTCTTTGGTGAAAGGTGAAGAGCTAAAGACCTTTGCTCTATGAATTTGAGTTAGCTGAACTGGTTATTTGGGTGGTTTCAAGTAGTAAGTTTATTTTATAATCACCTAAACTAGCTGTATATTGCTTAGTCTGAAGTTTGAAAACATATATATAGCTGAATTTTAGTGGTCAGAGTGTTGTTAATGTTTTGACTGTTATGATTTGGTTGGATATTATTAGTTTGTTGCGCTTCACTATTCTGCACTTCAAAATATTTTTCACTTTTAATATCGCATTAGTTACTTATTAGCTCTTTTTTTTTGGTGTAGCATTTTCCCTTGGAGCCATTCACACAAGAGGAGATCGACCACATACGGGAAGCGTGGTGTAGATTCTTCATCGATCGGTGCCTGTAGTTTTGAACCTTAAGTTCAAGGGTGATCTTTATCTTCTTTTTTTAAATTATTTGCTAACTTTCAATACTATAGAAGTTTTTATATTGTAAAAGATAATACTTTTTTCTTATGAGATGGAGGTTGTGAATGATTGGATATTTAATTTTTAACTTTTAACATTTGACGTTTAATTTTAATGTAAAGAATGCGTGAAGTACTTTATACAGAAAAAAGAAGTTAAATAGAAGTTTATGCGTCCCCTGCTACGTTGTAGGCGACACGATAGCATACCTATTGTGTCGCCTCTGAAGAAAGAGGCGACGCATAAACTAGTTTGTGTTTTTGCAAAGAGGACCTATCGTGTCGCCTCATTAATAATAGGCGACACATTAGCTTATTATATGCGTCATGCATTAAGTAGCAGACGACGCATAAGGGTAAGTTGTTTGTGGTGAAATTGACCTGTAGTGTCGCCTCCTACCTAAGAGGCGACGCAATTGGTTAGGTTTTGTGTCGTTTGTGAGGCGACACCATAGATACTAACCTATTGTGTCCCCAACAGCAGAGTCGCCTTCCAAGCGACGTGATAGCCTGTTTATAGGCGACACGATAGGGTGTTTTTGTAGTAGTGTTCATGCCCAATCTTATAGAATATTGAGAAGTAACATGAATATCATTCACGTTAGAGTGTACCTCGTTGCAATGAGAATATAAACGAGGTGGACTGGAATCATGCATATTAGGCTCACGAGGGAGAATATTACACACATCAAGGGACTTCAGGCAAAAATTCCTAGAAGCATGACATTTTACATAAGTTTCCCATTCATAGGTATCCAACTCTTGTAGGCGAAGAAATTTCTCAAAGACATCAAATAATGACTCTCGTCCATTACTAAGATATCCCGAGGCTCAAATCAATCGAAGTCAAAGATAGAAAACAATAGGTTACACTCTTATGCTCACTTAAGTTAACTACTCCAATCTAGTACAACATTCAAGTGGTCAAAGAGAATGCGACGTAGATAGGAAAAAGATAAAGCAATGATTGATTCAATAATACAAAATCTCTAAATCTAAATCTCAGATGCCCAATTCAATCATGGTTGGGTTTTTCACCCAAACACCTAACTGACAAACTACTCCATAAACATGAAAATAAGAATAGAAGATGAAATAAGCAAATAAATATATGAAATCTAACGCTAATCTAAGATAAATATAATAAGCTTAACCATGGATACTTGAATTAAGCATAAACAAGTAACTAATCAAAGCAATGAAAGAAAAATAATAAAAGAGAAGAGACAATAAAAAATTCTCATTTATTAATGGTTGAAATCTTGAAAACAAGTTGTCACCCCTTGATTAAAAAAATCCTCCATTTATCTTTGATCTTACTTTCTCCCTCTAAACTAAGCTATGGAGGCTACCCCTCCCTAGAACTAGGGTATCTCTCTTCAAGATGGCTGTAATCCCCCATATTTTTGAATTATTTAATTAAATAGTTTTAATCATGTTTGAAGTATTAAGGCTATTTAAAAACTAGTATTTTTAGTAAAAAGGGCCTTTTAGTAATTTGAAGAAGAAGGGTATTTTGATAAATTTTATCATTAATGGTATTTTGGTCTTTTTACCAAAACGTAGTCTTTTTTCACTATAAAAGGAGGAATTAGGGTTTCCTCTATCATTTACTATCCACCATCTTCACAAGGAGTAATTAGGGTTTCTCTTTTCTCTTTTCTCTCTCAAATTTTTAGTTTTTATTCTTCCATCAATTCCTTCATAGATTCAAGTTCTAATTTAGTTTTCTCCATTGATTTTTGGAGGAGGATCATTCAAGCATTCAAGTGAAGCAAAGGGTTTTTATTTTTCTCCCTTTTCTTTCTTCTTTTCCTCTCATTTTTCCTCATTTCAGAGCCCCTGTGGCCTCTTGGTACGTTTTTCCGGCAGCCACCACTGCTGGTGGTCGACGAGTGTGCCTAGCGTTGCTGCCTTTTGGTGGTGGTGCTATGGGCCTAGTTGTTGGCCGCCGGTTTGGGCGGTTTCTGTACATTTATTTCTTTGTTGTTTTTGTTGTGTAGTTTTCGAACTACACACAAATTTTAATTTTTTTTTTATTTATTAATTTATTGTTGTATTTTAATCAATAAATTATTAGTTTTTATGAGGTTTTAAGCATTAATTTGTATTGGGTTTTGCCTACTAGTAAAGGTTTTCAAGTTTTATGATTTAAAAGAGTTTTTGGAGTGTTTTAGGAATAAAAATCAGATTTATTATTATTATTTAGAAGCTGCTTTTATTAATTAGTAGCCTTGAATTGGTTGTTGTTAAGTACTAATTGTTAGTACTTCTTTGTTAGTAGGTTCCAAGCATCATAAAAGCAATTAAGGCTTTTGTTTGGTGATTCCATTGTAGTAGCAAGGTACATACACTTTGACCCTTGACCTTAGTAGTTTATAAGGATTATTTGTTGAGCATGAGAAGTAATGAGAGGCTTATGCCTTATGATTGTCTGAGGTTTATGTTATGGACATCGAAAGGAGACTAGGAATGGAACTTTTGAGTTATTCCTGTCATTTGAGAATTTGCTATTGATGTTTATTGCTTTTGAGCATGATTAGAGGTTATTTATGTTATTCTTGAAGATATGGCTTGCAATATTGAGCAAGGTCTCATGAGTAGTTTATTTTATTGAGCAAGGTCTTGTGAATAGTTACAGTTATTGAGCAAGGGCTCACTAGTAGTTAAAGGTATTGGGCAAGGTCCCACAAATAGTTAACCATTGAGCGAAGACGATGGTAGTGTGTAACTATACTCCTGCATTGGTATAGCATGACGATGCTATTGCTTTTATTATATCAAGAAAGTTTAATGGAATTCCAAACTATCAAGAAGGTTATCGAGTGGACTAGGTGTCGCTCATAGTGTCTCTGTCGAGATGTTGAGTCTAGGGGCTCACTCTCACTCTCTCTTTCATTTCACTAGCAAGCGTGTACTTCTCGAGTCAAGTTATTTAAAGTTCATGAAAATTTACTTTATTAGTAAGAGGTGTGGAATCTCTTACACAAGAAATAGTAGCCCGTATAATACTCCAAGTGGAGGATGGTGCCTGTTAATTACCAATATATATTAAAGAATGAATTTAGTTAGTTCAGTCTTTGTTGTGCATTTAGAATCATGAGAAGAGCAAGCCGATTTATTTGTGGATTGCATATATTATTATTTATTGACATTAGCTTAGTAGTGTTATGTTCTCAGCGTTGCTGGTGTATGTGTTTTGTTTGTTTTGGTTACACTAGTGGAAAAAATAGTTGTTGCTGCGGGCCTTAAAGAGGCTTGTTGCTGCGTACATGGGTCGTAGTTATTGAAGGAGCAGCAAATCTGAAAAAACTGTAGCTGCGTAAATGTTCGTAGCTATTATTGAGCAGTTGCTGCGGGCCTTAAGATAAAGCCCGCAGCAACAAGTGACAATAGCTGCGGGCATGAGTGTATAGCCGCAGCAAAATCTGTTGACCACAACCACTGTCATCACACTTTGCTGCGGGTTATACACTCATGCCCGCAGCTACTGTAATTTTTTTTTTATAAAAAAAGCTGGCAGTCACAAAGACCACATCCTGCTACTGCCAGCCAAATACTCCCCTGTTAGCCAAAGTCAACCACCTAATAAATAATGTATACTAATCTCAAAAGAATATACTCAATTAGCTAATAACTAATAAGTGATATAATTTACATAAAAAGTTAGCATTCACCCAACTTGTTAGTCTACATAAAAAGCTAGCGTTCAAAAGAAACACTTTCTTCAAAATAGCATCTCTATTCCGGCTTAAAACATTTACAAAAACAGGACGCACATACGCCTTGCACGCACCATCAGCAACTGGTAACTGTTCTTCACATCGACGCCTACTCTCTTAACCCATTCTTCAGTGCCATGTTTGTTCATCAGAAGCTCGTGTATGGGTATAGGCCAAGAAGTCATAGATAGGCTTGAAATAAGAAGATGATCCAACGTCACAGGCCATCAGACAAATCAAATCAAATCAGGGAGAATAAAACTGATGGGCACTCAATTGAAACCAGAACCCTAAATTTTTCTGCACAAGTTGATAGCCCTAATCGCATCAACATGCATATCAGAATTCTCGAAACGCTCAAGAGATGCAAAATGAACCTGACTCGGGTCATCCCTGCAGAAACCAAACATTAAACTCAACACAACAGAACTAAACATCAACTCAAGTAACAGAGAATCGAAAAAAAGAACTAACCGGAGAGAATCGAGATCGAGTAGGAGGGAAGTGTATAAATTGAAGACCAAATGAGGGGTAGGGTTAGCGAGATCGATTTACGAGAGAGTAATCTGATACTCAGACACAAATAGTTCCACGATTTATGAGCGAGACAGAACTGTTGCTGTTGCTGCTGCTGCTGCTGCCGCCGCTGCTACTGCTGTTGCTGTTGCTATTGCTGTTGCTGTTTCTGAGGGCAATTTTCCTTGATAAGATTGTCTTCCGTCTTCCATTGTAGCGCGGCGAACCAATACCTTCTCTATAGGTTCTGCCAACATCCTGTAACACAAAAGCATCATTTAAGAAATCATGTAACATCATGTATGTTCATCATGTACCATTATGTACATTCATTAATTGAAGGTCTACCAAATTAATGGAAAGAAATGAAATAAAACCAACAATTCAATCACCTAAACTAAGTTGCTAACACAAAATGAAATAAAACCAAAAATTACTGACACCCTTAACAAAAAGATACTAACACAAAAAACCAAAAATATATATCACTATCCAATGTGAATGAATATTCCCTTCTGCCAAAGTAAGACTGAACACATCCTGGGTGTTTTCGATTTATCATAACGCATAAAACTAAGATATCAATAACAAGAAGATCGGAAGAAAGAACGATTTAAGTAATAAGATCACATAGAAGAAAACATAAACCCTAAATAATTAGATGAGGAAGCTACCTAAAGATGTGTAATAGCTGTTGAAATTCAGAATCTCCAGGAAATTCAGAATCTCCGTGGCTAATAGGGTGCATCTATTGCTATTTTTTCCACTAGTGTTATTGTTTTACCTCAATGACCCTGTGACGACCCAATCCTGAATGTGTTTGTGAATGGCGAGCAGATCTTAGAGGTTGAGTTTCTGGTTCAGGTGTTGATGTGCATGGGGATCATGAGCATCAAGATGAGAATTTTAGTGCATAAACACTTATTTCAATAAATTTATTTTGGTTTATGTTATTTTTAAATAAGGAACTATTATGGGGTAGTTCTTGAGTTGATAACTCATTTATTGAATTTTATATTATGATTTCATTAAAGTATTTCAAGTTATGTTTTAAAAGACTTCCGCTGTATTCTCTATTTAGCCTTGCGTATTATCATGCGTGGCGTAACATCTCCGCAATTTCTCTGTTTTATAGAGCTTTTAAATGGAGGGATTGTGGGGGTGTTACAATGGCCAAAAGGGTTTTTATACAACCTCAAACTAAGGACAAAAAGGGAAAAGGAATAGACAAAATATTTCTGGAAACCCGGAGTCATTGGGCAACCTAATGTACTGATCACCCGATCAAGACCATCAGGCAGTTTTGGGAAAAAGAGATCGCCCGATCTACAGTGCTGATCGGGCGATCCTACTGTAGGATCGCACAATTAGCTGGTCCTAAGACAATTGAACTTGAAAAGATCATAACTCCTCCGTTTCTTGTCGCAATCAAACGTGTGACCACTTTTTGGAAAGCTATCGACATGAAATTTAAACTCCAACTTAAATCACTACCAAATGATGTTTAACTTGGGAGGTATAAGCTTTTGAAGTTGACCATGGTACAAAATATGATGGAAACTTGATGGATTTTGCTTCCTTCCCTACCTTTTGCCTTTCTTTCTTTATTATTCATGCTCTAAACCTTGTTTATACATTCTTGGCCTTATATGTGTAAAATAAAAGCTTACTTTGATAATAGTTACATACAACACCAATAAATTGCCGTAAAAGGTCATAGAAAACGAGCAAAAAGACAAAAACATCTACGAAAGAGCTATAATTACTATCAATACATGAATTGAGCAAAACCAAACTATAAGTTGCAAGAAAATGGATAACAATGATTCAATTAAAGTAAAATAATAGGTTTAGAGTGATATAAATATAACTCATCATCCAGACGCCTTATATGGATGCATCTGATTTAGGGCCACAAAACTGCATCCGAAGAACATGGTCAATTTAGCTGCGAATTCATCTTTGGGGTCACCCAAGTGCTAACAATTTTGAGCATCTCTACAATATCATCATTAGAAGGCTAGCTCGAAGTAGAAAGCTTCGAAAAATAGTCAGTCACAATTTTCTCATCATCTCCTCATCTTCCTGCCTAACACCTTTACCATTGAACCAGTCAATAGTGGTGTTCCTACGCTTTATTTGCGAGGCTTTGTGGTGAAAGTACTTGGTATTCTTATCACCATCTTTAAGCTCTGACAGGCTAAAGTAGTATCACCTATTCAAAGATAATCCTGAATCCTCTAACAATGATAGTCAAGGGAAGTAGGGTCGAATCCACAGAGAGATACAATTTCTAAGTTAACATTCAGCTAAACAGCTACTTTAGACAAGATCAGATAAATATCAGCTGAACTACTATTGAAACACTAGAAAGCAATATAAAGATGGGAATTGAACTATGAATTAAAGGTCTAGGCCGGGTATTAGTTCGGTCCACCGTGCTTATACCAATCAAAAGGATCAAACAACTATCAATACCTAGGTCAAGAGTCGAGAGGTTAGAGCACGTGTTAAGCTATGCTTAAGTCTTAACGCTCATAATTCAACATATGCCGCATGTTCACTAACATAATTAGAATTACTTATGTGTACTAGGGCCTCTCAAAGTAAGACGGATCTATGCAAACAATTATTAACCACAAGCAATCAATGAAACTACGCAATAACATTAATTACTCATCAAGAACAAATCACACCATAATCAATCTAATCAAAACTTAGAAACTAATAGCAATTCAAATATGAATCATGGTATAAACATGGTTTTCCTCCCTAAAACCCAAGAAATACAACTACTCAGACATAATCAAATCCACAATAATAACACTAATATCAAACCCTAATTTTTGCATCATAAATTAATTAAATAATCAAACTAAGCAAACAAAGACTAAATAAAGAGATTAAAAGAAAAGAACAATATCGAACGACGGAAAGCAATAAGTTTAATTGAAAATAATCCGAGGTTTGATCTCCTCCAAAATAATCTAAAAGTGTTTACTCCAAAAACCTCTTAAAACTAAAACTAAGAAAAACGGAAAATAAAGTGTCCCTAAAAAGATGAGTTTAACTATTTATAATAACCTCTCAAAACTAACTAAAAACGCAAATAAATGATAGAATTTCGGCTCCGCGTGCTCGACACCTGATCGGGAAACCATTGCCCTATGGCATCGGGTTGGTACAAAACTTGGCCTAAGCTTAGAAATCTTATCCTTACGCAAAAACACAGCAACAACAAGTGATGAGCGCAACCCGATTGGACCGGGCCATCTATGCCCGATCGGGTCATACAAAGCATAAGCCCAGCTGCTCTTCTCTTGTAACGCAGCAACCCAGAAATGTCAAGTGCGGGCCTCGCCCGATTGGGCCTTGTGTGCCCCATTGGATCGGATTGGGCCAAAGAGGCCTACACTCTTATTCTCTCCTTTGAACGCAGCAATCAACCTAGGGGCCTCTCACCCAATTGGGTCGGGCAAGGGCTGCATGATCGGGCCCGACGCCCTGGCACCAGATCCAATAATATTCGCCAGATCGGGCCATATTCTGCCTGATCAGAACACGTGTTGCTCCAATAGCTTGTTTCCTTAGCTCTGCTTTGCGGTTTGAGCTCGGTATCAAGTCTAAAGCCTCGGGAACCTCCTAAAGCAAGCAAACTTGATCGTAACAACTTGAAAGTGCCTCTTAACAACTCATAAAGGTGCGGTTGCTTCCAAATAGCTCGAAAATAAGGAGAAAGCTCCCTAAAACTTGCAATTCAACCTAAAACAACAAAACCACAACTCTATAGGGTAATAGCATAAAATAGCTCCGAGGAGCTCCAATGACGCACGATTTAGCTCATAAACAAGGGAATCATATGTATAAATACATGATATCAAGCTCCTCAACCCTTGATTGAAGGTGACAGTAAGCTTCTTATTTCTCCAAAATATCTTTGCACCTTCCTTCACGATTACGGGCTTCATCACCTTCTACTTCTGTCATACCTCCTTGGGCTGCAACCAACAGCCTCTCGACATTTTGAATTTGATCCGCTAATTTCCCTAATTTCCTTTTGCTCCATGAAGAAAGCTCATCAACCACCATCTTTGTTTTTCCCCAAACGGCACACCTAAAGCATCTTTCCAAATAGATGAGACCACCTTCTCACAATCCTCATTGAGGAGCCAAGCTATCTCGAAACTAAAACTTCTTTTCTTTTTCTTCTTTCTCCTATGTTTACCCATCAAACAAAGCAAAATAGGGAGTCATCAGACTTCAATCGCCAAAGATGCTCCACATAATCAAGAGGGAAGGCCGTACACCATGGCTGTGAAGCTATGAACCCATCAAGTCTTTCTCTTATTTGATTTATAGCATGTTTTGTCCTTTCCCAGGTGTACCACAACCCCGTGAATCCCATATCACGCAACTCCAAATCTTCCAACATCTCCCTAAACTCCACCATACTCCTCCTCTCAGCACCAACACTCCCTTCATTTTCACTCATCATCAAAACCCCCCAAACACTATCGGATCGTCATACACCGCTAGGGTTCAGATGAGATCGATCCCCAAGTTTTATGTTTATTTTGAAACATTTTGTCCTTCGGTCAAGTATAACAATCTAATTATACTTGGACTAGTTTATAGAGATTATATATTTAATAATATTAGGTGACTGTAATGTTTTGCTGGAAGATAAATTACGGTTCGTTGGACTAATGAGATTGGACCAACTACTAATATTGATTAGGCCCTATGAAGTCACACATTGTAACAAAGGTTAGATAATTACACAAATCCATTTTGGATGGTCAAATGGAGGGTAGGAGAAAAGTTGTAACTCTTGTAGTTAAATGACTGATAATGGATATCTTTTATGTGTCTAATTAAGCCTCATAATGTATGACATTATGTGGCTCATTAAGCCTTATGAAACCATCATAGTATCAACTCTATATATTGACGTAGAGGTCACAAATGAGTCATTTCATCATCTTTTTGCTAAAAAGTCTGATTTTTGGTAAAGCCTTAGACTCCTCTTCCTCCTCCCTCTTTGGCCTAGCACCATACAAAGTATGAAAAGAGAAGTCTGATGGTAACTGAAGAATGATAGTCTTTTGACATTTACAAAACTGATGCAATCTTTTAGAATTCTTAATATATAAGAACTTAAATTTCTCAAATAACATCACATATATAAGAACTTAAAGACAAACCTAATTTTTTAAACAACCATCTTAATCACCAATTAATAAAATAGTTTTTCTAAAGTTGCAAAATATTTCATCTCAATTATATCGCAAAAAAATATTAGATAGAATATATTGAAGTCGGCTCAAGTTAATAAGATACTAAAAGTCATCCAAACTAATTTAAATTCAATCAAGTTTATGTAAAATAAATGTAATAGGATGCTCGAGTTTAAATAATGATAAATATTAAATTTGATTGAGTTTGATTTTTTTAAAAATAATAAAAATAATTCAGATTAGTTAAAGACATTGTATAAAAATAATAAGACAGGACATTAATGGAGTTACAAACCACTCCTTCCACCAACCCCCTCCCTCCGCCAATTAAGGGATTAATTAGGTTAGAGTGTATTAATTGTCATATCAAACAAATTAGATATTAGCTTTTTCGATTTTGAAATATGTCTTCAAGATCACTTCAGTCAATCTCGTCTGCTGTCAGGATGTAATTGGATTAGGATGTAAGAAATTTCCCTTCACAACATTCTTGATCATTGTCCTGTCACCAAGCAAAAGTGAATATGGGGTTACATTCGTCGAGCAATTTTTCTTGACGTGGGTCACTCTATTCTTTGAACATTCAAGTCATATGAGACAAATCAGTCTGCACCACTCATTCTATGCTTTGGAAATTCATGTCATAGTATGACACATCAAGTCAATATTGAGAAATTCGTGTAACTCTTTGGAAAATTCATCTGTTTCGAAAATGATATGTATAAAGATTAAGATAATATATGTTTGGTAAAATTTTAGTTTGTGAAATAAATGAAGAACGAATACCATTCTCGGCTCTCGGCCGGGCAAGAGAGGTACACTATTCAGGGATCACAAGAAAAAAGATCCAATCACGTGTTGTAAACAACACTAAATATAAACATAGTTGGCATTGAGAACCAAGGCAACTTAATGATAGCTGCACTCTTCTTTTTCCTAAGGGATCCAATATTCAAAGGGCTTGTATAAGTACTAGGCTACTAGCTCTCCTCTAGTACTAGTTGTTTCCATTATTTAGTTTTTAAGCAAGACTTCTTTTTTTCTGGTTTTCTCTTCTCATTTAACCTAACCTTTTGTTTCTTTTCCTTTTACTTTTTCTTGTATAATACATTAAAACTTTTTTCCTCCTTTTTATTCACATTATCATCAGTGTTCCTACTTTTGAAATATTTATCCAAATTTCACCTGAAAAGGAAAAACATCATCTAATTTTTAAATTTACAAATGCATCACATGTTATACTAGTGTTAGTGTATCTTGTTAATTATCTTATTACTACAAAGTGTTATGATATTCAGTTTATTATAATATTTGGTGGACTAAAGTTTTATGATACAACAAAGTGCTATTTTTTTGGTTTATTGTAAATATAAGTTTACTTTTCTAGTCAAATTCGATTGCATTAAATCTAAGATGTGAGAACTTGGTGAAAGATTGATTAAAAATCAAGACGAGACTTAATTATATGAAGAACATCAATCATAATATCAAAAAAGATGATCGAGGAGACACTTAAATTATAAAACAAGATATTATGGTACTTTCTTACACATAATCAATTATTAGTAGCTTCTATTCCTTTATCTAACTTCAATATGAATTTGGATATTTGTATCATGAGAACATCAATCTATTTAGCTTAATAAAAGTATCTCAACTAAAAACATTTTCCAAAAGTTGTTTTAATGGGCCCTTTTTATTATTTCTCCCTGTACCTCAAAAACCTCAAGAACGACTCTGAGGAATAACTTAACTAGAATAGAAGCCAAAGTCTTGTAGGATGCAACCTATTTGAGCTGGAAAGTTTATTCCTTTTATGGCACACAAAAGCTTTTATCGTAAAATTGGTTCATAGCCAAAAAACACACGTACATGACTTCTCTTAACTTGTTATACGTTGTTATACCATTATTACACCCACTAGTAATTGGATATAATAATTCAGGTTATGACCTTATTTATGTTTGTTAATTGCAATTAGAATTAGTGATTGGTAATTTCGATAAGCTAATTTGTTCTCTGTTAATTGCAATTAAAGTTTGTGATTCTCATAAGTTAAGTGAGGTAAATAGTTGTTTTTCAATTGAAATTTAGCTATTGTTGTTGGGTCCAAAGGGGAACTAGTCAAGAGTGGCAAACCAATGAGCATAGGCCAATACAAACCAAATAAAAGTCTAAGCTAATGGGTTGTGGTACTCGCTACATAATAAACCACTCTATCTTCCTCTTCCTACGTCTTCTATGTAGGACTCTTTTTCTCTTTTATATTCCAACTTGTCATGTCGCAAATACTTACGAGGCATGCAACTATTTTATATTTGGTTTAAGGGTGCGTTTTTTCTTTATCTTAAAGTATAAGTTTTACGATTGATAGTTTCAGATAAGTTAAAATAATTAGGTCATACAAGTATCATTATATTAGGATAATATCTAATAATTTCCAATACATTCTAACATTATGTGATTTAAGATAAATTTTTAATAGGTTTCATTAAGTTTAGATGAGTTCTGGTAAAGTTAAATAAGTTCAAAGTGTGTTTATTTTACATTATTATTAGTTCGACTAAGTTAAAAAATTAAGGGGAAAATAACCCATTGGAATGCATAATTTCTTGATTTTTTAGAATTTAATCCATCAGATTATGTCCTTTATGATCGGTTATAATTTAAAATTGCAATTTATATTATTCTTTTGTTAAAGATCCGAACCCCACATGATGAGACATGCAACTCTCGGAGAATCATGCATAGCCTATATACCTTGTACAATAACGTCTAAAGGTGGCAATGGTACTACTTGTCGTTGAAGAGTCTATGGCTCATTTCTATAAATAGACTCCTGAATGATGCTGCATAATTCACAGCAACAATAAAACACTATCAAGTAAAAAAAAATGGGGAGCAAAGAAATAATATTAGGAAATGTAAATGAGGATGGTGAACTCCTCAAAGCCCATGCTGAGGTATATAACCACCTCTTTGCCTACGCAGAAACTCTAGCCCTAAGATCTGCTGTAGAACTCCACATAGCAGATATCATACACGCTCATGGTCAACCAATGAGTTTATCTCAAATAGCCTCGAAACTCGAGTCTCCCTCCCCCGATGTCACGTGCCTTGCACGTGTCATGCGGATGCTCGCTCGGAAGAAAATCTTCACCGTTGATTATGATCAATCATTATCAACAGGAGGGGATCAATTCTTGTATGGGCTAACCAATGTATCCAGGTGGCTCATACATGACCATGACCTAAGTCTTGCTCCTATGTTTCTGACCTTCAGCCACCCATGTATCATATCTGCGTGGTATGAAATTAGTCGTTCAATAAAGGAGGGTGGGACCCCTTTTGAGAAAGCTTATGGGCAGTCCTTTTGGGAGAGGGCTTCTAAGGACCCTGATTTTAATACCATGTTTAACACTGGCATGGCTGCTGCTACTAAACCTACCTTAGATGCCGTGGTTAAAGGGTATAAAGATGTATTTTGTGGGTTAAAAGGTACACTTGTTGATGTTGGGGGTGGTATAGGAAGGATGATAGCACGTATTGTTAAGGCTTACCCTCACATTCAAGGTATTAATTTTGATTTGCCTCATGTTGTTGGAAGTGCCCCACAATATCCGGGTGTTACTCATGTTGGTGGTGACATGTTTAAAAAGATTCCTACCGCAGATGCTATCATCTTTAAGGTAGATATGAATTACGCCCTCTTTTCATTAATGTTAAGATAGATAACACTTTGATTTTGTTAAGGTATCAATCGACACCCTTTACCTTAATATAGATTCTCTAATACTTTTAATCTGTTTCATGTGTAAACTGGCTACTATTTCTCTTTCACTGGTTATTGGCATTATGCTTAAGGTAGACCATGCATATTAATATGGAAAATGATTAGAACCCAAATCTTCCTTCTAGTGTATTTGCATCTCAATCATTTAACTAACTATTTTCTTCTTATTTGCAACGTAGTCGATATTACATGATTGGGCGGACGAGGACTGCTTAACTATCTTGAAGAACTGTAAAGAAGCACTAACTGAAGAGAAAGGGAAGGTGATAATAGTGGACGTAATTCTTCATCCTGATGGAAAAGGTTTGTTTGATGATGCAGTAATAGGTTGTGATCTTTGGTTGATGGCTGATTGTGTTGGTGGAAAAGAAAGGACAGAAGATGAATGGAAGAATTTGTTGAAAATTGCAGGCTACACTGACCTCAAAATCACCCCACTCCCTACAATCATGTCGTTATCCATAATTGAGGCCACTCCTAAGTAAAAGAGCTTGAAGTATACTGGTCAAAATCTGACCCTGATCTAATAAACGTACTCGAAGAACTTCGACTAATAGCCGACTACCTTATTTTACTTGTAATATTATATACTACTATATTGTTTACTTTATTGTACTACTAACTCCATAACATAGAAAATGCAATAATTAGACATTTTCTACTCACACTTTATGTCAAATTGTTGTATTTTTTATGTTACGGAGGTAGTATATGAATGCTTGGTAAGTACTTAGTAGTTTGATAAGAAAAGTCTAGTGGCGAGATAGTTGCATTGTTGGAGTGTTATAAAGTAATAAATTTTATGCCCGCCTTTGTACATCATTTTCTATAAGCTGCACACCATCTTTTACTTTCTTTTTGTTTTGGAATATTAATTGATAAACCAATTATAAGCGCTGAATTCTTACACATAAGTAAGAAGAAAATACAAAGCTGATCTAAGTGAACAAAGAAGCATTCAATGAACAAACCAACGTATTATAATGGTGTCCAGCCTGATAATGTACCTGGAAATTGTTGACTATGCAAGCCCCCAAAGTCAAACATGTGAGTAAGACAGAAAATACGTTATTGGTTTTGCGTTTGATTAAGGTAGATCTTGTATGCAAAGTAAGAAGAAACCAATAGGTTACATAGAGGCATAGAGCGTCTAGATACTCCCGTGCAAGAGAAGTATCGGCCAGCATCTGTACTCACACGGCCGTGCGGCCTACATTTCCTATTGTTTAGTGTCTATATTATTTTACCATCGGTTTGTGTAAGATTGTGATAATCTCCTTAAGGAGGCTGTGACTCATCAAAGGTGACGTGTCTAGAGATGATGATTTTCTTTGTGGAGAGATCAAGGCATCGATACCCACGATGAGAGGGTGGGTACCTGATAGGGTTTAGTCGTATCACCTAATTAAAGATAAACCTACAATCCTCTAACTATGGTAGTCAATGGAAGCAGGGTCGAATCCACAAGGAGACAGAGTTTCTAAATTAATATTCAATCAAATCAGCTACTTCAAATGAAATCAGAGAAGAATTAACTGAATTGAAGATTAAGCTAAGGAAGACAGATTGAATCGAGGAATTCACTATGGACTAAAAACCTAGGGTATTAGGTCGGTCCACCATGCTTATACAAATCAAACAAGGTCAACTACTATCAAAACCTAAGTCAAGAGTCGAGGGATTAGAGCATGTGTTGAGCTATGGTTAAGACTCAACGCTCATAGTTAAACATACGCCGCATGTTCACTAACGTAATCAGAACTACTGACGTGTCCTAGGCCTCTAGTCGTAAGACGGATATGTGCATACAACTATTAACCACAAGCAATCAATGAAATTGTACACTAACATTAATCACTAATTAAGATCAAACCACATCATAATCACCCTAATCAAGCCCTAGCAATTGATAGAAATCTAAATAACAATCATGGTATAAACATGGTTTTCCTATCTAAGACCCTAGAAAGAGAACTACTCACTCATAATTGAATTGACAACAACAAAACTAATATGAAACCCTAATAATTGCATCATGAATAATTAAATACTTAAGCTAAGCAATTAAGAATAATAAAAGAGACTAGAGTAAAGAAGAATACCAATTGACAGAAAGCAGGAACTTTTATTGAAATCGAATAGGTTCAATCACCTTTAATCTAATCTAAAGTGTTTAAACTAAGCTAAGAACAATGAGAGATAAAACTAGAGTTTAAAGTTGTAAAAAGATGTCCCTAAAATAATGAGGAAAAAGGTATTTATAATACCCCCTCAAGTCTAACTAAACACGGAAATTAAAGACGAAATTCGCGAGAAAATGCACGGGACCCGATCGGGCCCATGGTAAAATATTTTCGCCCTTTGTTTCTCGCCTCAACACAGCAGCCCAGCCAAGATGCGTGCAATTGGGTCCACCCGATCCACCCGCCATATCGGGTCACGGATCGGGTCCTCAGCAAAATGGCCCACCAGGCTCTCCTCTCACGCAACAACACAACCAGATCTAGGAGCATCCGACCTGATCGGGTCGGGCGGTGAATGCCCGATCGGGTCTGGGCACATGATGTCTCGCCCGATCGGATTGGGCATGGCTTGCTCGATCGGGTCCGCAACTTCTGTACCCGATCATAATATCTTCGCCCGATTGAGCCATTTTTGCCCGATCAGAGTACGGAAAACTCCTTTTTGAGTCTTTGGCTCTCAATTCTTCTCGTTTAGAGGTCTTGGGACCTCCTAAACTACCTATAAAGCTCGTGAGCCATCCTACGTGCCTCGTAACATCTCGTAAAGCCGTGGTTGCTTCCAAATGGCTCGGGAATAAGGAGAAAACTCCCTAAAACCTGCAATTCAACACTAAAACACAAAACCACAACTATATACGATAGTTAGCACAAAATAGCTCCCAAGAGCTCCAATGACGCACAAACTAGCTTGTAAATAAGGGAGAAAAGTCTATATTAATACGTGATATCAGTACCCAAGAAATAGGCAAGGAATGGAACGGGGGCTAAGTTTGTGAGGCATGGTGGAGCTAATGTTGGGGTAGCATAAGCAACCGAAGGTACGGAGATGAGAGTAAGATGGTGCACGATTATAGAGGAGGTGGAGAGGAGTGAGGAAGTTAAGAGATTTAGTGGGACGAATGTTTAGAAGGTAGGTAGCCATATGAACGGCTTCGACCCAAAAGGAAGAGGGAAGAGAGGCTTGGAAAAGGAGAGTACGAACCACATCATTGGTGGTGCGGATCATGCGTTCTGCTTTTCCATTTTGAGAAGAAGTGTAGGGACAAGAGTGGCGGAAAACAATGCCATGTTGGGCACAAAAAGTATTAAATTCAGTTTTTACATATTCGGTGCCATTATCACATTGGATCATTTTGATAGTGGAATTGAATTGATTTTTAATATGAGCGAGAAAGAGGAGAAAAGTGGAGAAGACATGAGATTTGGATTTAAGGGGAAAAATCCATAAGTAGTGAGAATAGTCATCCAAGCAAAGTAAATAATAGAGAAATCCCGTGGGACTAACAATAGGGGAAGTCCATAAATCAGTGTGGATAATAGAGAAAGGAGCATGAGTAGTATTATTAGAAGGAGAAAACGGTAAGCGACAATGTTTGCCTAATTGACAAGCATGACAAAGAGGGGAGGGGGATTCTTTATTACATTGAATGCATTTGTGAATTCTAAGAAAATCTAATATAGTAGAGCCGGGATGACCAAGACGATTATGCCAAGTGGTAGGTGAAAGAACAGCAAAAACTGATGATGTAGAGGATGATGATGGAGAGGAGAGTGGGTAAAGGTCTCCGGAACTATTGCACCTCGTCAAAGTTGTCCCCGTCCTTAAATCCTTCACAGTGAAACCAAAAGGGTCAAAAGTGACAGAAACATGATTGTCAGTGGTAAAGCGACGGACAGACATAAGATTTTTAACTATAGCAGGGGCAAATTGGATATTGCGAAGGGTAAGGAAGGGGTGGGGGGGGTAAAGTAGAAGTTCCAGAACCTTTAATTGGAATTAAATTACCATCACCAACCATAATATGAGAAGTACAATTACGCCAATTAGAAATAGTAGGAAGAATACCTGGATCATTCATTAGATGAGTGAAAGCGCCCGTATCAAAGTACCAATTTTCATCAGGTTGTTGTAGTGTCATAGCATTGAATAGTTGGGGGAGCTCCGTGGGTGTCATGGCCTCGGCAGAGGGGCGACCAAGGCGTGTGGGGCAGCAGCAGTTGGCGGACGAGGAAAACCAGGAGCGTGGCCAAGCAGCTCAGCTTGTCGGGCCTGCTGTCCAGCGGGTCTGTGGCCCATAGTGGGATACAGGCTGGGCGGGTAGGCCCAATACGGCTGCCAAGGTACATACGGGCCGAAATAATTAGGAAAACCATAACCACGAAAGTAAGAGGAAGAATTACCCGAAGAGGAGGAGGCACCCTCGCGGCCCCCGCGATTATTTTTGCCGCGACCATGGGCCTGGCGATTGTTGTGGCGGCCATTGCTGCGCTGGGACTGCTGCTGGGCAGGCGCAGGTGGGCGCGCAGGTGGATCATCGCACTCGTCGGTCTCAGCAGCGACGAGCACGGAGTTGGCAGGCAAGGATGCCTTGCGTTGTGCGTTGCGGCGAGTCTCTTCAAGGGCAATCATGGACCGCGCATTTTGGAAGGACGGGAGGGGTTGAGACTGTTGTATGAAGGTGGCAACAGTGTCATACTCGTCGGTGAGTCCCGCCACGAGTTGAAGAACCAATCGTTCGTCTGAGACGGGATGGCCAAACTTGAAAATTGATCGGCAACGGATTTCAATGCCTGACAATAATTAGAAGAAGAAGAGTGGTCTTGCATTTTAATGGTGCCGAATTGGTTTTCTATGTGAACAATACGAGTGACGTAGAGTATCCCAAGCCACCATTGCGGTTGCCTTTTCATCAAGAATAGTGAGGAGGAGGTCCTCATGAATGGTACCATAAATCCATTGTAGAACAACGAAATCAAGTCGACTCCAAAGGTCATCGTCAATGTCGGACGGCCGAGAGACGGAGGACAGAATCAATGTGGTGAAGCACTTGATAAGCGCGAGCGGTGTTGCGGAAGAGTGTGGCCCAAGCATTATATTGGGGTTTTTCCATGTTTAAGGTGATGGGAATAGCTTTGTGATAGGAAACCTGGATTTTAGGATGAAAAGAGGAGGAAGAAGGAGGGTGGACGGACTGCTTGTCGGCGGCGGCCATTGATGACGGTGGTCGAGTAGTGCACGAGGGAGAGGTGAGAGAGAGAGAAAAATATTAGGGTTAGGTGGCTAGGGTTAGGCTCTGATTACCATGTAAGATTGTGATAATTTCCTTGAGGAGGCTATTCCATTAATTAACAATATATAGTGTACACACTAGGGTTTACAAACTAGGGTTACAAGAGAATATTTACGGAAATAAATACACCATAAAATATTTACATATTTATATTCTAACAGTTTGGTTAGACATAAAATCATTTTCCATAAATAATGATGTTCTATGAAACTATTGAGAACAGATATCCTTATTGCATTTCCATGATATATAACTTCTCCTACGCTTGTTTTAGGTGAAGTTTAGATATAGAAAAATTCCTTATGTATGTTGTGTATCCCCAACTGATACAACCTCTGATTTTCCAAGACCATACTCAATTCTATTTTAGAATCACTCTGTTTCGTTGCTTATATGAAAAGTTATAGATGAAAATATAATGGAAAAGAAATGAGTGAATAGAAAACATGAGTATAAACACATTTTCCTTTGTTTATTTGATAATAAAAAACATAGGGGAAAAGGATATGGAAGTAAAAAGGAGTGGAATGATGAAATGAACGAATAAGGAAAGTAAGAAGTATATATGGTGGAAAATGTGGCATACCTTGATTAAAAAAGGAAAATAGTTATCCTTTCTAAAGAAGAAAATGTCCACACTTGAGAAAATGGTTTTCCTCTATTAACAAAACAAACAAAGGAAAAAAAAAAGGTGGTGGGAAATCATTTTCCGGAAATATACTTTCCTCCAAATCAGAGCCTTAGGGAGGAACATGAATTCTAGTGTATGAAAATTATTTTTCAAACCTTATAAATCAAACCAAGGAACATGGAGAAAATAGTTGTCTGGAAAAATACAACCATAAATTAAAGATCAGTCTCTGATTCCTATTAGCTAAGGTTTCCTTACATGCGATTTTATCTGCACTATTTATTGTTTATGTACAAAGTTTTAGTCAAATAAACAAACATTATTCTTCCCTCATAGTTTAGCATAATGATATGATTGATATCACAGTTTTTGATTGCTCCCTTATATCTGCAGCACTGTTCCGTAGTTTTCTTCTCTCTTTTCTTTTTTCCCATTGATAATAATGTGATTCATGTCAGGAGGCAACGATAATGGAAACAGGAAGAAAACTCAGTAGAAATAAATTCTTTAGTATAGAATATATAAATGAAACGTAAAATATAAGTAGAAAAATGAAAAAAAAACTACATCTTTAATTTTCTAGCTAAAGGGAGAAAGTTTTATTCTTTTGTTCATATGCAATTTACATCATCTTTCATATCAAATGCTAATGGTTGGTCAATCCTGAATGTAGCGTTTATCCGCATATCTTCTTTCTCAAGATACCAACAGTAGCTCTGAAATACGGGAGAGCTGACCAAGACTTCAAAATCCAGTAAAAAAAGTAATTCTAGCTCCAATTTGTTTAGTTCAGAGTTGCTTACTCCTCCAACTTTAGCATAGAAGGCGTTGTTGTATTGCCTGTCATTCATTATCAATATATTTTAGTGGACATTCATGATTCAAAAATGACATAATGAACGCATAAAATTTTCGCAAATAATGCATGAAATTTTCAAAATCCCTTCACTCTAACCCTTTTCTCTATTAATATGGGGGACCTACATCGATGTAAGGGGTCAGTCGACCTATACACAATTCATCCAAACTAAAAGTGTTTTGTAGTTTTCTCTTAATTGGACGATAAAAAAATATATCGAGTTATTTTATCGATTTTTGTAATTCCAAGAATACAATGCATTATTCTATAATTTGTCAATCCAATGCGGATACTTCGCATTTAAGATCTCAATCATTCATTTATCTTACATATATATATATATATATCAATAAATAATATAAATTTACAGTCGAAGATAAAAAAAAACCATCGCAACCTTGAATATGCCATTCATCAAACTCAAACATTCCAATAATTTTAAAATCCATGAGCAAGTTTACAATTTTGGGTGTGTAATTATGGTAGTCACGACTTTGACATCAATTCAACTTTTACTTTTTTGTGCCTTTTCGTATTTTTAATGTAATCCTTCCATTTTTTTGTTTGTCTCACTTTGACCAATTATCTGAAATCTTTTTGGTCAAAGTAGAATAAACAAAATGAAAAATAGAGAATATTATAAACATAACTTTGATCTTAAATTCGGGTATGAGGAAAAGTACATAAAAGACGTGCGGAGGCGAAGTCATCTAAACATAAATAAAACTATCTTTCAAAAGAAAAAAAATAGAAAATGCTGAATGTTTACAAAAAGAGATTTATTTTGAAAATATGAAAAAATAGTGACTATAAAAAAGAAAGCCAATCTAGCAAACAAATCAACGAGACAGAGAAAAAAGGGACGTACACATCGTCAAGCATCTTAGAAGCGATCATGACACTTGTGAGAAGGAGTCTATGAACGTTAATGGAAATTAAGAGCAATTCAGGATGCCTGTGAATCAACCTATCTATATAAACATACCCAACCACAAAACACGAAGGGCTACACTTTGTATACTTGTATAGTCTCTCCAAGTATTTGGCTATGCTTATGTTTGGCGCTCTTAACCCATTAAACACCTTCAAGTTTATTACTTCATTTAAGCTGTTTGTGCTGCGCTCTCTAAGTATTACATCATTCCTAACCACAAGCCGTTCCAGAATTGCAGCCAACATGAGGAGCACCCTTGGCGTCGCCGCCTCGGGTTCGCTTGCATCTGGTTCAGGGGGCTGCTGCTGCCGTCCATAATCTTCAATTGCGGTTGTAGCCAACATTATTGGGCCATATATTATAATATTGTGTGTGTTTTTTTTATCCTTAACTCTGTTTCATCGCTTTTAGTTTGGCGGGCGAATTATTTGGTGGTAAAGGCTTCTCATTTATGGATTTGTGTTATCTAATTTGGGTGATCATCAAATGAATATGTGACACGTGTGCCTTTTGCCATCCTACAAGAGTGGCAACAGGTAGGCAGAATCTTGTCTGCTGACTTGGCAACTCAATATAATCTTAGAGCATTAGTTAAAATGTTTGTTGCTTACTTTGTCACGTCCTTATATACAACTACATTATATTTAGAGTTACAATTTACTTTACTCAACTAACCTTATATGCATGCGATGCGTGCCCCGTACGAAAGACTAATATGGAGAAAGAATTAGGGAGAAATTACGTCTTTAGTAAAGTATAAACATATTTTTCATACTTTTAAAAATAATCGTTAAGTTTTAGTTCTTTTGTTTTTTTAAGAGGGTATAATTGTGATTTTAAAAGAGTTTAAATATTGAAACAATATACATGCATAAAAATAGAGTGACTAATAAATACTACCTCCGTTCCATGTGTATTGCAACACAGGGAGTTTTACGCATCCCAACACACTACTTTAGACGCTAATATCTCTAATTTTATTTAAGTAAAAATTATAAAAAGTAAATTTTAATTAAGCATATATCGAGACGAATCTAACAAGATCCCACATGGCTATATTTATCCTTGTATATAAATCACAAAAGAGGGTCAAATGATAGTGTATAAATAGTGCAAAATGTCAAAGGTTGCAATACCTATGGAACGGAGGTAGTATTAAAGAGTGGATCAGCAATAGTGATTTAAAAAGAAAACACCAAAAAGACCAAAAATCTTTCCAAAGATTAAGATGTCATTTAAAGCGTCATCACTGGTGAATAAAAAAATACATTATCCCCCTCTCTCTACCACTTTATCACTCATCCTTAAATACATTATCATATTTCATGATCAATTTGATTAAATGCACCATATGCATGAGCAATCAATTACTCATATATTTGAAAATTAAAAAAAGAAATCAAAGGTATATAAAGATATAGCAAAATGGGTGTTTGTTTATAGCTCTCAAGAAAATATAACCATTGATATTTTTTAAAAATTGTTTTTACTTTGTAGATTTTCAGATATTTTAGTTTGAATTTTTAAATATTTTTTGCTAAAAATCTGATTTTTGAGATTGCAAATTAAACTTACTTCCTTAATTATTGTATTTGAAATCCTTGATTTATCTTATTATTTTCTCTTTACTTATTTTTGGTGTCACTCCCCCTCTTCCCTTAAAGTATAGAGATGATGAGTTATAATACATATACTTAGAATAGTCTCACATGTCAAAAATCTATAATGATAATTCTTTTTAATTAAACACACAGCAAATAATTTTAGGCAAAGTCTTATAAAAGATGGTATTACATTAAGCTTATGTAAGACCAACCCAATAAACCAATTAAAAGCCCAATTACGCGTGCCACACGCTAAGGAGCCCAGGACAAATTGTTTTTTTAACTTTTCGACTTGAAACCTTAACTTTTGCGTTTTTTTTAACTTTTCAACCTAAAACCTTAACTTATACATAAAAATCCATAACTAATAGGGCTAATGAAGTGAAGGGAATGGAGGGGGTGGTGGGAAGAAGGCTGACTTGAAAAATGCCTATTGGGCCTATTGGACTGGTCTTACATTAATCTTAATGTAAGACTTTTAAACAAAAGAACTTATGTTAATATTTAAAAGTTTAAGGTTTTAGGTTCAAAAGTTAAGTTTATAGGTTTAAAAGTTAACAATTTTTGCATATTTGTTAATATCGATTCCACATATGATATAAGTTATGGATTTTTATGCAAAAGTTAAGGTTTTAGGGCAAAAAGTTACAAAAACGCACAAAAGTTAAAAAAACCAACTTTGGCTGGGCTGCTTAGTCTGGCGCGCGTCATGGGCTTCTCTAAGGCTTATTCGGCTGGTCTGAGGTTAAGGCTTAACCTAAGACCGTCTTATAGTAAACCAACTCATAATTTTATTCTGAAAATAAACATGTTTCCTTTCTAAATGTTTTAATCTAGTAGCTTATTTTAGCTACGTAGCTCACTTAGGCTATAATGTCCAATGGTAAGCTAGTTGCTTGATTTTTTATATGATTTGCCAGTTAGTCCTTTCTTCACATCATTGGAGATGCTTGTGTATCTGTGTTTAAACTGTTTGTCACACTTATCGACGTCTTTTAATGTTTGAATGTTTTAAAATAACAATTTATTCTAGCCAAACCCAAATCATTTTGGAAATAAAGCGTTGTTGTTGTGCTTGTGGTCCTCAAAAGCATTCCAATTTAAATTATTCATAAGATTTCAAATTACCCTCTAGGTATACTAGTTATAAAATCCGTGACATACTCGGCTTATATCTTATATCAGGTGATTTGGAAGTTTAATAATAATAGGGTTGTGCTAAATGCCGCCCTGTATTTTCTTACTAACGCCTTGTATTTAATATGGTAATTACCAACTTATCCCAGATCACTCTTCCACACTACTTCTCCTACCATCACACTCACTCTTGACCGCCCACACCTGCCACCACCACCACCACTACCCCACCGCCACCACCGCCGCCCCACCACCACACTAGCACCACCACCACGACCACACTGCCGCCATCGCCACAAAATATGACCGGCAAAAAAAGTTCATAAAGGCAACCCTTAAGGTGAGCCTTGTGTGGTACAAGGCCCACCACATGGTGAGCCTTGTGTGGCATAATTTTTTTTATAGTAATTTTTAAATTCAGTAAATATGTATATTTTTAATATTTAATTGAATTTAATGTTGTTTAAGATAATTAATTTTTAATATTTAGTTAAATTAATTGTTGATCACAAATATACAATTTTTAGTTCAAATAAATATTACAAATAAGCATATATAAATTTGAAAATAACATAAAAAAATTGTCGATTAAAAGGCGAGCCTTGTGATACACAAGGCTCACCATGTGGTGGGCCTTGTACCACACAAGGCTCACTTTTGTCGACTTTTTTTTCGCCGGTCAAAATTTTGTGCCGGTGGCGGTGGGGTGGTGCGGTGGAGTGCCGGCGGTTGGGTGGCGGTGGTGGTTGGGGCGGCGATGGAGTCGTGTGGTGGCGGGAGGTTGGTGGTGGTGGCGGTGGTTGGGGTGGTGTGGTGGTGGTGGTTGTCAAAAGTGGGTGTGGTGGTAGAAGAAATAGAGTGAGAAGAATATGTATAAGGTTAGGGGGATTATGGGAAATTCATATGTATTTAGGACGTTACCTAGAGTATTTAGGGCGTCATTTAGTCGTCCACTAATAATATGAGAAACTCATGATTTTGAGCTAAATTTTACAAGATAAAAATTTGTTGTCTTTCATTGCTGTATGTTTCAAGTTATAGTTATCTAATTGTACAATATAATTGATATAATATTTTATGTTTATTGAGAAACATATGCAAAGTTTTTTTATTTTTTGTAAACTTAATGAAATTACTATTATATAGAAGTAAGTCAACTAAACTAATCAAAAGAATACATCATTTAAAATTTAGAGTTTAATAGATTGGATAATATTACTATTCTTATAATTTATGTATTTTAATATTCTTTTTGGTAAAAGGTAAGCTTATATATTAATCACCAAAGAAAAGGCCAAAACATATAGTCTTACAAGTACAAGCCTGACACCATCAACAGGCACAATAGCCAAACAATATCAAAACACACAGAGAGTTGAACAAAACAGCCTAAACAAACAACAGAAGAACAAACATAACTTAACCAGTTTTGATCACTAGCATACCACTTGGAATTAAGCAGATTCCTAGCTTTAATCATCAGATGAATATCAGCTTTGATGGAGCTAACAAGCACAACATGTCTAATAACCTTCATTCTCCAAACAACATTATTCCTCGCTCTCCATATGTGGTACACCAAAGCAACAAGCACTAACAAGCAGATCTTCTTTCTATTTTTTTGAGCAAATTTTCTATACCATTTCTTCCAAGCTTGATGAATCACTTCTCTTCCAGAAAATCTGATTCTAAGCCAGGCCATAATCATCTTAGTACAATGAGCACTGAAGCTACAGATGAAAAACAGGTGTTCGAAAGTTTCCACAGTCAGACCACAAAGAGGACAAAGATTAGAATCACAACATCCATATCTGAGCAGTTTCTCTCTGGTTTTCAAATTATCCAAGGCCAGCAAGCAAGCTATAAAAGCATCTTTAGGGATATTGAGCCTATTCCAAACCCAAAATCTCCAATCTACCTTCTCTGAAATAGAAGTGAGTCATTGATAAGTTGATTTGATAGTGTAAAAAGGAGCAGATCTCCAAGAGTTACCAAGGAAGCCATAAGCCAATCTATCCCTAGTAGAGCAAATGTTTTTCCAAACCCAAGTATCACTCTTCTTTGGTTGGTATTGCCATCAATCTTACTCTTCAATGTATGTAGAGTGGATCCATTTAACCCACATGATATTAGATTTTAGAGCAATATGTCACACACATTTACCCACGGCAGCAACATTCCAAGCATAAATATTCATAAGGATAAGGCCACCGCAACACATCCATTAACAAGAAATAGGAGGAAATTTAGAGAGGGAAATGGACCCAGACCACATAAATGCTCTACAAATTTGAATAATTCTGCTCAAAATCTTTTTAGCAATCAAGAAAATTAGGGACCAAGAAATTTGAAGACTCATAAGCACATAATTGATTAAGCAATTCTTGCAGCATAGGAAAGATTCTTAGATGACCAAAGGATGATTCTATTTAGCAACTTCTCACAAAGAGCATCACAATCCGTTGCATATATTCTTTTATGTAATAGGTACACCTAAGTATTTGAATGAAAACTCACATTTTTGAAAGCTAGAAATTTCCAGAATTGAATTTTGAACCTCCAAATGGACATCACGAAAGTAAATACCAGATTTATTACAATTCGTAGACAAACCAGAAGAGAGTTCAAACATTTCCAGAGATCTAAGTAAGATAGCAATGGATTAGGAAGTACCTGTAGAAAACAACATCAGATCATCAGTGCGAAATCTTTAACAGTTTACATCTATGATGAAATTGGAAAGGCAGACCAATTAAGGATTCTAGAGAGATATTCCATAAAAAGGACAAATGCAAGGGGAGGAATAAAATTACCTTGTCTCACCCCTTTTTCCGAGGGAAAACCCATATAAACCACCATTAATACACAAAGAGTAAGATAGAGAAGTGATGCATTGCATAAGCCAATTGATAAATTTAGAAGATAATTTTAGTTTAATCAAAAGAGACTCAATAAAATTCCAATTAATAGAATCACATGCTTTCATAACATCAATCTTAACAGTGCATATACAGGGAAGAGATTTTGTATTATATTGTTTCATCAAGTGTTGCACTAGAAGGATATTATGAGAAATAACTCTACCAGAGATGAAAGCACTTTGAGCAGAGTTAATAAAAGTAGGGAAAACCACAACCAATATAGAGCAAAACATCTTAGAAATAATCTTATATAGCACATTGTAACAAGCAATAGGTTTGAATTGAGATATGTCTTGAGGATGATCAACCTTAGGAATGAGAGTAAGAGTAGTGGTGTTGACCTGTTTTAACATTCTACCAGAGGAAAAGAAATTAAGAACAACAACACAAACCTCAAGACCCACAATATTCCAAGCTTTCTTAAAGAAATTGCTAGTGTAACCATCTGGCACTGTTATCATTGATAGAAAACAATGCTCTTCTAACATCTTCTGTAATACCCCAACCCCTACAGGCCGATGGGAGTCACCAAATAAGTATCTCGGACCAATAACTGGCAGCACAAACCATACAAGTCCTTTCGGCGCATTTTTTCCTCACTCATGCGCACCCCGAGAAACTTCCTAGGAGGTCACCCATCCCAAGACTCTTCCCAGCCAAGCACGCTTAACTGAGAATATCTTTGCAATATGAGCTCCCTGAAAATAAGATGCACCTTGTTTGTATGGGTAATACAACTAAATTCGGGGTGTTACAAATGGTATCAGAGAAACCCTACGACTGTGTCTTGGGGCGACCCTAAGGCCGTCAGGCCGAATATTAGGAGTCCTCAAGCGCCTAGTCGGGAAGGATTATGGGGCTGCATTGTGATAAAGAGCGACCTAGAGGTCATCAGGACAAATATCTGGAGTCTCCAGACGCTTAGTTTCCAGGCTGGGGCGACCTACAGGTTAAGAGCGAATGTTTAGGGCCCCCAGGTGAAACGAGGGCGTTGCTGTTCTCAAGTGGGGGTGTGTAATACTCCCTATGATTGCTTTAAAATATTTAGTTGTACTACTCATGCAAACAAGGTGCATCTTTTTTCGGGAAGCTCATTTTGCTAAGATATTCTCAGTTAAACGTGCTTGGCTGGGAGTAGTCTTGGAATGGGCGACCCCCTGGGAAGTTTCTCAGGATGCGCATGAATGAGGACAAAATGTGCCAAAAAGGACTTGTGTTGGTTTGTGGGGCAAGTTATTGGTCTGAGATGCTTATTTGATGACTCCCATCGGCCGTAGAGGTTGGGGTGTTACATCTACCAAAGAGAAAGGTTGATCTAACAAACCCTTCTGATCATTGGCAAACACATTACGTCTAGCAACAACCATGGATCTGACCCTCATAGCAGATGTGAGGTCACTACTCTATAGATTAGTGTAAAATTCAATGAAAGTAGAATTAACTTCTTGGTGAGTGTAAAGCTAATTACCATCCATACCCTTCAAATATCCCATAAAATTTTGTCTTCTTCTCTTCATAAGACTAGCATGAAAAAGAGCAGAGTTCTCATCATCATCTTTAAGCCAATGAACTTTTGCCTTCTATCTCAAGAAACAAATTTTGGCATTGTGAGCCTCAACAACATCATCCGATCTCGATCAGAAAATTCCGCTTAGATGATAGAAAAATCATGTGGAGATTTATGCAAATCAGTAAGCTCCCAATGAGTTCTATCAACCAACTACTCAATGTTAGAATAACTAGACTTATGTAACTCCTTAAACACCACCTTAAGTTTTTTCAATTTTTGCACAACTTTGAACATAGGGGAGCTTGATATAGATATCTACCAAGCCTCCTTCTCTTTGTTTAAAAGAACGATGATCAGACCACATATTAAAATATCTGAAAGGTTTAGCTTTAGAAACATTCTCCTTAACAATATTAATGATACAGGGATAATGATCAAAGAACCCCTCAGGAAGGAAATGAGCTTCAAAATCAGGAAACATATTCAACCAATCATCATTACAAATCACTCTATAAATTCTGGAAAACACTCTACATTCCCCTTTTTGTTTGATATTCCAAGTAAAGAAAGATCCTGAAGAATGAAGCTCCTCTAGACTACAAGCATTCAAACAATTCCTAAACTTGGTTGTTTCATTCGGAGTCACAAGAACCAATTCTTTCATTTAATTGAAGAATGTTATTAAAATCTCCCAGAATACACCGAGCACAATCAATCTTCTTACTCAATTTAAGCAAATCATTCCAAAGCAACTCTCTCAGAGCACTACAATTAGTGTGTTTTTGCATAACTCTAGCATGAATAAATTGATCACTACACTCTAAAATATCCACATCAAACCAAATAGGAACCCAAATCAAACACATCCTACCACCCTTATGCGAAGCATAGTTAGAACACAAACTCCAATCAGGACACACACTTGGGTAAACCTTATCAACATTCACAGGTTTTACCGTAGTTTCAAGAAGTCCAAATAGACCAACTCTATGCTTAATCAAAAGATATTTGACATCACCATGTTTAGAAAGTCTATATAAACCTCTCATATTCCAAGAACCTACACTAGCCATAGGAAGTAGCAAGTAACTCCCCGACATCAACCAGTGTATCAAATCTATTATTAGCAGTACTGATCTCAACATCATCAGCAACTATATTAAGGTTAGCATCTCTACTTGTACAACTATAGCTGTTGAAGTTACAGGTGGATCCTGTTGTGTTTTACAGGCACCCAAACCTTTTTAGGAATAACAGGCTGTTTCATAGGTAACACTTCCAATTTCTTCTAATTACACTGAGCATCATTGTGACCGAAACCCCCTACAATCAGAGCACGTGGGCTTTCATTCATAATTCACAAGCTGGAATACAATCCCACCTTTCTCATTAACAAATTCAATGGAATCGGGAAAATATTGGTTGATCTCAACCTCAACTAAAATTCTAGCATGAGAGAGCATCTCTTTCTGAGCAGTGGCTCTATCAGTCTCAAGGGTTTTCCAATGTAACTAGTAATCCTAGTTAAAGCATAATTCCCCCAATAACGAAGATTAAGGTTAGGCAATCGAATCCAAATTAGAAGAAGATAACCCTCTTGCTTCCTATGATCAATATTTGGAGTCCAGCTTTTCATCACAATAGGTTTGCTATCAATGAATACGGGACCAAAATCTAGTGCTTTAGATTTGCCATTCAAACTAGTAAAACGAATCAAGAAAATACCTTTTGGAAGAGCAACAACTTTATCCACCGCAAACTTGCCCCAAACCCTTTGAAAATTCCCATTCATAGTTTTAAAAGAAGGTTTAAAACTAAACACATAAGCAACAACAACATTCTCCTAATATTCAATCTCAGGTTGCACATCCTCCGTTAAATTGTAAGGCAAATTAAAGAAGAATCATTACTCTCAACATTTGACACAAACATAGCAGGGTTAGATAAATCAGCACCCTCATGAACAATCCCCTCAAAACTGGTTGTCATCTAGGAATCACTAGCAACAAGAGGAGTATTAGAATGATACTTACCATGTTCCAATGATTTCTGAGCTGATTGCCTCGCATCCGCAATCCAACTAGCTGTTAGATCCTCTCTGGCTTTATTGCTTTCAGTAATTCGCGTCTTCATTCTCTCATTGATCGAAGTACAAGACGAAGAATCCGAATCAACATCCATCGATCTCAAACAAAGATCCTCTCTCTAAAAATTCTCTCTTTAGAAGTGAAAATGTGAAAAACGACAAATGAAGACAATGAGGGGGTATATATAGGGGGTAAGAAACTCCCCTCCCCCAAACAGTTACTTAACACGTGTCACTTGGGGGAAGTGACACGTCAATCTTGTCATGTCTGATTGGTGGGAAGATCAGATGAAAATTGGAACTATTACTCTCTATAAAATGGTATTAATCAGTTTGAACCAAAGATCAACCCCCTTTTAGGGGAAAACGTTGTGGCATAGCCAGATTGGGACACGTGGACCAATCAATGTCTGCCATGTGGACCAATCGGTGCATGCCACGTCGCTTGTTTTAGGAAGAACACATGGCCTAAATGGAGACAGTTTTTTTTTTTTCTTTTTTCTTTTTTTTTTTCTGAAATCCCATAGGAAGGAATATGACTCATTTATTCCTGTTGAAGGGAATAATCAGAGCTTAAACTCCAAGAAAAGGCAATAACTGATTGGCTAGTGACACGGTCGTTGGGCGTGCCCAATTAATAAACCTAACTTAGCCTACTATAGGGTAAGAAAGGGTCGATTCCACGAGGAAGCAAGGATAAATCAAGGTTTAAATGTGATTTAGCGAGCTAAGCCTATTTTTAGGGGTTTTTGAAATAAAATGATTAACTAAGAAACTATGAACTAATTAGCTAACAATTAAAGTAAATGATTGAGTTTAACAATAATAGGAAGACACTGGGGATAGGGGAATCACTAGTTAACCAATTGCTAACCTATTTGTCAAGCCAAGGGGATTCATTAGGGTCAACTAAGGGACTAAGTCACTCATATGTTTCCTAATTACTCTCTCGAGCTAATTAGGAGGACCTAATCAACCAATTTTACCTATTCTCATGGTAAAATCAATCAATCAAGTATTTCCACAACTCATAGCGATTCAATTAAGGTCCTAAGAAGTAAAACATCTATTCTCATGGTGAAGTAAACCTATTGACTAGTCTAAGGTCCATTAAAAGCTTCATCTCTCAATCCTTCACTTTTGATCCCCAAATCAAGTTCAATTGATGATCAAGCAATTAAACAAGCAAATAAATAGGCTAGACAACCTAATTTCACCTAAATCTAACCCCCTAGCTTGACTTTTGAGGTTAACTCATGATCATCCTAGGTCATCCTCTTCCCCTTGCTAGAAACTGCTCTCTAGCCATGGACAAGGTAAAGTAAAAAGCTTGAAACAACTTTTGTAAATCAACAATGGTGAAAATCAACATAAAAGAGCTAAACATCAACTAATCAATACTAATCAAAGGGTAAAACTAAATAAAGCAAATAATAGAGCAAATAAAGAAAAGAGATAGAAGAAGTACTCAATAATAGATGACAATCAATGGCAAAACTCCATGGAAATAGCCTCAAAAGCTTTAATTCACAATTTCTAGATCTACTTTATCTCTCTAAACTCTACTTATCTCTCTAGAATTCTCTCTCTAATTAAAGCTTATTAAAATCTGAAATTAAAAGCTCTCCCATCATTATTACAAAAATGGGTTTTTATACCCCAAAGTACTAAGGGCAAACCATAAAACACAAAACCGAAATCGACCGATATAAAACCGAAATCGAAATACCAAAATCTGGCTATGGAGCGCCCGCTCCCCTGTTTGGAGCCTCATTCTTGCTTGTATATCTTCAAAACACTCCAAGCAAACATTAGATGGGGAGGGGGGTATGCATACGCAAATGCAATAACCTATATGCACCCTAACTATATGCAAATGAACTTAATTAGATGCTAAACATGAGATTACAAGAAATGATGAAAAAGGGAAAGAAAAGGAAACTAAATGGCCTAAAATGCATCTAAATGCCCTAAAACTACATGCAAATAAGTGAACCTAAAGTCCACTTATCAAATTCCCCCAAGCTTGCCAATTGCTTGTCCTCAAGAAATTAACAATCTCAAGGAAACCTATGCAATAATAAAAACTAAGAAAGGCATCACGAAATCAAGGTTCTCGTCCTAATAGAGGTGTCAAGGCAATGGGAGAACTCGACAACTTTCAAAGCTTATAGCTGTCTTTCCTTATCCACAAGTTAAGGGTCAAAGGAGTGGTCTAAGCTAGTGTGCAAAGAAAATGATCGTCCTAGAGGTCCCTCAACTATCACACAACCCTCATTGATCCTAAGTGAAACCTTTCCCTACAAAATGGAAAAACTAGCTCAACCTTGTACCAATCATGCCCCACAAGCTCACAAGATCCCCCAAGCTAGCATACTTATTCACTAGTTAACTTTTTTTTTTGATTGCAAGGGCCCTAGACTACCTCCTCACGTGGCCTACCTCTCACTCGATAGTCATGTTTCTGAGGCACGGTACCGAGCACTCGGTATGAGACGCGATAAGAGGGTAAGGTATCTCATACCAAAGGCATTGGAGCATCTCTAGGGGCCAAAGCATGATATTTTATAACTATAGGCTACTAGCCTTGTGGGCTCTTATGCACCACTTATTTGATCCAATAGGCCAAAGGGCTCTTTTTCTTTTTATTTTTCCAATTTTTTTTTTGTTTTTGTTTTTGTTTAGTTTCCTCTCTTTTTAAAAGGCTACTATCCTTGCATTTTATTGAACTAGAAGGGTTCTCAAGGTCACTTAAGGGCTTATCCAAGGTCAAAGGAGAGAGTAAAGACTTTTTATAGGGAAATGGTGACACTTATTCACACTAAAGGCAAGTCTCGGACAATCAAGGGGTCTATTCGTACCAAGACCTAGGCATCCAAGCTTAAAGCACCCCTAATACTCCTAACGAGCACATAAGAAACTAAAGCTAATTCACCCCTACTCAAAAGCCAAGTTGCCAACCTCTAACCTCTAAGATCGTCATATAGAGTCATTCCTTGACTAAGTGATGCAAAAAAATTTTGCTCTTTTTGAAATTTTTTCTTATTACCCTATATGCAACCTAAAAGGAAAATAAACAAACTAAAATGCCCTCTCCCCCAAGCTTAAATGAAGTGTTGCCCTCAATGCTTCAAACAAGTCAAAAAGGCAAGGGGGAGGAAAGGAAAATAGAAAGAAAGGAAAAGGAGGGGGGGGGAGGGAATGAAAATAGAAAGAAAAATAAGAAAGAAAAAGGGAAAACCTATTTACAAAGAGGAATTGTGGTGTCTAGTAAATAACACCTCAACGATCCAATGACTTGTCATATGCAACCGCACACAATTTCCGAAAAGACCAAATAAGCAATAGCAAGAAGCCAAGCATGCACAAAGTAATACATGACTATATGCCTAAATGGGAAAAAAGCAAAAAGGTGGGGGAATGAAAACAAAAATCAAGAAAATAAGAAGAATCAAAACCAAAATAAAAAGAAGAAAAAGATAATGAAGAAAAACTATCACTACTATACACCTTTGCTCTCATGGAGTCAACAAGAACATCCGGAGGGTCAAGAGAGATGGGAGACTCCTCGAGTGGTTTTGATTTGGGAACAAAAGGAAAAGAAATAGGGAAAGAAGGAATGAGATCAAGCCTCCTCGAAAAAGGGATGTGAGGGGGTCGAATAGGAACAACTTCCACACTGAAAACCTCACTCACATCACATAATCTCTCCGCATTGACTCTTTCACATGCTCTCTCAACCTCATATTTATGTCCTTGTTCATCATTGACATTTCCAACCACAAGCAAAGGCTCTTTTCTCACAAAGGAATCATGGTCATTTAATGATTGAGGTGGGATGGAAGAAAAGTGAAAATTGGAGTCAATAAGGGAAGGAGGTGTAAAAAGGGAATCAAGGAATTCACAAATGTCTTCACAATCCTCACCTTCCTCCTCATGAATTGGATTAAACCAAATTAGGTTTTACTCATCCTCATCATCACTAATCCAAAATCCATGAACATAAGGCACATGAGTCTCCCTAGATGCATTTTCGTTCTCTTCATAGGAAGAATCACCATCATTCTCAATCAAAGACATAGATTCGTAGACATCATTTTCACCCTTTTTTTCCTTTTCATCTTTCTTGGACTCTTCAAGCTCATCCTCACATCCTTGAGACCGCTCTAGGGCATCTTCCTTCCACCTAGATTCAAGAGAGTCACGTCTTCTCACCAACTTCTTGATTTGATCAAATAAATCACAATATTTCTCTCCTCCCTTCTTATAATACTTGAGCTCCTCAAAACTATCCTCAATAAGATTATCATATTCCACAAGCATTTGAGGAATAAAATCATGCAATTTTGGGTTAGAATCAAGTAGAGAAGAGCTTTGATTATCAACAAGGGGAGAAGCGTCATTGTAAGTTCCAACATTAAGCACATGACAATACATATCATCACAACTAGAAGAAGGATGGGGAGTATCATGACTTGGCATGTGAGAAATTGAATTGCTAGCAAAAGAGATTTCATTGTGATTAATGCAATCATTAGATAAATAAGAATCATAATTCATAGAATGCATTTCATCACAACTAGGAGAAAGAGGTGGAGGCATACCGGTCCGGTTGAACTAACCTAAGATTCGTGCCCATATCCCACTCATACGTTTCTTGAGCTAGCCAATTTTAATAATCCCAAGCTTCATTCAAGGAAAGAGCTTGAAATTCTCCATGATGCATATCCTCAACCACGCATCGAGTGAAATCATTCAAACCAGCATATATTACTTCACAAACCTCTCATAGCTCACAACTATAGTTGATTGGAAGAGAATCTTCCACCCTAGTGTAATACCTCCAAAATGACTCGTTCTCGAATTGCGGAATCGAGAAACTTGCCATTCTTGAAAATGTGCTCCAAGATGTAATTGCTTACAAAGCCATAGCTAAGTGAAGGGTTAGCATTAACAAGAATTTCATCATTAGAGGGGGAGGAAAAGAAAAAGAGAAAAGAAGAATAAGGGGTGACTTAGACTCGAAAATCGACATCAAAATCAATGTAATCCATTGCTTCCTCGGCAACGGCGCCAAAATTTGACACGGTCGTTGCACGTGCCAAATCAATATACCTAACTTAGCCTAGTTTAGGGCAAGAAATGGTCGATTCCACGAGGAAGCAAGGATTAGCAAGGTTTGAAAGTAATTAAGCGAGCTAAGCCTATCTTTAGGGGTTTTTGATATAAATGATTAACTAAGAAACTATGAACTAATTATCTAACAATTAAAGTAAATGATTGAGTTTAACAATAATAGGAAGACACTAGGGATGGGGGAATCACTAGTTAACCAATTGCTAACCTATTTGTCAAGCCAAGGGGATTCATTATGGTCAACTAAGGGACTAAGTCACTCATATGTTTCCTAATTACTCTCTCGAGCTAATTAGGAGGACCTAATCAACCAATTTTACCTATTCTCATGGTAAATCAATCAATCAAGTATTTCCACAACTCATAGCGATTCAATTAAGGTCCTAAGAAGCCTAACACCTATTCTCATGGTGAAGTCAACCTATTGACTACTCTAAGGTCCATCAAAAGCTTCATCTCTCAATCCTTCACTTTTGATCCCCAAATCAAGTTCAATTGATGATCAAGCAATTAAACAAGCAAATAAATAGGCTAGACAACCTAATTTCACCTAAATCTAACCCCCTAGCTTGACTTTTGAGGTTAACTCATGATCATCCTAGGTCATCCTCTTCCCCTTGCTAGAAACTACTCTCTAGCCATGAACAAGGTAAAGTAAAAAGATTGAAACAACTTTTGTAAATCAACAATGGTAAAAATCAACATAAAAGAGCTAAACATCAACTAATCAATACTAATCAAAGGCTAAAACTAAATAAAGCAAATAATATAGCAAATAAAGAAAAGAGATAGAAGAAGTACTCAATAATAGATGACAATCAATGGCAAACTCCATGGAAATAGCCTCAAAAGCTTCAATTCACAATTTCTAGATCTACTTTATCTCTCTAAACTCTACTTCTCTCTCTAGAATTCTCTATCTAATTAAAGCTAATTAAAATCTGAAATTAAAAGCTCTCCCAACCATTATTAGAAAAATGGGTTTTTATACCCCAAAGTACTAAGGGCAAAACCATAAAACACAAAACCGAAATCGACCGATACAAAACCGAAGCCGGAATACCAAAATCTGGGCATGGAGCGCCCGCTCCCCTGTTTGGAGCCTCATTCTTGCTTGTATATCTTCAAAACACTCCAAGCAAACATTAGATGGGGAGGGGGGTATGCATATGCAAATGCAACAACCTATATGCACCCTAACTATATGCAAATGAACTTAATTAGATGCTAAACATGAGATTACAAGAAATGATGAAAAAGGGAAAGAAAAGGAAACTAAATGGCCTAAAATGCATCTAAATGCCCTAAAACTACATGCTAATAAGTGAACCTAAAGTCTACTTATCAGCTAGACCTCCCTAGGCAATCACTCCAGGACAAGTGTCATCTTGTGATTGCTTAGACAATCACATCTTCCTATTTTAGGCCGCCCCTTTCTATTTCCATACACTATAAGTAGTCCCTGAAAATCAGGTAAATGATAGAATCTCACCTACTCCCAAACCTACTCTATCAAAATAGTGTGAGAGTTTCTCTCTCTTACATCATACTGACTTAAGTATCGGAGGGGGAACCACCCACCAAACCTCCGGGTTGGTTTCCTTGTTTTGCAGGATTAGATACCAAGCTAGGATCACCTCTATACAAGTCTCCAAAAGTAGAACTGATCGATAAATTGGAAGATGAGCTTAGGCGTTCGTTAGCTAACAACACATGAACACAAAGTTACCTTATCTATTAGTCGTATAACTTTGTGATACATGCATCGTATTTTTTAAATATGTTCAATCACTCTTTAATGGTATAAAAGTATAATATTTTGCGGTAAAGGTTACATTCATTTTACACGTTATAATATTTTTAGATTGTTTACATGTCAACTTCTTTTATAAGCTAATTTTTATTTTATAATTTGTGACATGGTCGGATATCGTAAGTCGCACGACCTATGCCCTCGAGAAGTTTATCTTTTATATGGATACTAGTTTCTAACCCAGACAATGTCCGGGAGGCTTATTATTTTCAACTAACTTGAATTACTTGAATGGGATCAAACTCATTTGAACATAATGTAAATTGTAACTTCAACTCTAGCATCCTAGTACGTTTATTTTGCCTAAATTTGATTTAATTTAAAGTATATTGGATGATTATTTATATCTTATTAACTCAACCCGACTTCAATATATAATA
>CANSGD010000871.1:262500-462308 GCA_947645195.1 Patellifolia procumbens
TGTCCCATAAAGCTTTATACATGGCTATTTTTGGACATGGCCCACTATAATATATTAATTTATTTGTTTGACTTTTCAACCATGACCCACTATTCTCACACATCCAAATAAAATAATACCCTACTAACTCCTATAACATCTACCTTTTTAATAAAATACAATTGCTAACCAAACAATAACTTCTCATCTAAAAAAACGTGCCCGATCAAGTATATAAAGTTTTTGGGACGAAGGGAGTATAACACTTGCCTAATAATAATAATAAAAACAATAATAAAAAATTGAGAGAGAACTAATGAATGGAAAATGATGTCGAAATAAACTACGTAATTTTATTTATACCTAAACGTAAAATGGATAGACTAAGGGATTAAAAATCAAGTGGAAAGTACAAAATATATCTACCATAACATAGATTGGGGGCTCAACCGTACTTGAAATCTCTCTCAGCTTCACCAGACATACTATCCAAACTCATTAGGCACTTCTACTCAATCGAGAGTATTCTACGAAAAATGACAGGGTGCAATAAGCACAATTAGACCCGAAACATAGGAGCAATCAACTGCTCGATAGGGTGGCCCTCGCCTGATCTCATCGTATAGCCTTCTATTCTTGGCTTCCTTAGGTTATTATGCCAAGTCTTCAATACTAGGCTCGTCCAAGGCCTCTAGAATCATCCTCGGACCCTCGAAACTCTTCTTAATATCTTCACTATTTGAATTAACATCTTTAGCAACGAAAAAGTTCGGTGTTAAAAGGATACAAATTCATCGTTAAAGCCTTTAACGATGAACTCGTTTCGTCGTTATGGTCGTCGTTACTAGTCTCGTCGTTATTAGAATTAACGACGAAATCAGCTTGTTCATCGTCTTATTTACACGACATTATAATGTTCTTTCGTTATAATAATAACGACAGATCAAATACAATAACGAACAAAAAATTCATTGTAGATGTTTTTCATAACAAATATAAATTGCCTCCAATAAGGACAGAAATATTCGTTGTTACCAAACCCAAGGTAATAACGACGAACAATATTGTCATAATAGCTCTTTATACCAACTATAAAATGTCTCCAACAACGACGAACTTTTTCAAGGTTGTAATGAAGCTTGTGTAAAGGTAGGGAAAATATTTTGGTAATGTGGGGGAAAAGCTAAGAAAAGGGTAGCACAAAATACTAACAGCAAGCCCAACCGATGCCTAATAAACTCCAACGACACCAACAACAGATTCATAACATCAGTTTATTGTGGAATCTCACAAAACCACCCAATTAACCAGTTTTCTTAATATAATTTCTGATTTTTTTTCAACTCAATGTGAATGGAGAACAGTGATTTTGTTTTTTTCTTTTGAATTGACATACCATAATTTTTCTTTCTTTGTCTCAATTCTCTTGAACCAGATATAACATTAGTTCCAACTGACATTGTATCATCCAACATTACAATGTCAACCTATAATAGTTCCTCCCCTAAGCTATGCCAAACTAGGCTTGGGACAATAATCAAAATATAAGGCTTTTATGCTTATAATGTGGCTTATTATTAAAGTACAATCATTAAGCTCAGCTAGGGTAGGAGGGAAATTGTTTTCATGATAAACATTCTAATATCTAAGAATTATTCAAAAGAACGCCTCTATCACATCATATATAAAATGCACCATAAATCAACCAATACATTGTCAAAATCAAGATCAATTACGCCATTGAGGGAGTAACATTCAAGAAAAGGCTGGATAATATATGAAGAATAAATCCACACAGTCTAACCAATTCAAGTATGTACGAATGATCAAGGCAATTAGAGATCAAATTCCAACATCATAATCCAAATGCCAGCAATCCAAATAAAGAGCAAAAACACAGTTTCAAAGAATATCGCGTGGCACATGTAAGAATGCAAACAAGGGAATCAATCGCCCATGTAATCATCATCATCGAGCCACTCGCGGAATCATCATTACCACTATCTCCACCATCATCGTCACCCTGATCCTCATCCTCCTCCTCATCATCATCCCTAAACGTCTCTCTAGCACCATTGTTTCCCCGATGGCTGTAGTATGGATTCTAGGTGAACTTAGCCGGGTGTGGACCTACCTTGGTAATCTTGTTGATTTTGGACAAATCGTAGTTAATAGGGAACATAGCCGGAGCCTAATCATTCGGTAGTGTCTCCACCCATTAGCTAAGGCTCTTGATGACGTCTAAGTTTGCTGTAATGTCGAACTCCATGCGTTGTAGCATGCTCCTTATCTCATGAAAATCAAATTCGCTAATGTTTAGGGGAGAGGGAGGGGCAGAAGTAGAAGCACTAGTGTCACCAAATTAAGGTTGTCTCCTAGAAAAAGTGCAATGTGGGATCTTCAGTGGTGGTAGGAAAGTTTCAACCCTATATGGGTAAGTGGTAATAGAGTTTCCTTAGCTCTAGCCCTGTTGGCAAGCATAAGGGTTGAGAAGCTCAATGGAACTTAATGTGTTCACATATCACTGCGACTTTTCGTGCCCAACTCGGTCCAACAACTTAACTTTGTCAAGGGAAGCATAATCAATGGGGGTCAGGCCAGGGACAACATTATTACATTTCTCATCAAATTAGAAAATCTTGCAAAGCCAAAAGGGTAACTAATCCCTATTCACAATGGCTCGGGTGGTAATGGTGTCGTCAGGGCGGCGTTTGTGGAAGGTCCTAGTAATGCGCTCAAGTTGCAAGCCACTTCCTAGGGAATATTATATTAAAATTAGTTCTTGTATCCCTTATACATATAACTACCAATCAGATTTAGTTCATCCCCTCCTAAGGTTATTTCCCTCTACCCTTTGAAAGAGAGTCCATGACATGAATCGGACCCTAATTTTGTAAATCAGGTCGTGGATGGTTTTAGCCTTAGTGTGATGCATATTTATTTGGACATTACTTCTCGTAATGGCATAACACACATGACCATGATTATACCCATTGGGTTTCCAATCTCCGCTTGCTAGTAATTCTAAGTACTTGTGCAAATAGAGTGTGGGACAGTTGAAAGGTTGAGTTTAGTAGCCTAATTGAAGGAGGCATATGACACAGGGCCCATTCTAGGCTTAGTCACCTCCATGTTGCTACAATACTCGTTGGTCACACTTGCATACGCATTCACATGAACATAAGAGAACGATTCCATACAAATAGTTATCATGAATTCTTTGAAATAAGAAGTTGTCCCTAATCTATTACAAAAACCATGTCTTGAAATCAAGTAGGGATTACCTTATACCCTTTTAGGGGTTGAAAGCGTTCTTGTTGTTCCTTTATTTTATATATAATCTCAGGGATATCATCACTCCCGATAATTGTATTGATAGTGGTTGTGGTACTTTTCCGATCCCAGATCGGGTGCTTAGGTTACGAACCAGTCTCCTGAAGCTCAACATATTCTTCTTCTTCTTGGACCCTTGAAGTTTTGTGGAAAATAAAAGGTGAAGAAAGTGGTGAAGAGTGAAAGAAGATGAAGTTGTTGGAGTTTTGAAGGTGTTTTAATGAAGGTTGATGATGGAGGATTTGAGGGAGAAGATAGAGGTGGGGGTTTGTGCATTGAGAGAATTTGAAAGGAGAAAGACAATGTAAATGAAGATGTGTGGGAGAAAATGGGAGTTATGAGTGGGAAGAAAACCATCAAAACTACTAAAAAGTCTAACTAAACAGATGGTAAATAAGAAAAATAAAAGAGAGGGGGAAGAAAAATCAGGTTTTCTCCCCCAACAACGCTGGTTTGAAAGGTCCTATACGACCCTAATACATCATCAATTAGTTAGAAGAGTATTGGAAGGGGGTTGAAGGTAAAATTCCTCAACAACTGCCATAGGAACTCCTACGTGGTACAAGTTTAGACGTTGCCCATTCACTTTAAACTTTTCACCTTTTTTTAGTATTCACCTCTACAGAAGCAAACTTATTGACATTGGTGACAATAATGAAAGTGCCAGACCACCTAGACTCAGCCTGCCAGGGAAGGTTTTTGTGGCCGATAAAGAACACCTTACTCATTATTTATTTTATCGTGCGATCTCTTAGTACACCTTGTAGAGATGGGAGCTAGCTTATGCATTTAGACGGAGTTCATGACCTCATTAACCTTTTGTAGGCGCTTATGACCTACTAATTTAACGTTGAGGTTCAACTCCTTCATACCCTAACGAGCCTTGTACAGCAATTCAAGAGGCTGGTCGCACGCTTTACCATAGACTAACAAGTAAAGGGTGCTGCCAATGAAGGTCTTAAAAGCAGTTTTGTATGCCATAAGTGTGTAATCCAACTAGTCACTCCAGTATTTCCTAACTTTTGCTACCATCTTCTCTAATATAGTATTGGAAAAATGGAAAATAATAATCCCACCTTTGGGCGGTCTTCTCAAAATAACCCCACATTCACTTAATTTCAGAATAATCCACCTTTGACATATGTCTGCTCAAAACGGGTCTTTTTGACAAATAAAGGTCCATTTTGAGCAGAAATATGACAAAACTGGGATTATTTTGAGCAGACATATGCCCAAGGTGGGATTATTCTGAAATTAAGTGAATGTGGGATTATTTTTAGAAGACCGCCTAAAGGTGGGATTATTATTTTCCAGTTTTCCTATAGTATATATCACATGATTAGACAATTCTACTTACACACTAGTCTGAGGGTGGTAAGCTAAGCCAATTATATGATAGACACCATAGTTCTTAAGTAGAGCCACATAAGGTCTCTTTTGAAAATGGGAGTCACCCTCACCAATAACTACCCTTGGTAGCCTAAACCTAGGGAAGATAACTCCCTCGAAAGATAACAATGACCAAATTTCTTGGCAAAAACAAAACAATCAACTTAGTGTCTTTTTTGCAAGAAGAACCCTAAAAGAACTCCCTTAAAAGATAGGGTTTCTCCTTTCTTGGCGACTCATGCTATTCTACCCTAGGGTTTGCGCTTTTGCCCGGATAATGGCAAATGATATTCTAGAAAAATTCTCCACTCTACAGATTGTTGTTGATGATGATGTGATTGACATTGAATCTGGTGTGGAGTAAGATGTTAATGACCAAATTTCCCTCATGCTCGTGGGAGATTGGCTACGGATCGAAATTTTAACATAAAGGCTTTTAAGAGAACAATACCAGAGGTGTGGTCAATGTCGGAAAACGTTTTGTATGCAAGCATAGCAACAAATAGATTTAAGTTTCAATTCTTTCATTTGAGGGATAAGAAGGAGGTTCTTGCTGGTCGGTCGTGGTGTTTTGATCAACAACAATTGCTTCTAAATGACATCACGGGTGACGAACAACTGGCGGACGTTCCATTAACGCACTCTTCTTATGGGTGAGAATTTATAATCTGCCATTTAATTGTTGCTCTGCTAATGATATCTAATGCTTAATAACACATATCGGGGAGATGATTGAAATAAAAAAGGATGAGTTAGGTATCGAGGGGTTTCATGGGGTTCAACTTCTTCTTGATGTGAATAAACTTCTACGAAGGTGTCAATGTTTGAAAGGAAAAATTGGTGATGTGGTCACGGTTAACTATAAATATGAGAGGCTGCCATACGTTTGCTTTCTTTATGGGATTATAGGGAAAAATGAGAAATATTGCCCTACTTACTACGAGGATGAGACTTCTAATGGCTATAATTGCGGTGTATTCTTGAAGGCATCACCTCGATGGGTAGGGTTGAGCAAAACGTGGGCTAGACCGCACCAAACGACAAACCAAACAGTTTTGGCGCATTTTGGGTTGGTTTATGGGATCAAAAAAATTGGTTGGTTTGCGTTTTTTACCAAACCGTGGTTTGCGGTTTGGTATGGGTTATTATACTTCTAAACCAAACCGTATCAAAAACCTCCCAGTTGCCTTTAATATTCGACTTACCAATATTTTTATACCTTTAGTAGTTGTAGCAACTTTATATTTTTTTTATTATTTTCTATCTTTTTTGTAGTTTATTTTATTTTTTTGACAACAAATGTGTAATTGGTAAAATAAAGCAACAATTACAAATAAAAAAAATTATTGAGATAAAAAATGAGTAAATCGCAAATCGCACTACACCAAACCGTTTTATGTGGTGAGGTTTGGGTTGGGTTGGCCCAAAGTGCGGTTTGGGTTGGTTTGAAAAAATGTCAAACCATTTCTGTGTGGGTTGGTTTGGGTTATGTCCCAAACCGCACCACCCAACCCATGCTCAGCCTATCGATGGGGAAGAACAAGGAAATTAAAATACAAGAGGTGGAAGGGTTGAAACTGAATTGCAAGTTCTTATTTGTGAAGAAGGGGGAAGATTCGTTGAACGAGTCAAAGGTGGGGTTGGACAAAGAGGATGATGGGTACAATCAGGAAGTCTCATCGACTTCTTTGAATGTCAAAGCATAGGAAGATTTGTCTTTAGGGGCTGGGAAAGTGGTGTTATCGTGCCATTCAAAAGAGATTGTTGAAGTGCAGAGGTCACCAAAGAATGCGAGGGATTTAGAAGGCAGTGCAGATGTGAGTAAGAGTGGGGTGAATATATGAGGTATGGCTAACTTTATGATGGGAAGGAAGGATAGCGTTAGGGAGCCTGTTTCGAGCACACGCTCGTCGTTTTCGTCTTTAAGAAAAGTAAAGCGCCATGCTCGACTTACGATCACTCGAGAGGATGGTGATGCGAAAGAAGCAGGGACTTTGAGTGGTGAAAAACGAAAGGGGGAGATGGATGGTGATGATGTTGTTATGGTTTACTTGGAGGGTGTGGGAAAGAAGGGGAAGGTTGTTTTGGAAAATGTAGAATTTGCGGTTTCCTTGAAAATAGCGGAGGTTGGTGAAATCCAACCCCACGAAGGATAATGAAAATCTTGAGCTGGAACTATCGAGGGCTTGGCAACCCTCGATTAGTTAACTCTCTCCGGGAATGGTGCTCGAGCGATAATCGAATAACGTCTTTTTGATGGATACAATGATTCGTGGGAAAAGGTTGGATCAGATTCGTAATAGGTGTGGACGTGTGGTTTCACGGAGGGTTTGTGTATGGATAGGTTGGGAGATCAGGTGGGATGGGTCTTTTGTGGAATGATTTTATTTTGGTGTTTTTTCTACTCATCAGATTGAGGTAGAGGTGAGGGATGATGTGGGGATGCCTAGATGGAGGGTGGTTGGGATTTACGGATAGTCGGATGCATCAGAGAAACATAATACATGGAGACTTATGCGAAAATTGAGCACCAGAACTGCTCTCCCAATAGTGATGTTTGGTGATTTTAATGAGATCGTTAGCCTTGTAGAAAAGGATGGGTTCTATAAGAGGAGAAAGGAAAAAGGACGCTTTTCGGAAGGCATAGATGATTGTTTTTTTCATGTTTTGGGCTTTAAAGGGGGCCGGTTTCACATGGAAGAGGGCCAATACAGTTGACACGTTGGTGAGGGAAAGGCTTGATTGTTTTCTTGCTACACAAACTTGGTCTGCGATGTTCTCTTATTCTGAGGTGCTGCATTTCCCGATTTATAAATCGGATCATGCCCCTTTGCTACTAAAATTTGACAGGGAACGCATGAGGAGGTAGAGGGGTGATAAATTGTTTCATTTTGAGGCTTTATGGCTTTCAAAGGACCCGTGTAGCAATGTTGTATCTAATGCGTGGGAGCGAAGTGTTGGTGAGGCCACGCCGCGGAGGATGACGAGTTTGGAAATATAAAGAAGAAAGTCAAAAAGGTAGATAAGGAGTTGAAGGAGCTACAAAGGGTTCGAATGTTCAATTGGGATATGCTACATAAAATGAAAACTATAATTGATGAGCTAGATGAATTGCACATAGTGGAGGAGTTGTATTGGTTTGTAAGAGCTCGATCGAATGAACTTCGGGATGGGATTGTAATACCCCATACTTCCATCACAAAGCCAGTCGTAGAACAAAAAAGAATAATATAGGTGGGCTTTATTATGAGCAGGGTGTGTGGGTGAGTTCGAAGGAGGATATCGATGGTGTTATTCATGAATAATTTGAGAACTTGTTTACGTGAAGCATGCCACATTATTTTGGTGATGTGTTGGCAGGTGTTATAACACATGTGGATGATTCGCTGAATGTATGTTTTGATAGAGCCTACAAGTGAAGAAACTCGAGTCACTCTCTTCCAAATGCAGCTTAATAAGGCTCCAGGCCTGATAGTATGCATGCTTTATTCTTTCAAAAAAATTGTCCTGTGATTGGTATGGATGTGATTAGTTTTGTCCAGCAATGGTGGCGTGGTGATGTGCATTTAAATGACATTAATAAAACATGAATTGTACTACTTATTCCCAAATGTAGTGAGCCGAGACGAATGACGGGGTTTCGCCTGATAAGCTTATGTAATGTTTTGTATAAGATTATCTCGAGAACACTGCTAATAAGATTAAGCCAATGTTGTGTTCTATTATTTCGAAAAATCAGAGTACTTTTGTGCCAGGAAGATTAATTACAGACAATGGCCTGGTTGTTTTCGAGATTTTCCATGTTATGAAAAGGCGTGGTGAGGGGAAGTATGGGACTCTTGATTTGTAGCTAGATATGAGTAAAGCATATGATAGAGTAAAATGAGGTATTTTGAGTAAAATGAGGTATTTTTGGAAAGCGTTATGTATAAGTTGGGTTTTCGTTCAGAGCGGATTGAAAGAATTATGTTTTTCCTACGAAGTGTTAGCTTCACTTTCAAGTATAATGGGCAAGTTTCTGGTAATTTGATTCCATCTAGGGGCTTACGTCAAGGTGATCTAATATCTCCATATATATTCTTCTTATCTGCTGATGCTTTTTCTTTGCTTATCTCCAAAGCAACTCAAGATAAGTTGATCCATAGGATCAAAGTGTGTAGGGCCCCCCCAAGAATTTCCCATTGATTTTTTTACAGATGACAGTATACACTTCGCGAAGACTATTTCAAGAAGCTTTATGGTTGTTGATGGTCCATCTACTATAAAAGAGCCAGTATAACAAGTAGATCTTGATCAATATTGTCAAAATCACGATTTAAATCGTTTAATAGCACGTTTTTACGTTTCTGCGAGAGCTAAAAGCCCCAATCGTTAGAATTAGAATGGGTGGAATCACTCATAGAATCGGTGGAATCAAGTGGAATCACTCATAGAAACGGTGGAATCGATCACAATCGTTAGAATTGGTCGATTCTATACGTTTGAACCGATTCCACTATAAAGCCCCAAATACGTGTAATTCTTTTTTAGTGGGAAGGCTCTTGATCAGTCCAAAGCCCATCCTTGTTTTCTCTACGGCTCAAACGCTCCAGAAACCCATCTTTCTTAAATTTCTTTTTCTGCCCAGCAATTTCAACGCTTAAGACTCAAGACTCTTATTTTCTTCTCCGACAGAAATACCGTCGATAGCAATACGACACGCACGACACTCTCCTTCTCCAGCAATTAATCTTCTAGATTCAGGTACTTCACTTCTACTTCATATTCTACTTTATTTTCTTATTTCTTGTATTGATTTTGAGATTTTCTACTCTTCTACTTCTTTGTTATATTTCTCGGTATGTTGATTTAGGGTAATTTGATTTTCATTTTGCCATTTCTTATTTCGTTTTGCCCAACAATTTTAGTTTTGCTATTTCTTTTAGTTTATGGATTATGTAGTGAGCAACAACATTTACTTGATTTTTCTGATAAAGCTATTTCTTGTCTTATTTTGTTTTACTGCATTGTTTTGTTCTCATTAATAGTTCTTCTTAATGATGCTAAATTGGTAATTGTAAGTAAACAATTTAAACACTATTACTAATTGTTAAGTCTTAAGTCATAACTTAATGGTATTCTTCTTAATGCTTTTGTAGGATACTTATATGTCAACCTCCGCTTAAAGTTATGGTAAAAGTCCAACAAAAAATGCTCCTGGAAACAGAAGTGAACCAGGCTGGGACCATGGCACTGATGCAGACAAAGATGGAAAGTAGGTAAGGTGTAAATATTATGGTGTGACACGGGGTGGTGGTATTTTCAGGCTTAAACATCACCTTGCCAGTACTCGTTATAAAGTAGGAGCTTGTTGGCAAGTTCCTGATGATATAGAACAAATGTTTAGGGATATGTTAGAAATGAATGCACGACAAACTAATTCTAAAAGGAGAAAACTTCATGATAATGGTGAGGGAGAGCCTTATAATGAGCATGAACACGGTTCTAATCAAAGGGCAAGGGGTAGCATAAATGCCTTTGTAAGTAAAACCAAAAAGGGATTGCAAACCACTCTAAACCAAAAATGGAAGAAGGATGAAAAGGAAGAAGTTTCCAACAAATTGGGTTTTTTTGTTTTACACAAGTGCGATTCCTTTTATTGTTGTGAACAATCCTGAATTTCTTATTATGTGTGAAATGATTTCAAAGTTTGGGATTGGATTTCAGCCTATCAGGATTAAATTTATGAACAAAGAAGTGATTAGTGTCCAAGCTATGTTAGAGGAGTTCAAGGAAGAGTGGAAAAAAACATGTTGTACTATTATGTCGCATGGGTGGAGTGATAGGAAACAGAAGTCTATTTGCAATTTCTTAGTTAATAGGCCAAAGGGAACTGTTTTTGTCATCTATAGATACATCGGAAATTTCCAAGACTTCCGATAAAGTCCTTGAAATGCTTGATGTGCTATTGTAAAGAGAGAATATGGTCCACGTAGTCACCGATAATGCTGCAAATTACAAGGCAGCTGGAGAGAAGTTAATGGATAAACGAAAAAAGTTCTTTTGGACGACATGTGTTGCTCACTGTATTCACTTAATGATGGAGGATTTCGATAGGAAACTCAAGATTCATAGCACAACTATCACAAAGGCTAGGGAGATAACAACTCATATATACTCTAGAACACTTGTTCTCAGTTGGATGAGAGAATTTACAAAAGGTAGAGAACTAATTATTAGGCCCGGTGTGACACGATTTGCTATTGCCTACCACACCTTAAGGTGTTTAAATGAACAAAAAAGACCACTTTTAGCCTTGTTTGCATCTTCCAAGTGGAAATTTAGCAACTTCTCCGCATCTATGGAAGGAAAAAGGATTGCCAACATTGTATTAGACACCCACGGATTTTGGAAGGATGTTGTAACATGCTTAAAATGGGCTCTTCCACTTGTAGAAGTTTTGCGTTTTTTGGATTCGAATGAGAAACCTTCCATGGGATTTATCAATGAAGCTATGACTAAAGCGAAAGATCAAATCAAATTAAATTTCAATAACATCGAGAAAAAGAATGGTTCCGGACCCTAATGAAAGAATGGAAATTAATCTACAAACGGATGCTTTCAAAAACGCAAGAGGTCTTTTTGGTATGGAAGTTGCTATCATGACTAGAACTAAAAAGTCTTCAGGTTTTTTTTTAGCTTAAATTTTTCTCAATTTTGAATCTGTTGTACAATCTTAATTCAACAAGATCAACATAACGAAATTGTTTATATATAGTTGATTGGTGGGACTCGTATGGAGAAGAATGCCCTGAACTAAAATGGTTTGCGATAAGGATTTTGACCTTGACTTGTAATTCTTCTGGTTGTGCACGAAATTGGAGCGCATTTGAGATGGTACATTCAATTATCCATGTTAGTTTCAAAATTATTGATTGTTGATTTAACGGACGATTGTTCACCTTATCAAATTCTTTTAATGGCTTTCTTAGGTGCATACAAAGAAGAGAAATCGCCTACATCAACAAAAGATGAACGATTTAGTTTTGTCATGTATAATCTATAACTCAAGCGCAAATATGCAAAACGAGCTAACTCCTCTCTAAGACAACAAGCGATAGTATTGGAGGACTTACCGTCTTATGATGTGTGGATAGCAGAGATAAAGAATCATTTTATATGAAGACTTAGAATTGAGTATTGCCTACATCACACTGTCACATTATCTTTTAAATGATCTTTTGTTGTAACTTGTAACTTTTGAACTTTTTTTGGTAATGACTTAATGGTTTTTTTATTCATAAATTATATTTAATTGGTAACTATACAATAAAATATCAACTATTACATAAAAAAGAGGAGTACTTTAGTAACATATAGGCATATTATCCATTAATGCCTAGCTAAATGATAATAAAAGTGTAATTTGGTAACTTTTAGCTTTGTTTTCCTTAAGACATGATCAAAGAATGAATTTAAATAAGTGTTATCTCTTATTTCTTTGAAAATTGTAGAATCTACAATTCAATTTTACAATCCGATTCTGTGGGACCCTTCTGATTCAAGGTAGAATCTCGATTTAACAGCCTTGATCTTGATCCAACGTTAGTTCTGATTATTACCATTCCCTCAATTTGTTCAGAAAAACCCAGAAACCTGATGCAACCATCTGTATATTTTAGAGATCTACTTTAGTCGTTCCTATCTTATATAATATGGAAAGTGGCATGATATTAATAGTACCTCTTGTATCTACTAAAACTGTACCTATCTTAGTACTTTTAAGATAAATGGTCAGGTATAATGATTTCATGTGTTTATTTTCTATTTGTGGACACCTAAACATTATATCCATAATCACTCTTTCTTGTTTCTGACTTCAAGAATTAAGATTAGGACGAAAAGTTGCTCTAGAACGATTTAAAAGGGTATAAATGTTCTGATTAGAATTTGCAGTGAATGTACCGTCATCCTGAAGATCCTTTGATTCATCCCTCTCAATGGGTAGAGTTATGTCACCTTTGAATTTTGAAGGCAATATAATGACATTACATTCACTCTCAAGAGGTAATTGATCTGGATCCTCTAAGTTAAAGTCACCCAGATTGTCATCATCCCCTAACTCCAGATTTGCATCTGTGACTAAGAGGTTCAAATCATCTTCAGAGTCTGTATGCGACAAAAGGGCTTCAGTGGCAGAGTCAGAGACTCTAGTCACTTCAGATTTTATCTTCGGAGGAGTTTTGTCAGCCACGACTTGTCTGGTGTCAGTGCTGTCGTTTCTGGTATCATTTTCCTCCTTCATGTTTCTTTCCAACTTCTTGTGATCATTTAGGGTTGGTGTTTGATGATTCTTTTCAACTTTTGTATCAACAGTGATCTTGGCAAGTGGGAGCATTTATGCTTTCAGAACATGCCCTTGGAGGCTCGTCATCAACTCGAATATGGGCCAATATAGCTATTTGAGCTCTATGAGCGGCAACTTTCTTCTTTGTATTGACCTTGGGTCCATTAGGATGATCACTGGAACTGGAGTATGAGAATTCAAGTGCTAAAGATTTATAGACCTTTGGATTCCTTGCGGTTGTAGGAGGTCCATAGCCTCGTTAGTGGGAACTTATTTTCAGCCTGTCCTTCGGCTTTTGAGACTGGCAATAACCATTGGGATTTCCATACTTTCCTTATAGGCTGGTTGAGTCCCATTCTGGCTAAGGCTGTCAAAAACATATGATTTGGGAGTTTGGATAGTCTCCTCATTTTTTGTTTGATCTGCTAGGATCTGTGATGTTGGAGCCTCCCTTTTATGAAATTCTCTTGGTTTTGACATTTGAATTTCAAAATTCTTCCCTCCTAAGGGCTTTTGCCTCCTATAAGTGATGGTAGTCTTCCCCTTCTGAAGTTGTTCCAGAAGAGGTCCTTTGAAGAATGCCATTGGTAAGTGGAATGGCCCGAATTGATGTGGTATCTGTAGACCTCGTCATCATCGTCACCCCATTTTGGCATCACCAATATGCCTTCATCAATAATCTTGTTGAACAGTTGGTTTGCGACCACAATATTGTGCCTTCAGAGTCATATCACATAAGTCAACAAAATAAAATGCAAGTTGATATGGTTCAGTTTCTCCAATCATATTAGCGTCAATTCTATCAGCAAATAATATGAGTTTCTTATCAATTGCATCTTGGACTTTGTTTCTAAATACTATGCATTCATTTTTACAGTAAGTAGTTGCATCCTAGTATTTGTAATATTTTTTTCCTTTTAACTCTTCAGCATTTCTAACTCTATGCCTACCATTTATCTTCATTTCCATGCTGGCTAGAAACCAATCAAAAAGAGAGTATGATTTGGTCAAGTTGATTGAAAATTCTCTTTTATGTCCAGATTTTTTTTATATTTAACAGCCATGGACTTTTTCCTTTGACCAGTATCTACTTTGTCAAACTTAATATTAGTATCTTCGTTTATGACAAAGGCTTGATGCTTAGCCCTACTCTCATCTTGTAAGATTTGTTCATATCTACAAGCTTGGTGGGCTAACTCTACGAAGTCTGTAATAAAATGGGAATCAAATAACTTCTTTTTGTACTCGTGATCCAAACCATCTTGCGCCCATTTGGAGCACTTCACTTTATAGGACATTAGAGTGACACTTCATCTTGGTGTTCTTACAGATGTCTAAATAGTCACTTACAGGCTCCCTTAGGTGGTCCTAGACAATTGGCTCAAAGTCACCTTGGACGTCTCTTGCCAAAATTGTTAATGAACTGTTTTTGCATTTCTCGCCAATCAGGTATAGATCCAGATAGGTGCATATACCAATCATAGGCAACATCAGAGAGTGAAGGTTGAGAAGAGTCTCAACCTTAGGTATTCACATTCCCCTAAATCTCTGGTACATTGAGTATTAAATCTATGTAGATGTTCTTGTGCAGATTTACCATCTCTGCCTAGGAATAAGATAAAGGGACTAACGGTGACCCTGGGAAAAGGATAAGCTTTGTCTATCAAATCGGGCTATGGACCAAGTTCTTGTCTTTGGTTCCTACCCATTTGTTCATCTAACATAGCCTGAGCCATAGTCACGATTTGATGTCCTTGTGGACCTCGTGGGTTTCCCATAAATGGGTGAGCCCTAAGGGGTCGACGTTGGTAATCCAGATCATCATATGGTTCATGCGCAATAGACACCATAGGAGATAATCCTCTCCTAGGTAAATTGGGCACATTGAGAAATGTTGTCTTTTTGGATTATGTTGGTACGTAGGCTAGTGACAGTTACTACGCACATTACGCAAATTTGGATGAAATGCGTCATCAGCAGTACCATCTTGGTAGCCATAATTAGGTTGGGAAGGGATATAATCTTGTTGATTATTCCTATTCCCTTGGCCAACATTATGAGGATATTCTTCTGTTTGGTTGAACATCTCATATATGTCTGCATTTCTGGATGAACAGCTCTAAGTGGTTGGAAATTAGTGCAATTGAGTCAGCCTGTTCCTAAGTGTTTAGCCCTCCTGGTTTGGTTCACACCACCTCTACGATCGCCTAGGGTAGGTTTGTTCCTAGTTTGGCGTTGGGTGGAAGTTTGTGGATAAGTAATTCTTAAGACTGGATCGCAAGGTTCTCCACGTATGTTGGAGTTAGTTTGGTTATATATATTATGATCTTAACTCTGTTCTATGGCCTATAGTAGTTTGTCATTCAGAGTCTTATGCCTGTCCACTAGTGGTTCTACTCGCCACAGAACTTCTTCAGCGAGTTGTCTAGATAAAGCCACACTGGTTCCGTTGAGAGTCTCTCATATCTCAAGTATAATTCTAGCTAATGGGCCAGCCATAGCATCCTTAGAGTATTCTATAATATTTATATTGATATCCATAAAAACTCTAGACTCCTGAGCAAGAGCTCTATATTGGGAATCAAATTGATGCATATGGCTTTCTCTAGCCTCAATTAGGAGTTTCCTAATGGTCTCAACATATCTAGAATGCATTTGATTCAGACAAACACGGATTAGACCGAGTGGTCCTTAGAGGGGCATTTTCAGTCCCATCCTCGGTTCTAATTGAGAAGCTACCATCCTCAAGTTGAGTAGAACTGAGATGTTCTATCAAGGGTGCATCTTCTATCCTGTTATGAAAATTTTCAGGATTGATCCCTCGGCCCTTTGTTCAGGGTTATTAGGGTGAAATTGAGCGGACTCTGGGTTTCCTTGCTCATCTTTGGCACCTCTTCTTCGGTTAGAACGAGTGTTATCCATTTCGAGAAAGTATTTTCAACTTTTTAGACAATATACTCCCATTGAGGTCGCCAAAACCTTGTTGGTTCAAAAAAGTAAATTTGCAAACAAGCAACGATGCTCTGTCGCAAGATGGTCCAGAATACGGAAAAGTAATTTTGTAAACAAGCAACGATGGTCACAAGATGGTCCAAAATACCAGGGAGGTGATCGACTCTCCTAATGATCACTGGTCCTTAGCAATAAGGGAATATCCTTAACAGTAAGGGATCCTCGCTAACTCAAAAAAGGCACTAAATATTAATGGCTAAGAAATATCGTGCAATACAAAAATATAGAAATATAGATAGACAAGTAGCAATTAATAGAAACAAACAACTTGGAAAATGCTAATTCATTGATGATGATATCAGTGCAAGTCTTTTACACAATTTTTTATAGGAGGCGCAAGTAATAAACAAGCATAATTGAGGAAGAAAGAGAGGTATATCATCATCCTTCTTGCATTCAATGATACAAAAATAACAAAAGGAGGCTTAGAACATGAAGTGTTCTTGCCCAGAACTATCTAAGGCTACGCTAAAGATTAGTCTAAATTCTGGAGATAAAGTGTTGTTGTGTTGTTTGATGAACTCCTTTCTTCTGGTGAAGTCATCTATTTATAGCCAAAGCTAGCAACGATTTGTCTTTGGTTTCAAGTTATAAAACTGCTTATCTCCAAAACTTCCCAGCTGCTGGGAAACATTTGAAATTAGCGCCTATATCTGCATGCTCCTCGAAACTTCTAGAAATCCCTGATTTTCCAGAGTCTCTTATTTGTCTTTGGACTTCATTAAATGTTGTTCGATCCCTTGACTTGGTCAACGAAGTCCTGGTTGGTCGGATTAGGTTGGGCTTCCATAGTTTATATGTTCAAAAGCCTAAAAGCTAAAAAATGGTAGTGACAACCATCCTTCTATAGTTCGCCACCAATACACACCACCACCCACCTTCAAAATTTCACCGCTAACCACCATCTACCTTCAAAATCTTAAGCTCTTGATTCATCGTGAATCTAAAATGCAAAATTTCTACACAGTATAATGAAAAAATAGAACAAAAATAAAAAAAATTAAATCCTTACCTGCATAATTGTGTAAGGTAATTTGGCTTGTTTAAAGTAAATGAGTATATAGTATATTTGACGTATTCTAAAATACTACGGAAAAAATAATTTATCTTCAGCAGACGGACGAAAAATTGACTTATCTCTATTATATAAGGAAAGAAGCCGGGTGGACCCCAAAAATAAAATAAAGGAAAAAAAGAATCATTTAAATGCTTTATTAATTAGATAACTAATTACTTTATTGATTAAGTTTTCAACCATTGCACGCATCGCGTGCATATAAAATTAATTTTTCCTATAAACTAGCTAAAAACGTACTTTCTAAAATTAAAATACGGTGTACATACTTATTTATTTTTTTGGTAAGAAGAAATGACCCGAATTCCGCTCGGGTCCAATTGGGCCAGGCACTTTGAAGAGCGGGAATGATAAAGAAAATCCTCTCAAAGTACCCCTAGTGGACATTGAACCCCCAACCTCAAGGTTGGAAGGTTCACTCATTTTCACTAGATCAAGTAAATACGGTGTACATTAACACGAGAACTAGTGAAGATATCATTCAAAAGTATTAGTAGGCCAGCATGCAGAGGTACATGAGTCAACATATGTGGAGAACACATGTCCCACCCAAACCTTTTCTGCTGACGGTTAATATCACAATACGAGTCATTACATAAACTTCGATTATATAAAATGAGAAACTATTAATATACTAGTGGATCAAAATCTCTGAACTATTATTCAACAAAACAACGCAAAGAAAACGAATTAATTAGCAAAAAGTTCTACAAATATGAACAAAAAAGACATCAAATCATCAAAGGATGTGGATGAGATGAACGACGGAATTGGGCAAGGGGAGTTATACTCTCCTGACCATGCAATCAAAATTAACCCAAAAATTGAACAAAATCTGATACCAAAACAAGATAATCAGGAAGAAGTGAAGGGAAATACTATGTTGGGAAGAGGTGTAGCAATGGATATAAAGAACAGGATGAGCATGGTAAAAGAACGGTTGATGGAGAAGCTAGCTGCTGCATCTGTGCCGTCTGATGCTTTAGAAAACGCAAGGCACTTCTTTGAGTCTGTAATTAAGGATGTTACTTCTGCGGCTCAGGGTCTTACCAAGGAAGCTCTTCAGAAGATTAAGTCTCACCTTGCTGATATCCTGCCTTCTATGTCTGCTTCTCTTACTTCTAAGGTAATTTCTATGATTACATTGTTTTTTAATATAAGATTGATGTAAGTATTAGTTATATAATTACAATCATAGTAAACTATTCTCTTAAATGATGTTGGGTTTATGGTTGTCTAAAATGTTTTAGTCATTGCAAATTGCTTAAGATTTCTTTTTATCTAGTTCAATGCACTCATGACCTAGTCATGCGTAACCTTTGGCTAGCACCTCCCAATCGTTATTTCTCTGTTTTTGATCCTCACCTGTAGCCGGTAGGCGCCAATTTTTCATTTTTTTCATAATTTTATATAACTAGTTGTTGGCTCAAACTCTTGGCCCAGGTGATCCTGCATTGTTTTGATAATAATTTAAGCTAAATGGTGTTTTAATTACAAATAACGCACTGAATACGTTTGACATCCTCGGCTCTCTGGTCAAGGAAATCCAAATCGATTATGCCGTAGATTTTAGAACCCCTGCATGTGACTGTCACTATGGTATGCCATCCAAAAGAGATTTGCAAGGTCCCATCTTCGCAAACAAAATGGCTTTGCACTTTGCAGTAGTATTTTCACAAGATATCATAACTTTTAATGATCCAATATCTTGGTCATTCACAAATAATAATCCAACAATTTGATTATATTTGAATAAACCAATCTTTATACCCATTTTTTGAAATTGAGTTAAGATCGGAATTCAGAAGTGATTTGCGTGGTGTTTTCGTGGTTTAGCCCCAACACCTTTGACAACTCATCTAATCGGATTTTAGATGTCGCGTATGATTAGATTTTAACTACAGGTTTGCGAATTTATGGATATCATTAAGGGAAAATTAATTAGTTAATTAAAATATGGGGCAAGGGGGTCACCCTGCATATAGAGGGGAAACAAATATGGGTTATGGGGTCAACCGAACAAAGAACTGCCAAGGGTGAGGCAAGAAGCAGAGGTAGCCCCATCAACCAACACATCAAATCCTGGGCACTAACAATGGCATAGACTTTCACTTCGACTTAGTATTATAGGGTGTAGTAGTGACACATCCAGTCCATACTAGAACTCCTATTGAAAATCCTACCGCACTTTGTCATATGCTTTTTTCTAATAAATTTTGATTGCTCCATAACACCGTGATCCCTTTTCATCCTTCATAACCATGCCTACATGTATACTATCCCTCATCGATCTACCAGTCGAAAGCATTATTCTCGTCGTCTACCAAGCAAAGCAAACACAACCTCTTAATTAAGTACATATGCACTAGGCTGATGAGGGCAATGAGGGAGATATTGTCTTACCTCTTAATTAAGTACATAATATTTAGGAATAATCGCACGAAGGTTCGGTTCACCTGCCGGAGTATTGGACAATCTTGGAAGAAGGACTACCCTTCGCCGACAACCGCCCTATTATTTTGAGATGCCTTTAAAGTGGGAAGACCCGTCATCCATTCATGCATAAGATTCGTGGAGAGGTGTTAGGGTTAAAGAAGGACTAGAAACATTGTTAAAGTAGTGAGGAGATAATGTCAAGATATGACGTCTAATCCCCCGATCGCAGTCAAATGGTCCTTATTGTCATTGTTGCAGACACTACAATAGATGAAGCCCGTACCTTGGTCCTCACATGTATCTTCCCATCATTTATCGCATTGATTCTTGTATTCCTTCAATATGTCATTAAGGCAATTCACGACGAAGGTGAGACATGTGTGTAGAATTTTGGAAAACTAAAGGTTGTTCGGAATGTGTGTAGGATTTTGGAAGAACTAGCAACCACTTCATCACCGCAGGAGTCTCTATGTGCTATGTTCCCTAAAACATCTGGTGCACTTAGCAGATCTCTTTGTGAAAATTTTACATTGGTTTACTTAAGAAAAGGCTACCATAAAAAAGGAACCAGTGAAAATTTCACCTTGAAAACCGAGTAAAGGGGTACATAATACTCATAAATGGGTCAATCGTTAATGGCATTTTTGTAAATACTGACAACTTTGATGTTAGAAGCACGCGTACTCTTAAATCTTAATATGTACTCTTGTAAATCTTATATGTACCCCTTTTTCTATTAGGACTGTCAATTTTCAGTTTTTAGAAAAGTATAGGTTTTTAGCAGAACCTGACTATATATATATATATATATATATATATATATATATATATATATATATACTTGAGGAAGAAGTAGTCCAGACCCCGCTCGGGTCTTATTAGGTCAGGAACTTTGAGAGAGGTGGGATGATAAAGGAAATTCTATTATGAAAGTGCCCCTAGTGGGATTGAACCCCCAAACTCAAGGTTGGATGGGTTACTCCTTTCCACTAGACCAAGTTTTAACCAACATTTTTTATATATGAGACTATGAGTTTATGCTGGCTAAAGCTAATTGTAGTATGTCTCTTATTTTTGGTATACGTATTTTATGCACTTTATACTATACAACTTAAATACGGTAACTTCGAAAATTATGCTTTTAAAATTCAAAATTAGTATTTGTATTTGGTTCTTATGATTTATCAACTAATATTATACGAATACAATATTATACTACAAAATAAACTGCATAATAAAAAAATTATACTTTGAAATATATGAAATTAAACCTTATATTGTATGATATACAAAAGGAAAATTTGCACAAAACCACCTTAAGTTTTCACGTATTTAGAAACTCCCACCTTTATCAATGAACAAATTAACAACATGAATGAACCTTTTTTCTTCCTGGCTCTCTCTTGCGGTGCACGATAAGGTGAACTGCTATCATATGCACCTCGCCATTAATGGGAAGAAAGAAGAAAGGAGGTGCTCATGCAGGATATGGAGCTTCCTCTAGCATGGCCAATGATACTCAAAATAAGCCTAAAGAGGGAGAACCCAGCTCGAAGGTTAATGGAATAGTAACCTCAAATCCAACGAGGGGTGAACAATTGAAAGAGGCATCATTGAAAGCGTGGGAGGGTTTCAATGCCGCTAAGATATCTGCGAAAGGTATGAATCTTAATTTTGTTCCTCCTTTGCGAAAAGGATGGGTGATAGTGATGAACTGAAAATGGGTACTATGTGTTGGGAAAATGCTCTGATTTTTTTGTGATTGGCCAATCTCCTACTCTGAATGGGGTTGTTTATTATGTTATAAATCTATACCATAGCTACTCCTACTGTGTATACACATGAAGATGGATATTATGTGCTTAAATTTCAATTTGCTGGTGATAGAGATGATATTCTGAGAACTGGACCTCATCAATTCTATGATAAACCTATTGTGCTTAAAAAATGGACTGCTGATTTTGATTTTCAAGCAGAAATATTAAGAGTTATTCCAGTTTGGGTTAGGTTTCCTAATCTTCCTCTGAATTGTTGGAGTGCTGGTTCTCTTAGTAGGATTAGTAGTGTTATTAGGTTACCTCTGTTTGCTGATGACTGTACTAGTAAGCATTTGAGAATTTCATTTGCTAGGGTATTAGTTGAGGCTGATGTAACCAAACCTCTCCCTACTGAGATTGTGATGGAGGATCCTAGTGGTAAAGTTATGGTACAGAAAGTGACCTATGATCGGGTTCTTCCATACTGTAGGACTTAGTGATAAGGTTGGACATAATTGTGCAAGTAGGGTACAACCTAAAGTTGTTCAAAAATGGGTGGTTAAGGAGAAGCAACCAGTTAAGGGGAAGCAGCCGGTTACTGTGGTGACTCCCGATATTTCTTCCCCTCCTCCTCAGCCTATTGCTGATGTGGTTACCATTGAGGCTCAAATCATTCGTCACCAACCTGAAGAAGAGGGTGAGTGGAGGGTGGTTAGTAGGAAAACAAAAGACAAGGGCAAGCAAGTGAGGTTTTATAGTAATTCTTACCAAGAATGGTTATGCACTCAAGTGATACTTCTTGTCCAGTTCTTACTGGAGGTGCTAAGGGGCCTAACCCTTATTTGTCTTAATGATTGTTACAACATGGAATGTGAGGGATCTAAATGACCCTATTAAGGTGAGAGAAGTTAGAAAGACTATCTCATCTAATAATAGTGTGGTTGTTGCTTTGTTTGAAACTGGAGTAAGGTGGTCTAACATTTAGAAGATCACTAGGAAGTTTGGAGTTGCTTGGTCTTGGATTCACAATTATGATTTTTCCCCTAAAGGTAGAATTTGGGTTGGTTGGCAACACCAAGTGGCTGATGTGGAGATGATACAGTGTTTTGAGCTAAGTTATTCATTGTAGAATTGTTGATAAAGTTACGAATCTGTCTTGCTGCTGTATATGGTCTTCACACTATTGAAACAAGAAAGAGTTTGTGGAGGTTGTTGACTGACTACTATGGTGGTTGTAGGGATCCTTGGATGTGCATTGGTGATTTCAATGTTGTTACTCACTATTATGATAGAGAGAATGGTAAACCTATTACTGAGTTTATTGAGGCTACTGGGATTAAGGAGATTCAAAGTAGGGGTTTGTTTTTTACTTGGAGTAAAAAGGGACAAGGGTTAGTCAGAATTAGAAGCAGAATTTTGCAAGGCCTTTGGTAATCAGCTTTGGTTTCAAACTTTCCCTTCTGTGGAGGTTGAATATTGTGTTCCTGTCATCTCTGATCATTCTCCTTTGGTCTTTTAGTTAGCACAGAATGAGTGTATTAGGAGTAGACCTTCTAAATTCTTTAATGCTATTGCTGAGCATAAAGATTTTATAAAGGTTCTCCAGTCTCGCCGGCAGCCAAAGCAAAGTGGTTTCTATATGCAACATGTTTGGCAATCTTTGAAAGATTTGAAGAAGGAGTTTAAAGACTTGCATCATAAGGAGCATTATGACCTTCTAGCTAAGATTGATGATGCTAGAGTTCAGCTATTGGCCCTACAAGCTGATGAGGATCTTACTTCGAATGAAGAGCTGCAAATTAGAGAGCAGACCTACATCCAACAGCTTATGAAGTGGAGTTATGCTCATGAGAGCATATTAAAGCAGAAAGCTAGGATTAATTGGCTTAAGCTTGGAGATGCTAACACAACCTTCTTTCATGCTGCTACGAAAGACAGGTATGCTGTTAATAGAATTTCAGCTATTAAATGTGAATCTGGTTCTATGTTGGTTGAGGAAGCTGAGATTGCTGCACACCTAGTGGAGTTCTACCAGAGGCTGCAAGGTATAGTTGATTCTTCCCTTCAAGCCCTGGATATCCAGGGTTGTTAGAGCTGGATCTCACATGTGAGTAGAGAGGCTTGTACTATGCTTTTTTCACCGATTGCAGTGGACGAGATTGAGCTGGCTTTGTTTAGTATTGATGATAGTAAAGCTGCTGGGGTTGATGGTTATAATGCTCTATTCTTAACTTTAAGAAATCTTAGGGTTATTAAGCAGGATGTTTGTGCTGCTGTGTTGGAGTTTTTTTGACAATTGTTGCATTCATTTACCTGTTAACTACACTATTGTTACTCTTGTTCCTAAGATCCTTAATGCTAATATGGCTAAGGACTTTAGGCCTATTGCTTGTTGTACTATGTTGTATAAGATTATTTCTAAGATCTTGACTAGAAGGTTACAGAGAGTTATTGGTGATGTTTGCCAAGCTCAATTTGGGTTTATTCCTGAGAGGTAGAGTTCTGATAACATCTTGCTTGCTTCTGAGCTCATTAGAGGGTACTCTAGAGCAAATATGTTTCCTAGAGCTATGACCGAGGTTGATATTAGGAAAGCTTATGATTATGTTGATTGGCTTTTCTTGGAAGGTATGTTGAATTAGTTGGGTTTCCTGGGAAGTTTGTCAAGTGGATTATGTGCTGTGTGACATCTGTATCATACTCTATTCTGGTGAATTGCTATCCTTCTGCTCCTTATCATGCAAAAAGAGGCTTGAGGCAAGGAGATCCTTTTTCTCCTTTCTTATTTGCTATATGTATGGAATATTTGAGTAGAAGTCTAAGCCAATTATCTCAGAATCCCTTGTTCAAGTTTCATCCTAAATGTGCTAAACTTGGGGTGACCCATTGAATGTTTGCTGATGACTTATTGATGTTTGCAAGAGCTGATTCGTCTTCTCTTCAGTGTTTGTTTGGATCCTTTATGAAGTTCTCTTGTGTGTCTGGGTTGTTGGGTTGTTTGCTAACACAGAGAAGAGTGCTATCTATTTTGGTGGAATTAGTGATGAGAGGAAGGCCAGCTTGAGTGCAAAGGTGTAGATTCCTATGGCTAGTCTGCCTTTCAGATACTTGGGGGTTCCTTTGGCTAGTAGGAAACTTTCCTACTTATAGTGTAAACCTCTGGTTGAGAAGATTACAAGAAGGGCAAAAGTTTGGGTCGCTCATATGCTTTCTTATGCTGGCAGAGTGATTTTGAGCTCAATGCAGAATTATTGGGCTCTCATTTTTCTTTTGCCTAAAAAAAATTGTTAAGGAAGTTGAGAATGTTTGTAGAAAGTTTCTGTGGGCAGGTAGCTTGATTGATTCCAAGAAGGCTTGTGTTGCTTGGAAAGAGTGCTGCTTGGCTAAAGCTCTTGGGGGTCTCAACATTAAGAGTATGATTGAGTGGAATAAAGCTGTTATCTTGAAGAACTTATGGGCAATCTGTTTCCAGAAAGAAAAGCTTTTGGTGAAATGGGCGCACATGTACTTTGTGAATAATAGAGATCTACTTAGCATGGATATTTCTCAGCAATGCTCTTGGATGTTGAGAAAGATTGTGCAAAGTAGAAGGTTTCTAGTTGGGCAGATTTCATGCATCATCAGAAGTTCTCTATTGCTAAAACTTATAACAGATTGATTATGAACTCCAGTATCTTTGATTGGAAGAGGTTGTGTTGTAACAATTATGCTTCTCCCAAGAGTGTGTTTATACTATGGATGGCTGTGAAAAACAGGTTAGCTACCAAGGATAGACTTTTTTCCTGGAATGTGACTGATGATAGTATGTGTGGCATTTGTGCCTTAGCTTATGAGTCTGTGCAGTATCTGTTCTTTGAATATGCATATGCTTCTCAAATTTGGCAGAAAGTTCTTGGTGTGATGAAAATTCAGAGATCAGTGTTGGTTTTTCAGTAGGAAGCTATTTTAGCTAGGAAGGCTAGTAGGAAGAAATCTGCTAGTGCTAAGCTTTATGTAGCTTGCTTTACTGAATCTTTTGTATCAGGTGTGGTCTTACAGAAATAGGCTTGTCTTTGATAAGATAATTGCTAGTGTTGATAGGAGTGTGAAGGATGTAATCTTTAGGGTTGCTAGTAAATGCCAAGGAGAAGTTAAATCTTTTCTTTGGTAGGTGCTTTCTCCCTCTCTTGAGCTAGGGGCATATGAAGAGTTAGAGTTTCCAACCCTTCCTAGAAGGTGGGGATCCTCTTACTCTGATGCTGTTTGTCCTATGCTTTGAGTGTTGAGTGTTGCCTCTTGGTAGGTTGTATATTTTTTACCATAATATATATTTCTCTTTGCCAAAAAAAAGAAACTCCCACCTTTATGTTTGTTTTTTATAAATTACCACCTTAAATTTACCAAACCTTTATAAAATCCATTGACGGAATTTGCCTAACACCGTTGATTATGGGCCCTACATAAGTCCATTTTCTTCCTTTATTTCTTCTCTCTTTCTCTCATCTGCTCACACAACACACCTCCTCCCTCCTCCACTCTCTTTCTCTTGGTTGTTGCTGACCACTCGCCGGAAACCACCCCCATCCCCAACTCCTTTTTGTTTCAAACCACCAGCCGCCGGCACACCGCCGCCGCCAAAAGGCACCATCCCCCCTCCTTGCTCGGCCTCCTCTGCCCTCTCTCTTTTCTTTCCTGCTTACATTAAAGTTGGGAGATGGAAATAATGGGGGGAGATGAGTTTGGAGGGAAATGAGGAGTATGCAAGGAAAATCAAAAGATTAGACTGATGTGGGGCCCATAGTTAACGGCGTTAGGCATATTTCGTCAAAAGGTGGGAGTTTATAAAGGTTTGGTAAACTTAAGGTGGTAATTTGTAAAAAAAACAAACATAAAGGTGGGAGTTTCTAAATAAGTGAAAACTTAAGGTGGTTTTGTGCAAATTTTCTTATACAAAATTGTACTTTAGAAATTCCGCTCGTATTCCTTATACTCTATTAACGCGCGTCTTCTTCAATCTTCCCAAACCTTCATACAGAAACTCGTTGTCAGTTTTATGTTTTAGCTTTATTTGATATTTCCAACATTGAATGTCGCTTTAACGTTAGCTTGGAAAAAGATTGCTCGTGAAATATCTAAAATTTTCATCGCTTGTTAGTTGAGTAACAATGTAAATCCTAAATTAGACCAATGAAATTATGTTTTCTATATATATATAAAAAAGTGCTCCGTGACATAAATATTGTGAGCCACAATTTTCCAAATTGACAACACATAAGGGGTATTCAATGTTGGGCAATATTCAGATTGAGCTATGGCCATTTGGGATGTCACTGGGGCAGGGTTCATTGCATCCGTCCCAGTTAGGCGGCGATGGGGGAAGGTATCGCAGGTAATGGGAGGGGATGGGATGAAAATTATCCCCGTCATTGGTGATGGGACGAATGTGTAGTTTAAAATCGTGTGCGCCCCGCCCCATCCCGGCCCACCTTGCTTTATCCCCGCCTCCTAATAAGTACTTATTAAATAATACTGAATAAAAACTATATTGAATAATTATTTAATGTTTTTTTTAAAAAAATAGTACATACTTCAATAAACAAGTGAGTATATTAAGGCGAGTGGTGGGTGTAAGAGGGGTGAAGAGAGCATGAGACCATGTGGATGATGGGTCTAGGATGGTATTTATTGTGTACATGTAGGGGTGGGAATGGTGATCAAAAATTTCCCCGCCACGGTGATGGGGTGGGGATGGGGATAAGATTTTTAGGCAGCTATGAGTGTGGAGGGACCATCCTCCGGCCTCCGCACCCATCTGCGCCCTTTTGACATCCCTAATGGCCATAGCTAAGACTAATTATCTGTCCCAATTATGGCATGATCAAAACTGTTATGGTGTTGTCTAAAAAAAATTGATAACAAGTAATGCAAAAATTATAATTTTCATAAATGTAGTATATTATAGAATATTGTTGCATGTATTGTAGCGTATATGTAATGCATAAGTTCATATATGATAAATTCCAACAATAAAAGATGAATTATAATTTTAAAATATATTTTGGAAGGTATTAATATTATCTTTCTATTGTAAAAACTCCGTATATTACATAACAAAATTAATAAACTTATCTTTTGTAACCTTATTCATAATATATATATATATATATATATAAAACTTTGGTGGTCCCTTTATACTACCTGGTTAAGAGGCCACATGAGTTGTGAAGAATCCCTTTAAAGAGGGAAAACCATTTAAAAAGCAAAAGACGAAGCAACCGGGAGAAATGGACCATTATTAGTAGCTGAGAAACATGCAGGCAATAAGCTATGTATAAGATGGTATCATCTACTATTTTCACTGGTCGAAAAGGTAGAAGGTACAAATCGAGGATTAGCAATCTATGTTTCAGCGTTAGGCAGAAACTTAGTTTATGATCCGGGTCGAGCTCAAATGTAACCCAATCGAAGGTTGTAATCTATAGGAGACGCTCAGCCATATTGTACTCAATAGGATTAATGGTCAAATAAGAAAAAGTTTGTAATATGTAAGCCATATCGTACTTGATAGGAGCAATGGTCAAAAAAAAAAAGGTAGGAAGGATGAGCAGGGCGATAGATAAGACAAGGAGTGGGAAATACATTTATTAACAAGGTGAAGGGAGTCTAAGGAGGGAACTAATGTTTATAGGTGACTAAGTGGAGTGGTAAAGTGGTAGTTGTATTAATGTTTTTTTTGCCATGGGGAGTATTTAAAGGAATGTGTGTGGTGATTCAAGGGAGACTGAAAATCCCATAGCTTAAGGGGGTAGGAGAATTTTAAGTGGTTGTAAGAGGGAGGGGCCAGGGAAAGACGTGCAAGGGTGAAGTGGGCAAGAAAGTTTTACATAGGAGCAATGTGAGATAAGGGTAAGTGTTATTTAATGTAGAATGCAAACACTTATGAGGCGTCTAAACCAAACTCCACTATCGACACATAAGGGGACAGTCGGTAAGGTGATTGCATGTAATGGGAATTCAGTAGAGATGGCAGTCGTCGGGTTGGGTTTAGGGTGGAAATTAGGTCAACTGGAGGGTTCAAGTTGAACAACCTTACTTGGATAAGAAGTCGACGAAATGCATGCGTCACACGAATGCTAGATAACTGTCTCAACAACCATCAATGCACGTTTGTCAGTATTGCACACAAGCGAAATCCCAAAATTCTTAGTTCCAACAGGTGCAAGGAAGCCAGTAGTTTTTAAAAGGATGTCTCATGATGGGAAGTACAACTTGATGAAAGGATTTCACACCTCTACTTTGTTGGTTGAAATTTGTTACTTCCCTCTTCTTGCGGGTGAGTCTTAGCTGGTGAATTATCGTGGCCGTCAAAGTTTAATGACGAACAAAAAGTGAGAGGATGATCTGAGTCATGATATGAGTCAAGAGAAGTACCAATAAGAGTGCTAGTGAACAATGAACTTCCCATGATCATCCATTATCTTAACTTCTTACCTGGAACTAGTAAGAGATAGGAGCCTCGCATATATTTTGTCAGTTGCAACTTGGGGAGAAAGATGACACGGACTTGGTTTGTGACCAAGAAAATCACATGGTAGAAACACCACGATTGCTCCTTCATAACTTGTTGAGGGTCATATACAGTTACCTTATGGCGTTTCGACGTATCAACCAAACTCTAGATTACATGTGCAAATGAATTTGTTGATGTCGAGATTGATAGGTCGAATTAGAAAACAATTTTTTTAAAAGAGCACGACTAACGATGGTGGTAGTGATGTCCATGGTGGGATCCTTCGAAACAATATAACATAAGTAGGGATCCTTTGTAATTATTAGAATCATGTGTGACTGTTAGGGTTGTGAATGCGTAGCTGAAGCAAATTAAAAGATGTATAGATTGAGAAATATAAGAGTTGAAAGTATGGCAAGAAAAGTAGTAAAAGATGTACACGAGTATTTAACGTGGGAAAAACCCTCTAAATAGAGGTAAACAACCCACGGACGACGAGCACCGAAAATTCCACTATAATAAAATAATGAGAGTACAAGAACACCCAATTAATAGGGTGAATAATACAAAATGTATAAGTAAAACTCTCACTATTAATAACAAACTCACAAAAGAGTAATTAGAAGGAATAGTGGAATAATTAGGGAGATTGTTTACAAGAAGGGGTATATGGAGAAAGGCTTGATTAATAGTGTATGGCTTCTTTGTGTTTGTGTTGTTATCTCCCAAAGTATGCCCAAATGAGTGTCCATCTTTATATTTATAGTAGAAGTATGTCGGTGAACTTTGGCTGGAGCATTATCTAGATATTTCATGTATGCTGCCACATGATCCAAGTCTAGAATAATCTGGATAATGTCATACCTTAAGTTGCCTCTTGATTTAACCTACATATATATGTAGAAACTCCATGAACTTATGAGTCAATAGCCAATTTGTGGTGGAGCCAGGATTTTGAAATTGGGGGTACAATATAGTAAACATAAAAAATATATATGGAAGCTTCTGCGTCTCCGGTGGTAACGGACTAGTTCTAGTTGGCCGTGAGTTATAGGGTAATTAGAGGTGGATTTAGAATTCTCAACTTGGAGAGAGACTACATATGTAGACCACCTAGTTAATGCATAAAATTGCTAGTCTTTTTATCGAACAAATTAACTATATATGAGAATTGGAGCTTTTACAACAATATATTCCTGAAATATATTTTTTTATGGTTAGTAACGACGGATAGATTCATTACTAAAATAGCTAATTATAATATCACATGTAAAAATAATTAGGAATGTATTTTTGTAAAAAAAACTAAGGTTAACTGGAAATAAAAACATAATAAATGGTTGCTATTACAAGCTAAGGAAAGAAAAAAGAGGTAAATAAATATGAAGTATATAATATTATTAGAATTTGGAAGTTAGAAAAAGAAATCGAGATATAATCTCAAAAGAAACAAAAAAGAGAATGAGGATAACTGTGAAAAATCAAGCGAAAAGAAAAAAAGAAAGCAAATTAAGAAATAGAAATAAATTAAAAGAATTCAACCAATACAATCATTATAAACAAATCAGAGAAAAAACAAGATAAGAGTCCTCTATTATTCACTAGCGCGCTTCGAACTCGTGACAAATTCACAACTAAAAACTAAGTTGGGTCTTTCACCACTGCGCTGCTATCATTGTTCTTAATCATTTCTAGCTATAATCATATTAAAGCTCTTTCTGATAATCTGCTTTGGGGATACACTGCACCCCCGGTGCACGCCTGGCTCGTAGCCAAATAAGAAACTTCTAGAGAAATGTGCATTCTTCTTTAGCATTTTAGATGGAGTTCTAGGAAAATTAGAGTGGACTATTAAATTTGGGCCAAAACCCAACAACGACAAATGGAATAAAGTGGGGGCCAACCTTTGAAATACCTATGGGTTCATACATAAGCCAAAACTCTTCAACCCATTTTGCAAAATAATGTTTCGAGAAGTGACCATAGTCTTTAAAACCGTGCTAGTCTTCAGTCATGGGTCCCATTTGGTATAGATGATGATCATCTATAGCATCAAATATAATGGAGGAGGGAAGAGTTACTTATGGACGGCAGTAAGGGAGAATGAAGAAGGTAGAGTTAGGAAGATGATGAAGTTGGTTCTAGAGTTGGTTATTGTTATGAATCTGTATGCGATGGTTTTTTAGATAACTATAGAAAAGTGACCCTTTCAGTGTTTTGATGGAAACAAGAATTCACATGTTCATCACACTTCTATTTCTGTTTGAAATTGAATTTTCTTACCGAATACCAAGCTCTTGCGGTTGGTTTGGTTTGTGGTACTATATAGTGATACTATAATAAAATTGTCTAAGTTAGATGTAAAATTCTCCCGTAAGTATCATTGCAATGTAAATACATCTTTAGACATGTGATTTTCCTTATTTTCAATGTATAAAATACAAATTCCAATGATTTTCCGTTACTCACCTTGAATCATATTTTTTTCTTTTTTATTAGTGAAGATAAAGATAAAATGAAAGAGAAGGGTGAGAGCTGTAGGGATAGAGAGATAGGTTACTATTTCATTTGCTGTGAAAATCTCCCATTACAACCTATTAAATATCTACCAGTACAAGAGCATATTCCCTTAATCTATGACATCACACCTAATGATGACAATGACAGTTAAGTGACAGCTATCAACAGAGAATCAAAAAGGTGCAGATTGCACAGAAAGAAATGCATAACAGATTTAGAAATAAGTGGGCCTGCTTCAAGACACTGGATCTAAGAGAAAAAGGAAATCAGACCCAATGAATGGTTTTTTTTCCCTCTTGACCCTTTAACACTCCCCCTCAAGCTTGAAGTGGAGCACTAGAGAGAACTCCAAGCTTGTGAAGAAGAACATTTTGTTGGTGTACTGGTAGTATTTTGGTTAGGACATTGGCCAGTGTTCTGAGGAAGGGACATACATAGGCTGGATCTTTCCCTCATGTTGCTTGTCCCTAATGAAGTGGCAATCCACCTCAACATGTTTGGTTTTCTCATGAAGAACGGGGTTGGCAGCAATTGAAAGTGCAGCTTTGTTATCACACTTGATGATAGTAGCTCCCAATGATTTGAGCCCCAATTCTTTAAGAAGTTGATTAATCCACAAGACTTCACAAGTGGTCAATGCCATGGATCTGTATTCAGCTTCAGCTGACGATCTTGCTACTACACCATGCCTTTTGGATTTCCAGGAAATTGGAGAGCTTCCTAGCAGAACACAGAACCCATAAGTTGACCTTCTAGTGACTGGACAGCCTGCCCAATCACTGTCACAAAAAGCAGTTAGTTGAGCTGAGCTTTGAGAAGCAAGTAGGATGCCTTGGCCCGGAGAAGAAAGGATGTATCTGTTTTGCTGCTTGTAGATGGATAGAGGTTGGTGAATGCATGTATTGACTTAGGACATGTACTGTATAGGCTAGATCAGGCCTAGTTAAAGTTAAGTAAATTAATTTACCAACTAACCTTTGGTATATCTCGGGATTTGGCAACAATTCTCCAGAATTTGGCATGAGCTTTGTATGAGGATCCATGGGAAGCTTGAGTGGCTTTGCATGCATCATGCCAAACTCTTTCAACAAGTCTAGAGCATACTTAATCTGTGATAGAAAGATTCCCTGAGATTATCTATCCACTTCTATCCCAAGGAAGTACCTCAATTCACCCATATCCTTCATTAGAAATTGTGCTGAAAGTAGAGCCTTGATTTCATCAATAGCCTTTTGCCAATTTCCTGCCAAGAGTAAGTCATCAACATACACTAAAACAGCAACAAGTTTCCCATTTTTTAGCTTTGTGAACAGAGAATAATCAGTTTTAGATTGAGTGAAACCAAAACTGATCAAGGAGGTAGATAATTTGGCAAACCACTGTCTAGGAGCTTGTTTTAAGCCATATAGACACTTTATTAGCTTACATAATAGTAGAATTTTGCGCACTATAGCTGCAATTCTCCCCCTAGTGTGAAGTGATCCTTTGTCCTAGTCCAAAATAGCCTTTAGGAAGCTTCATGTAGACTATTTCATTAATGTCTCCATGAAGTAAGGCATTTTTTACATCCATCTGATGCACTATCCAATCTTCCATAGAAGCAACAGCTAGAAGGGATCTAACTATAGTGAGTTTGGCCACGGGAGCAAAGGTTTCAGCATAATCCAACCCATATCTTTGTCTATTACCACATATCACAAGTCTGGCCTTATATCTGTCCACTGATCCGTCTGGATTGAACTTAGTCTTGTAGAGCCATTTACTCTCAATTGCTATTTTCCCTGGTGGCAAGTCAGTCACAATCCAGGTATTGTTTCTTTCAAGTGCTTCCAGTTCTTCATTCATAGCATCTATCCATATTTGACTTTGAATAGCTTGCTTAAATGATAGAGTATCTTGCTGAGTTGTGGCCTTGGCAAGAAAGCAAGTGAAGCTTGATCGAGGCATAGTTAAAGCTACATTCACCACTGGTGAAGCAGTAGCTTTGGATGTCACAAAGTCTCCCATCCAACTAGGTGGCTTGCTTGGCCTTGTAGTTCTTCTAACTGGTATCATGGGTGCTACTAGTGTATCCACCCCACTAACATCCTCCTGCACTTGCACTTCACTCACCTCACAGGCATGCTCAACTTCTTTTGTGAGAGGATCTACCCATGCAGGTGTAGGTACAATGGTGGCTTCACTTGCTGGTTTAGGAAGGTACTTGGAGATTTGTTCAGAAGCAAGAGCGTATGGATATATTTCGTCATGAAACTTCACATCTCTTGACACAAATATCTGATGTGTTAAGAGATTGAGGAGTTTATATCCTTTTTGTTTGAAAGGATATCCTAGAAATAAACATGGCACTCCTCTAGCTTTGTACTTGTCTTTATGTAAGACAGGGTTATAGGCAAAGGTAAGACAACCAAATGCCTTCATATGAGAGTAAGTCGGTTGCATTCCATATAGCTTTTCATAAGGGGTAAGATTATTCAAGATTGAAGATGGCAGCCTGTTTGTAATGTGCACAGCAGTGAGAACACAATCTCCCCAGTAGCTAGGTGGCAATCCTGCTTGAAACCTCAACGCCCTTGCCATTTCAAGGATGCTTCTATGTTTTTGCTCTGCCTTTCCGTTTTGTTGTGGCCTGTCAACACAACTGGTTTCATGAATAATCCCTTTTCACAGCAAATGAAATAGTAACATATCTCTCTATCCCTACAGCTCCCACCCTTCTCTTTCATTTTATCTTTGTCTTCATGGTATCAGAGCCAGGTTTTATGAGAGCGTAGAAGATCTGGTAGAACTTGTGTTACATTGTTTCTATTTAATTCTCAGGAAATTTTCTTCCCTTTCCTCTTTTTTATTTTTAAAAAAAGATCTCATCTTTGAACCTTTAAAATGACCAAAACTGATGTAGAAACGGCCTCTTATTCTTACATCCTTCAGAAGGTTCACAATCGGTCAATGTAGGCAAGTTGAGTGGATCATCTGATTATAGGGCATGGAAAAGATATATGGAGATATCTTTGTCCTCAAAAAGGAAGCTGGGATTTGTGACTGGTTAAACGGTCAGGGACTCAACAGTTGCAGTGAAGGCAGAGATGTGGGATACATGCAACAATATGGTAATCTCTTGGATCTTTGCATGTGTTTCTGAGAACATTAAAAAATCCATTATGTATCTAAATAGTGCTAAAGAAATGTGGCTAAATCTGGAGCTAAGGTTTTCTGTGATGAATGGGTCAAGAAAATACAAGCTTAGTAAAGATTTGTATGAGTGCAAACAGAATAGCATGTCTATTAATGACTACTATACATCGATAAGTGTAATATGGGAGGAGTTGGAATCCCTAAATCAACTCCCATCTTTCACTACTACAACTGCATAAATAAAAACTTTTCTTAATGCTTTACATCAGCAAAAGGAGGAGCAGAGGCTCTTTCAGTTTTTTAACGGAGTTGATGAGGGATATGGGACCATGAGAAGTCATTTGTTGATGATGACACCCCTGCCTTCAGTAGATGTAGCTTGTGCTAGTCTGCAACAGGAGGAACAACAAAGAGTTGTTCTAAAAAATGTGAAGGTAAAAATGGACTCTTCAGCTATGTTCAGTAAAAATCATAGTGAAGCGCATACGGTCAGACAATGCTCTTGAGCTAAATGATGAAGAGTGTAGGGAATTCTTTGCTGAAAAAGGGATTATTCATGAAACCAGTTGTGTTGACAGGCCACAACAAAACTGAAGGGCAGAGCGAAAACATAGAAGCATCCTTGAAATGGCAAGGGCGTTGAGGTTTCAAGCAGGATTGCCACCTAGCTACTGGGGAGATTGTGTTCTCACTGCTGTGCACATTACAAACAGGCTGCCATCTTCAATCTTGAATAATCTTACCCCTTATGAAAAGCTATATGGAATGCAACCGACTTACTCTCATATGAAGGCATTTGGTTGTCTTGCCTTTGCCTATAACCATGTCTTACATAAAGACAAGTTCAAAGCTTGCCTATATGTGATTCTGAAACAGAAGATGAGATAGACCACAGTTTTGCTGCCATGGTCCCCTGCCATTGTGCTACGATTGCCCTTAAAGAATGGCTCATTGACTCAGGAGCGTCTGATCATATGATCACATGAGTATAGTAAATTGATCCATCCTGTTGTAGCACAAGGAAGTCCTAAGATCAACTTGCCAAATGGGGGAACATCTATAATCAGCCACATGGGAAGTGTAAAGTTAGAAAATGGCAAATGCTTGAGGAATGTTTTGTGTGTGCCGGAATTCAAGCATAACCTTCTGTCCGTGAACAAGTTGGTGGCTCAAGATAACTGCAAAATATCTTTTCACCCAGAATTCTGCATCATACAAGATGCCAAAACCCAGAAAGTAACTGGAGTAGGAAAGGCTTTAAATGGTCTATATTACTTAGTTAATGAACCAGTAGAAAAGGTTCTTAGCAGATTGAGAAAAGCTTTAGGAAGTAAGAAGCCAGGAAGTCTCGTGGCAAGAAACTTTGCGGCTTTGAATGCTGAAATGAATGTTGGAATCTCCAATATTGGTGCGGGTGTCAAAAAACACAGCAGATATGTTCTTTGGCACCACAGATTAGGTCATGCTCCAATGGAAAGAATCAAACACATTGACGGCCTTTCCAAGGATGACATGCGTGTTGACGGAGTATGCTTAACCTGTCCTATGGCTAAGTTCACCAAGCTACCTTACAATGTGAGCAAGTCTCATGGAAAGACACCATTTGAGTTGATACATCTTGATACATGGGGTCCCTATAGGGTAAGCACGAGACATGGGTTTAGGTACTTCCTAACAATTGTTGACGATCATACAAGAACCACTTGGGTTCATCTTCTTAAACTGAAATCAGAAGCAATAGGAACAATAAAAGAATTTGTTCAATATGCTACTACTCAGTTTGACAAGAAAGAAATGCATAACAGATTTAGAAATAAGTGGGCCTGCTTCAAGACACTGGACCTAAGAGAAAAAGGAAATCAGACCCAATGAATGGTCTCTTTTCCCTCTTGACCCTTTAACAATTAGTTATGAAACTTTTGACTTCACGGACACTTAGGAAATTTTTTTGAGAGGAAATAAATGGACAGAAAGAAAGAAGGGGAGACGTGAGATAGGAGAAAGATAACGAGAAAGATTTTCCCAAATGAAAAGTGTCAACTAATTTTAAACTTCATCCTATGAAAAATAGAAGTCACTATTAGAAAAATAGAGGTAACTATAAGTATTATGGAGAATCTATAAGGAAAATCACAAGTCTAGGGGCCCATAAGCGTTTTCATTGATAATGTATGATAGTTCTAGTACAAAACTACATATTGATTTTTTACCACTACCATCTATCAAAAGGACCCCTAGTATTTGGTTTCATATAGTTCGATAGTTTGGATAAGTGAAATGATAACATAGTAATTAAAAGTGATTTTTAACATATAAATCGTATTTAAAATGAGTTCACAGATGGTGGATGACGCTGAACAAGAAGCAACAACTAGAGACAGTAAAGCAAATGAGGACAAAGAAATCGAGAGACAAAATGAGGGGGAGCACAAGGGGAAAGTCTTTGCTTCTCCTGCATCTTCTTTTTTTTCTACCTACCTGCCTATGCCCATTTCTAAGTTGTAAGGCTTTTGTATGTGTTTTACTATTGTGTCTGACATGTCGCAACTCATAAGCTTTCAGTTTAATTTTAGATAATGTATATTATTTTGTTTTATGTGTTTTGGGGTGTTGTTCTTATGTGTTTTGGGGTGTTGTTCTCGTAAAGCACGTTGAGGGAAGTTGTAAAGCATATATAGTCGCTTATATTGAGAACAATGTATAGTATGATAACTTATTCTACTTGGCGAAAGATTATATGACAAGGTAGTTCCTAATATTAGGATTCATATTCTACTTGGCGAAAGATTATATGACAAGGTAGTTCCTAATACTAGGATTACCATATCCACTAACTTAGAAAAATTAACGAGCACATGTGAAATAGGATACTTGGTGTGAATCAAGCGGCTATTGGAGAAGTTAGAGATAATCTAAAAGAGACTCAAGACCACTAGTAACTAATATGTACATGTTGTGATGCCACTACCACGAGCCGACGCTACGACTGCAGATTCGTGATTATAACAATCTCTATATTCAATCGGTAGTTGCTTCATCCTAGGAAGACCTACTGAAGAGTCAAAGGGAGTATCAACTGAAGGTCTACCTTCCCTATAATCATTGTAGGTTAGAGATTATTGCTCTATTAAGGAGAATATCTATGTAATTGTGCAACTATAACTTACAACAATGGAAGGGTATATAAAGGAGGAGAAGGAGAGGCATTGATGGGGATGGATCATTATGTTCACTCTGCATATGTTATTCTTGCATTACCATTGTTATTTTATTACTTTTCATTCTCTTCTACTATTATATTACAAATCTCCTCTTTCCTAGTGATCTATCAAGACCATCCATGTAGCCTGATTCTATTTATATTTGTATTTGTCTTTTATATTATGATATCTTATACATATATAAATATTAAGATGTAATTGTAGTTATTATGTCTCCAATGCTAACATTATAGTGGATTGGTAGACTCATACAACTATCCTTGGTTTCTACGCATCTTCATCGGGTTTTCAATGTCACCATGGTGTTTCTCTTTTCTTCTTATTATCTGTTATTTATATTCTGTCTTTAATTTTCTCCATTATGTTCTAGTAGTTGACATCCCAAGTAAATTGACGTCCTTATACAAAAATTGACCTAAACAATTTAGCGTCCATTAGCGTTGACGAATTGACTTTCTCCCTAAAACGCATACCCACAAAATCCGCCAAACTAAACCATTCACCTATATCACCACCAGGTAGAGTGTGCAAATTTGATCCTGGATCCGATCTGATCCGGAAATTGAGATATCCTAAAATTCAAATAACAGAAAATGGTATCTGAATCCGATTCGGATAATCCGAATATCCAAATATACGAACATCCAGATATTCGGATATCCGGATTGGATAATCGATAATCCAAATTCATAAATGGCAAAAACATTTTAACTTGATTTTGCTCAATATCTTTATGGTGCTCATACGATGCCTGCATTTACCTCAAATTACAATCCGTAACTTTTTGATCTAATTACATGTTTATTTCAGTATATTGTTCAATAACTTTCATCTGTTTTTAATCTACAGTAAGTAAAGACCATTTAGAATTTAGATGTTTGAGATAAAACACTTAAAAAATAAAAAAGTAGTTTGAGAGACAACAATTAAAAAATAAGAAGTAACCAAATCATGTACTACCTCCGTTTAAACCGGCATACTTGTCAATACAAAATTTTGACCATTAATATATATATATCTAATTATCAATTAGATTGAGAAATGGAAGAACATCTTTTTACTATCATTTGGTTTTTATGTTAGTTAAAAATCATGGTCGAAATAAAGAATATGAATAGTGTTAACGTCAAACTACTGTTGCAACTAATATGGGACAGATGGAGTAATTGGTAAATACAAGGCAACCTATCAAGCATTAATAAAAATACAAACAGTAACAAAAATGTTAACCAAGTGAAGCTAGAGAAGGAGGTGGAAAAAGGTAATCAAGCACACGAAGGTTACTCCCAATCTTTCAAATGGCAGAATCATTAAACACAAAAACTGAGCATGGGGAGGAAATTAATACTTCCTCTGTTTTTTAATCGCTACACTTCTCATTTCACGGACTCTTAGGCAAAACTTTGGTGAGTGAGTAAAAGTGTGTAAGAAAAAGTGGTAGGAGAGAGATAGAGAGAAAAAGTTACTAGCAATTAATTTTAAACTTCCTAGAAAGGAAAGTGTAGCGATTAAAAAAAACGGAGGAAGTAAATATGATTGGATTAAGAAACTAATCAAGCAACCCTGGTGTTGCCCCCTTCACCCTAGCCACCATGCTACTAGTACCTATTAAGACTTTGAATGTTGGTTGCAGAAGACTAACGGCGGGCAGTGGCTGCGAAGGAGATAGATGAGATCGAGCAGATGAGCAGAGCAAGAAGAGTAAGAACTGAGAATGAAGGAGAATCGGTGTGATGGGTTAGGTTACATTTATATTTAGGCCTGGAGTTTGGTCAACGAGTAGGCCAGCAGGGGGAAATATTTTTTAAAAATATGGACTTTCGGATTATCCAAATTTCCAAACGACATATCCATATCCCTTTCGATTATCCAATTTTTAAATCGGATTCAAATATAAAAAATCGGATATTCGAAATTCTTGATCAGATAATCGAATTTTCGAATCGATATTTCGGATCGGATAGTTTTGCACACTCCTACCACCTGGATCGTGAATATCAATGTCCTAGTTGACATTAATGGTCTATCAAACGAAAATGTTGTAGTTGACGTTAGTGGCCTGTCTAAGAAAAAGCTCTTGTCAGTCATTAATAAAGCCGATTGATATCACAATTCATGTCAACGCTAAAAAGTGATGATCGATCTATGCAAAAAAAGACTAAAATGAGCGGGAGATTGGTGAGCCGAAGAAGAGTAGAAAGAAAAACAAACATGAGTGATGAAAATTGGAAAGGGCTCCTAGGCAATGAGAGGAAAAAGAGAGAGAAATCATGCAATTCTTTTGTCGGTGCTGGCGTCATAAGGTGAAGGCGTCGTTGGAGTTTTTAGGGTTGGATTAGGCTCTTGTTTAGCGTCTTTCTGAGGATAAGGGTTCATTTCTTTTTTGCTCCTTTTTAGGTTATGTCGGCATGGTCTTTGGATGAGCTCGAAACCAAATTGGCTTCTTGGTTTTCAAAGAATTTTGGGATAGTAAATCTTGATGTGATTTGTTAAGTTCGAATCCTAAGACTTTTCGAGATTCAAACCTAATTTGTAAAGCATTATAAAGGGTTTTAACGTGGGATTCCTCTTTTGTGAAATCACGTACGTAGTTGGCTAGTTGTGTTATAGTTTGAGTAATCGGTGTTAAGTGGAAGGAGTAAGGGTGTCTAGCTTGGATCGTTTTTTGTAATTTAAGGGTTGTTATTTTTCATTCTTTTGAGTTATTCCAGGTCGAGTAAGGTTGAAGCAAAGGGGAATGTGATACATCTAAAAAGTTATTTGCCTTTTTTGGGAGAAAATTGAGTCGTCTTGTGAGTCGATTTTCCCTTAGAGATTGGTTTTTAGGTTGGTTTTGCGTTAACGAGATTAGAGTATTGTCGTGTCATAAGTTTTAATGTTGTTGTGAATACATGACCCGGGCCATCACCAGGCGTGAAACTAATCGCGACCCGCTATAAACTCGTGCCCACTTGACCTCAAACAAACGAAAAGAAAGTGAATGGGGGTATGGCTACGCGTATAAAGGCTAAAGATACTTCTTCGCTACTTGTACGCTATAGACACAAGGATGCTCGATTGCGTGAATGCTTAACGTTAAGAACTTTGAATCTTAAGGCCTCGACTGTAACGGCCCGTATTTTTAGGTGTTTGATTATGTGTTAAACAAAATTTATGCATTAATTTATTCTTAAGTGTGGATAACATTAACTTTCGGGGATATAAAAATGAAACTCAAAGAGCAAATAAAGTGGGTTAAATTTATAACTTGGGAATTATTATAAAAGTGTAAAAAAATACATGTAAAGAGGAAAATAAAGAATAAGGGATGAATAATGAAAAGAGTTTAGAAGGAAAAAAAAAAGGGAGAAAGGAAAAGGAAATTAAAATAAGGAAGGAAAGAGGAATAGAAGTCAGTAAAAGGAAAGGAAGGGAAAAAGAAGAGAGAGAAAAGGAAGGAAAAGAAAGAAGGAAGGTTGAAGATCAACTTTTATGGTGTTTTTCGGTGACTTTTTGCCGAGGATTCTGGCAAATAAGTTAGGGAAAAATCTTCACTTAAGTGTAAATAACAAAACCCCTAAACTAATTTCTGATTTTGGGTTAGTAAGTTTTAAACACAAACTTTTTCCTTTAAATGTTTGTGCATGTTGAGTTTGACGAAAAAGATGACAATGGAGTCTTGAAAGAGATTGGGATTGAGTAATGGAGTACTAAAGAAAGTTTGGAAGAATGAATTGGGGCCAAATCAAGGTATTAGAGTATTATATATTCATTAAATTCATTTCAGTATTTGATCCTTTGGGATTAGTGAAATTTGGTACTCAAATTAGTGTTGATAAGTGGTTAAGTTCTTGTTATAGATGTAACCTAAGTGAATGTGAGAAAATTTAACTTTGAAAGTGTTAGCATTTATTTTCCATAAGAATTTGAACCAGTTTCGTAAAAACCTGTTTTTCGACATCTTCTGATCATTTCTAGCCAAAATGCTATTTCACAAAAGTTGTTCGTATCAAAATTTTAATCAAGTTAGGCTCAAAAAACGTCTGATTTGAGTTGTTATAAAGGAGTTATGGCCATTTTAAGTTTCTGCTAAATTTGACATTTAGTTTGACGATTTCGCTTCTTCGTAAAAGTTCTGGTGAATTTACAAATTGTTGAAAGAAATATTTTGCAAAGTGTTTGAAGAAAATAATTATAAATTATATTATTTTAGAAAATAAATGAAAATTTAGTCTAGTTCTTGATTGTAAATCATTTACCTTATTTTCTAAACTTTGTTTAACTTACTTGACTTAGATTTTACAAAGTTTAAAATAATAAGTGTATATATATTTCACTTGAGGAATGTTGATTTGATCTTCCTTTTACCACATTGAGTATAACATAACATTTTACAATTCTTTACTAATGATATAGTTCCTTATATAAAATCATATATCTCCTCACCAAACTTTACTGATTTGTTATTCTTTTAACAACTCTTTGAGTAGTAATTGAATGACCTATATTTATGACAAGTACTTTAATACCTTTGTTGTGTAAGTAAATCCTTATAATTTAAACTTTCAACTTCAAGGTTCGTTAGTTCATAACAACTACTTTTAGGAAAATCTAGTTGAAGTTATATTTGTATTGAGAATACGCATACTTCTCAAATAATGAGTTTATTAGAAAGAGATTAAAACAAATATGAAGATATTATTTTAATTTGGGAGTTTACGGTTAAGTACCACAAGTTCAAGTGCATTTCACCCCTTACTGTTTATGACCAAAATTGTATTTGAACAAGTTTGTGTATTACGGTTTGGATAATGGCTTTCTAAACTATTTCAAAGTGTTTAGCTCCAAATAAAATGTGCTTCTATGTCCCTTACTTTTTGTAAAATTTAAAAGGAGTTATATGGTTATGATTTGGGTTATACGTAGGCTATTTGATTTTCTAGTTAAGAGAAATCTAGTTGAACTGATGAAGGGAAGAAGAGGGTATACTGAATAGCTTCTTAAAATGAAATTAGTTGAAAACATTGATTGTTTTCATGATTTACGAGGTTAATCAAGAAGGTTAGTTGACGATTAGAATAATTATTCGAAGATTAGAATAATTATTCGAAGATCGATGGTGGGCTTCCTGAATGGTAACATAAAGTATTGATTAAGGTAACTTTTATGTTCAGCAAACTTAACTTTTATGCCCGTACTATATTTTTGTATGAATAAAATACGAATTATGTTGCTAAAGTACAATTTATTTGTTTATGCAATAAAATGATTAGAACCAAGAGAGTTCTAACTAAATATGTTTTGGAATCAAGACTTATGATTATTAAAGTTTTTTAATAATACAAAGATTAAGGAACCCATTAAGGTAATTGTGATAATTTGTTGATTTGACGGTTCAGTATTGGAAAAAGCTTTTTAATAACAATCTACTTAATCTTATTAATGATACTTTAGTTCATCTTGTATCTCATAAAATTAAGTATTGAAAACCAAGTTTGAAGAAGTTATAATCAATCATTATGTTATTTCCAAATATATAAATGTTTTAAAGAGTTTTATACTATAAGCTTGACTTAAAATTCATAATTTACACCTAACGTTGATCGAGATTTTAATTAAGAAATCCTTTCTATTCTAATTTGATTACAACTACTTATGAAAGTATGTCTTTAAAAGTTCATATTATGAAGAGTCCTCGTTGAGTTGTAATTCCTTTTAGATAAGAATTGATCTATCTAAGGGATAAGGAAGGATAGGCGTGTGAATAAGATTGAAATTTAATTAAATTTTTCAGGAATGCTTGATTTAATTATTGTATCCATAAACACATAAAAAATTTCGGACTTGTTCTTTAGTTTTAAAATCCTTTGCTTTGGAGTTCTTGAATGTTTCTTCTCATTGGAGTTGCATTCATATCACACATCCTCGCACACCTCAATGGGTATTACTTTAGACACGTGATATACCTTCCAAATTTATAAACTACTTATAAAGTGTGAAGTTTTATTACACAATAAAGATTACCATTGAAATAACTACGAAAATATTTGACTATTGGATTATAAGAAATTAAGTGATCAATGTTATCAATGATAAGTAAGGCAAAAGGGCTAAATGGGATACAATGAAAGATGCAAATGGCATCTCGGTTCGTAATGTTGGAATGAATAATAATGTTAATAAATAAATGTTCAAGCGGAAAGAGTCAAAACCGAATGGTACAGTATGAATAACAACCCTTCAGGATGAGTGATCTCCTGACGAACCGTTGCAGGATGGGTATCTCCTAACGAACCATTGCAGGATGGGTAATCTCCAGGATGGGTGATCTCCTGTCAAATGAATAATATCAGGACATGTGCTAATGAAGGCTTGCAAGCATAATAATGAAATGGTGGGGCGACGACCTCCAAAAGTTTAGAGACAACCGGTTTACCAAAGGAGGAAACCCCTCTCTATTCGTGCTCTCTTTCCGAATATTTATAGAACGAATATTAAAAATAAGTTCTACAATATATATATGTGTGTTTTGGCGATAAGTTGCCAATAATATACGAATAACAAATATCATTTATCATGAGAGGGTTTGACAATTATACTTATATAAATTTCTCTGTCGAAATATTTATACACTTATAATTCTAATAATTTTAATAGAAGTAACACGTAATTGCTTACGAGGCTTTTCTACGTACTAGCTAATTATAAAGTTATTGTTGTCTCCAACAGTTCCCAAATACTAATGTTTTTACACTTCGTGATAAATTTTATAAAATAAAATGTATTGACGGGCTGAAGTAGAGATTACGAGTTTTCCACTCATTTTGGAATTTAGTTTGTTTTGCATATTCTCTTTATTTTACAGATTTGTGTGGATGTCCGGAATCAAAACAAGAGTGACTTTATAGTTCGAGTTTTACTTGAGATTCAAGTTTGGATGTTAAGTTGTTTTATATTGGAAATTGGGTTGTATTAATTGAACATTAATGGTTTGTGAATAAATCATGTTAGTTAAAGTTTCGGTAATTAAGTTGAGCCAATTATGTATTTGGAAAGGTTTATTAAGACCATTATGTTGTGGGCAATGACCCATAGGTCCATGATCAAGGTTTTTGGTTGAGAATCCTCTGTAAGTTAGAGTTAAATTAGATTTGATTTTTCTAATTAATAAGATATTCAGGTTTATGATTGTTAAGCGAGTTAAGCTAGCAGCTCGAAAAGGCCGGACTATTACAGGTGGTATTAGAGCATAGTTGTGTTTGTGATCGTTGTGATCTTCATGTCATGACATTTGAGTTTGGGATATTTCAATGATTTTGGTTAAGAGCTAAAGAGTATGTATGAACCATTTGGGAAAGATATCAGAGATTTAACCATGGATTTGAGGAATTGAGAAGTGGAGATTATTTAGTTGCTAAGAGACACATGTTTTGGAAATGCTATTAGTTCTTGATACTTTTATGACTTTGCATTTGGAGTATGGAGTAAGAGTGAGCTTGATCGAATTGGAAAAATTGTAAGTATGTAGCTGAATTGATTATGGATGAATATAGCTATTAGAATGAAGTGTGGAGAATTTCAATTTTGTAATTTTGGGTTTCTATTTGAGGAAAAATTGAACAACATGGGAATTTGTGTTTGGATTTGATTGATGAAAGTGAATTATTTGACTTTAGTGATTTGATGTGATTTCACATAAAATGGAGGAAGAAAAATGATAATATAGTACAATAGTGATCACGTATTGAGAAAAGTAAAGTTAAATGGGAGATGTAAAAGTTCAGATAATGGAAATAAGAAGTATATGGGGTTGATAGCTTGTGATAGATTAGCTTATTTTGTTACGAGTTTTGACTTTGAAATTCTGGCTAACGTGTCTGAACTAGAGGATATTATATATGATTGTTGTGGCATTAGATTGTTGATCATTCAATCAATGTGTCAATTGGTTATGATTATGTATGTTAATATGTGTATCATGGGGGCATGTTTTCGTACCAATAAGAAAATACTACAGTGAGTGTTTGATCACATAGGGGTTCTTATACGTTTTGTAGCCCCATGATAAAGACCTAGTGAATTATTTGGTTTTATTATAAAATGTAAATATGTATTCTTGAGATGATGGCTAATGGGGTCAAGAACCAATTATGAGTTGTATTGTACCGAAGTGGACTGCCACTTTGAGCTTGGCAAGTATGCTAAAACCTCGGAAACCCCTTAATGGATTTTGGATTAGTAGAAATGTTGCAAATTATGATTTCGTTGTGTAGGAATATGTTCTAACTATATGTTTATAGATGTAAATCATGTGTTTGATTGTGACATTATGCTCGAACTCAATTGACAGGAATTATCAGTTATAACTCGCTCAAAGGATGCTAGATTAGCTGTACCATAAAGGAGTATGTATATCTAAAGAGTGATGTGTATAACTAAAGGTGTATTAGTAATGGAGATATGAGTTCAAGGAAAAGTTGATGTTCTTGGATCAATGGTTTTATTCTCTACTTAAAAGATAGAATAATTGATCCCAAATAAGATAATTGCACATGGCAAATTTGAGAATATCTTAAGAATAAATCTTATATTATAATTTTTGCAGAAAGAGTGGGGATAAACACAGTGGATTATTGGAAGAATGGTTTATTGCAAGTTTCGAGGACGAAACTTTATCTAAGTAGGCTCGACTATAACAGTCCGTTTTTTTAGGTGTTTGATTATGTGCTAAAAAAATTTATGCATTAATTTATTTTTAAGTGTGGATAAGATCAACTTTCGGCGGATATAGAAATGAAACTCAAAGAGTAAATAAAGTGGGTGAAATTTATAACTTGGGAATTATTATTAAAATTTAAAAAAAAAATACATGTAAAGAGGAAAAGAACGAATAAGGGAAGGATAAGATAAAGAGTTTAGAAGGAAAAAAATAAGGAGAAAGGAAAAGGAAATTAAAATAAGAAAGTAGAAGTGGAATAGAAGTCAGTAAACGGAAAGGAAGGGAAAAAGAAGAGAGAGAAAAGGAAGGAAAAGAAAGAAAGAAAGTTGAAGATCAACTTTTTATGGTGTTTTCCGGCGACTTTTCGGGCGAGGATTCCGGCAAATAAGTTAGGGAAAAATCTTCACTTAAGTGTAATTACAAAAAAAAATTGTATTTTGCTACGGAAAAATTCCGTAGCAAACATCAAAAATCCGTTGCAAAGTGTGTTTTTGCTACGGAAATATTCCGTAGCAAAGTGAGCGTAGCAAACTGAATTTTGCTACGGAGGAAGAATATCCGTAGTAAAATTTGCGACGGATAGAAAATCCGTAGCAAAAACTATGCTACCGATTAGCAAAACTTTAATCCGTAGCAAACCATATTTCATAGCAAAATTTGTTACGGTTTTTTTTCTACCGCATCTTGACCCACTCCCCCCATAAATCCCATCGAAATGCCATTAGTAAGAATCGAAACCGAGACAAGGCTGTGGAAATAAAGTATCTCCCAATTGAGCTATACATGATGCACATACTCGTAGTTGGCTTATGTTCTATATATTTCTTATTAATATTACGCTGTCAATCACATTCCGTTGCAAACTTTGCTACGGATTTCAATCTACCACAAAAAATCCGTAGCAAAAACTCTTTTTTTGTAGTGTAAGTAACAAAAACCGTAAACTAATTTCTGATTTTGAGTTAGTAAGTTTCAAACCCTAACTTTTTCCTTTAATTGTTTATGCATGTTGAATTTGACGAAGAAGATGACAATGGAGTCTTGAAAGAGATTGGGATTGAGTAATGGAGTACTTAAGAAAGCTTGGAAGAATGAATTGGGGCCAAATCAATGTATTAGAGTATTATCTTTTCATTAAATTCAATTGAGTATTTGATCCTTTGAGATTAGTGAAATTTGGTACCCAAATTAGTGTTGATAAGTGGTTAAGTTCTTGTTATAGATTTAACCTAAGTGCATGTGAGATAATTTAACTTTGAAAGTGTTAGCTCTTAATTTTCCGTAAAAATTTGAACCTGTTTCGTAAAAACCTGTTTTTCGAGATCTTCTGGTCATTTTTAGCCAAAATGGTATTTCTCAATAGTTGTTTGTATCGAAATTTTACTCAAGTTAGGCTAAAACAACGTCAGATTTGGAGTTGCTATAAAGGAGTTATGGCCATTTTAAGTTTCTGCTGAATTTGACATTTTGTGAGACAATTTCGCTTCTTTGTAAAAGTTGTGGTGAATTTTCAAATTGTTGATAGAAATATTTTGCAAAGTGTTTCAAGGAAATAATTATAAATTATATTATTTTAAGAAATAAATGAAAATTTAGTCTAGTTCTTGATGGTAAATCATTTACCTTATTTCCTAAACTTTGTTTAACTTACTTGACTTAGATTTTACAAAGTTTAAAATAATAACTTTCAAATAAAGTGTATATATATTTCTCTTGAGGAGTGTTGATTTGGTCTTCCTTTTACCACATTCAGTATAACATAACATTTTACAATTCATTACTAATGCTATAGTTCCTTATATAAAATCATATATCTCTTCACCAAACTTTAGTGATTTTGTTATTCTTTTAACAACTCTTTGAGTATTAATTGAATGACCTATATTTATAACAAGTACTTTAATACGCTTGTTGTGTGAGTAAATCCTTATAACTTCAACTTTCAACTTCAAGGTTCGTTAGTTCATAACAACTACTTTTATGAAAATCTTGTTGAAGTTTTATTTGTATTGAGAATACGCATACTTCTTAAATAATGAGTTTAATATAAAGAGATTGAAACGATTATGAAGATATTATTTTAGTTTGCGAGTTTGCGGTTAAGTACCACAAGTTCAATGACATTTCACCCCTTACTGTTTATGACCAAAATTGTATTTGAACATGTTTGTGAATTAAGGTTTGAAAATGGGTTTTAAAACTATTTCAAAGTGTTTAGCTCCAAATTAAATGTGCTTCTATGTCCCTTACTTTTTGTAAAAATTAAAAGGAGTTATATGGTTATGAAAAGGGTTATATGTAGGCTATTTGATTTTCTAGTTAAGAGAGGTCTAGTTGAATTGATGAAGGGAAGAAGAGTGTATATTAAATAGCTTCTTAAAATGAAATTTAGTTGAAAACCATTTGTTTTCATGATTTACGAGGTTAATCATGGAGGTTAGTTGAGAATTAAAAGAAGTATTCGAATATTGATGGTGGGCTTTCTGAAAGGTAACATAAAGTATTGATTAGCGATTAAGGTAACTTTTATTCAGCAAACTTAACTTTTATGCCCGTACTATGTTTTTATATGAATAAAATACGAATTATGTTGCTAAAGTACAATCTAGTTGTTTATACAATAAAATGTTTAGAACCATGAGAATTCTAACCACATATGTTTTGTAATCATAGACAAGACTTATGATTATTGAAGTTTTTTAATAATACAAAGATTAAGGAACCCATTGAGATAATTGTGATAATTTATTTATTTCACGGTTCAGTATTGGAAAAAGCTTTTTAATAACAATCTACTTAATCTTATTAATGATACTTTAGTTCATTTTGTATCTCATAAATCAAGTATTGAAAACCAAGTTTGAAGAAGTTATAATCAATCATTATGTTATTTCCAAATATATAAATGTTTTAAAGAGTTTTATACTACAAGCTTGACGTAAAATTCATAATTTAAACCTAATGTTGATCAAGATTTTAATTAGGAACTCCTTTCTATTCTAATTTGATTACAACTACTTATGAAAATATGTCTTTAAAAGTTGATATATGAAAGCAACGCTTTAGCAAATTGTCAAAAGAAATGATTTTTAAAGTTTAAGTAAAGACATTTGAGTTTATTCAACTTCCACATTTCTTAATTATCTTTACGTAGGAGGATCTCATCTTCTATCCATAAGTTTGGAATGGTAAACTTCGGTTTCGATGAGATACTCATGAAATGTTTTAGAAATAGTGATTTTATGAAATGTTTTTTAAAATGATATTTCTAGCACGCACATTTGAGTTTACTAGAATTATAAAGTTAATAAGAAATAGTTTTATCTTATTGTCTTCGTATAATGATTCATAAAGCAAATTGAATCAATCTTTGAGTCTCTTTCGAAGTAAATCGTATCAGTTTCTACTTTGACAAACTATAGAAAAAGAGTTTGAACCAAATGAGAGTATTCTCTCAAAGTCTTGAAATACTTTATTACATACAAATCCTCGCACACCTCAATGGGTATTACTTTAGACACGTGATATACCTTCCAAATTTATAAACTACTTACAAAGTGTGAAGTTTTATTAGAAAATAAAGATTACCATTGAAATAACTACGAAACTATTTGACTATTGGATTATAAGAAATTAAATGTTTAATGTTATCGATGATAAGTAAGGCAAAGGGCTAAATGGGTACAATGAAAGATGCAAATGGCATCTCGCACTACTACAAAAACACCATATTGTGTCGCCTGTAAACAGGCTATCGCGTCGCTTGGAAGGCGACTCTATTGCTGGGGACACGATACTTTTACATCTATGATGTCGCCTCGCAACCGACACAAAACTCAACCAATTGCGTCGCCTCTTAGGTAGGAGGCGACACTATAGGTCAATTTTACCACAAACAACTTACCCTTATGCGTCGCCCGCCACATAATGCATGACGCATATAATAAGTTAATGTGTCGCCTATTATTAATGAGGCTACACGATAGGTCCTCTTGCCAAAAACACAGACTAGTTTATGCGTCGCCTCTTTCTTCAGAGGCGACGCAATAGGTTTGCTATCATGTCGCCTACAACCTAGCAGGGGACGCATAAACTTCTATTTAACTTTTTTTTTGCTGTATAAAGTATTTCGTCTACCATGCATTCATCACATTAAAAATTAACGTTCAATATTAAAAGTTAAAAAGTAAATATCCAATCATTTCACAACCTCCATCTCATAAAAAAGTATTATCTTTTACAATATAAAATCTTCTATATATAAATCTAAATAGTATCGAAAGTTTAGCAAATAATTGAAAAAAAAGACAAAAATCACCCTTGAAGTTAAGGTTCAAAACTACAAGCACCGATCGATGAAGAATCTACACCACGGTTCGCGTATGTACTGGATCTCCTCTTGTGAGTATGACTCCAAGGAAAAATGCTACACCAAAAAAAAAGGAGGTAATAAGTAACTAATGCGATATTCAAAGTGAAAAAATATTTTAAAATGCAGAATAATGAAGTGCAACAAACTAATAAAATCCAACAAAATCACAACAGTCTGAACATTAACAACAATTTGAACTCTAACAATAGTCTAAACACTAATAATCAGCTATATATATGTTTTCAAACTTCAGACTAAGCAACATCAGCCAGTTTAGGTGATTATAAAAACAAACTTACTACTTGACACCACTCAAATAACAAGTTCAGCTAGTTTCAGAAATAGATAACTTTTAAAAGCTAACTCAAATTCATAGAGCAAATGTCTTCAGCTTTCACCAAAGAGTAGAACTCAACAGCTCCAATCGTGTAGTAGAGCTTGAACATCCCTAAAATCCATGTGGCTGACGAATCAAGAGAATAGAAGTGATAAACTGCAATCTGATAGAAACAAACGGGCAGAAGCAAAGCACAGTTGGGATTGAGCCAAGAAATCTGATCAGTTACTAGTTTTTCAGGCAGAGTATTATATTGGGGCCAAATAGTTAGCTCAAACTAACATAATGAATTATAGTCATAAGCAAACACACTTGCACCTGCTATCCTACACACACTACTAACCTGAAACCTTCAATCACAACATGTCAACAACACAGCCATAGTGGCACACTTATACAACCACAACTGCTAAAGTTCAAGCGTACTGAGAGCCTCACTTAAGTGTTGCAGCCACCAGTACAACACAGACATCAGAAGGCCTGCCAAATGAACCAACAACTAATCCTAACAGCACTAGGTTACAATTACTTTCATCCTTCCACCACCATGTGTTTACATGATGAAATTCCCACTTCCCATAATAAAGCTTTAAGCATGCTCTGCAACGTCTGAGGTGGCAATTGTGGCATATGATTTTTAGGTGGGAATACGTCAACTACGGTGCATGTTGAATCATCTGAGTACCCCTTGTCCGGTCTAAGGGTTTCCTGAACAAAACGAAAAAAGCTCATTGACTCGGTAATAACAACGTTGAGTTCCCATTCTAGAGTTAAACGTTATATCCACAAGGGACATATTGTAAACAGGCATATGCTTCTCGACTACCAGTGAAGAAAATGAGGCACATCAAAGAACTTGCATTACCTTGACAGCTTGTCTAGCAGCGAGCTCAGCTGAGTTTGCAGCCATCTCTGGTGATAGTGCATCCCAGTTGCCATCTAATGCAATTATGAGTCTCCCACCAACACATAATAATTGATCAAAAGTCAAGCAACACTGTGTACCTGAAAAAAGATACACAAAGATACAAATAATGCAATACGAGAACTATATAATGACTACTAGGCAATTCAAAAGAAGATGTGTTGTAGATATAAAATGAAAAAAGAAACAATTGCCGAAATACCTTCACTTGTTTTACATTAAGGAATTGGAATGTCAAATTCTCCCATGTGAACATATTTTTTTGACTTAGATTCCAACAATTGAGAGGCGCTATCTACACAAGTTAAGTGTTCTTGTTAAGAAAACATACTATGAATTAAAAAGAAGCGCAGAGGGGTGGTATTAAAGATAGATCTACACCTTCATGCCTAAACTTTAACAAAGGTAAAATTATAAGCAAAAACTACTCGAAAACGAAACCATACTCAAGTAGTACCTGAAAACAAGCCTGTCCTTCACTTTTTAATAGGTTATCAGTTTATATCTTAATATATACTTCTAAGATTTCATTAAGAAAAAAAAAGAAAATCAAGGATGTACGAATCATAAGAGAGCTCAATAATGTTGAAATGATTGAGTCACTGCTCTCTTTTAAGATATTCTTGCCTTGCAGATTATAGTTTCAAATGCCAATGACTCACTCACATAAATTAAAGAGAACTGGAGCAGACTCTTTATTTTTGTTCTTTTTTCAAACTGATGATAATTTGCATCTTGTTCTAATATTCTAATGAAACAATTATTAATGAAGCAGTGTACTCAGTAGCTTGTGGGAATAACTAATAGAAATATTACCCTAGTCTGCTCCTTTTGGATGACTTGAAGGAAAAAAAAAAGATAGGTTACTATCATTAAGCTAGTGGTTCTTATAATTTTTTAGTCTTTTACACCGCACACTAGCCAAAAGATGCAATAAGTTCAGATTATGAAAGTTATCGGTAAAATAATTGAACTCTTCTTCTTTCCACCTTAAGTCTAAATTTGAGCATTAAATCAACAAGAACCAAAGTAACATGTGATGCAGACCTAAATTAAGGTAAAAATAGGATTAGACTCAAGATCTCAACAACCAGAGTTGACCACTCTGCACTTATCTGTTGCACTTGTACATCCGGTTAGAGCATTAGGAGATATTGACGCATATATGTAAGAATTATATAATCCAGCAGCCAAAGTTCCTCTGTAAGAATGATTCTTGGCATGCAATCAGAATTTAGAAGCCGTACTCAATATGGATATACTAATAATGATTATTTGCATAAGCTTCTCTACTTATTTTCCCTTAAAAGGAGCATTGTCCTCAATGCATATTTAAATTAGGGATGAAATTAAGAATCAATAAAAGCAAGAAATATAATGAAAATAAGGGAGAGAAAACAACCTGTGCTCTTAAGGAGTACCTCCATCTCTCTCCATGATGTCACATAAACCTAGTTGAAATTCAAGAGATGTCCACAAGCTTTTAGTTTTTAAAAGAATGCATCAGATATTCATAAAGACTGCAAATGCAAACTAGAACAATGCCTTGTGAAATATAAATCTCTAATCATTGACGTCAGGTGCAAGGAGCTGGAACTGGAATAGGTCAAGTGCATAATTGAATTGATGAGTGACTGACAGCATTAGCAGCTTACATTCAAGCACTTAAAAATGTTTGTAAAAGCAATAATGGGGCAGTAGAAACATGTAAAATTGATGCTACAAAATAAAAACAGAAACTTATAACAAGAGTAATGGATTCATTATCTAGAGGAATCAGAAAAGTAAAAAGGTTATCCTTGTTCATTATAAAACGAGTATGAAACTTACGGCTATGGGAATTGGCGAATTGTGAGATTTTCGGGTTAGGAGCGGCTCTTGCTGCAGCTACATCTCCTTCCGCATCCGCCATGGCTGTTGCTCAAGTTCTACAAAGAGAGAGAGGAACGGAGAAGAGGGAGCGACAGGAATTTAGGGTTTACATCCGAAAATCATAGGATAAAAACTGAACAATTGGCTCACGTTAACAACAAATCGCAATCATGTGGTTGTGGGCTTGTGGCAAGACATTGGCGACAATGATGGTTGGCGTTTAGGGTTTACAGGGGTTAGTGAGGTTAGAGATCTGATGGAGGTTTAGAGGAAGACTGAGAGTTCTGGCCTTCTTGAGTTCTGGGGATTCAATGTTTATCTAAATTTTATTAAATTGGTTTTCAATGCCTCCTACGCTCTTATGGCGTCGGACATTAACAAGAAGGGGACACAAAATCCTATGCATCGCCTTCAAGAAAACAGGCGTCACTAAATCTTCACTCTAATATGTCGCTTCAAAGTTAATATTAGACACATAAACTTAATGTGTCGCCTATTAATTACTAACCCACACCAAAAGTAATTTACAATTTTTCTTTTTCTTCTTAATAGACCTATTGTGTTGCCTGTTTTTTTAAACAGTCGACTCTAAAAGCTATTGTGTCGCACGTTTCCAATAGGCGACTCTAAAGGGGTGACTCCATATGGTGTTTTTGTAGTACTGTCGGTTTATAATGTTGGAATGAATAATAATGTTAATAAATAAATGCATAAGTGGAAAGAGCCGACACCAAATGGTACGGAATGAACAACAACCCTTGCAGTTAGGGTGATCTCCTGACGAACCCTTGCAGGATGGGTGATCTCCTGACGAACCCTTGCAGGATGGGTAATCTCCAGGATGGGTGATAACCTGACAAATGAATAATATCGGGACATGTCCTAATGAATGCTTGCAAGCATAATAATGAAATGGTGGGGCGACGACCTCCAAAAATTTAGAGACAGCCGGTTTACCAAAGGAGGAAACCCCTCTCTATTTGTGTTCTCTTTCCGAATATTTATAGAACGAATACGAATAATAAGTTCTACAATATAATAAATATGTGTTTTGGCGATACGTTGCGCATGCCAATAATATACGAATAACAAATATCATTTATCATGAGAGGGTTTGACAATTGTACTTATACAAATTTCTCTGTTGAAATATTTAGGATTTTTTGTTGGGAACTACCTACATTTAGGGGTCATTTGTGAATATGTAACACCCCAAATTTTCGTAGAAATTTCGCGCGTTTATTATTACTATTTTAGACAGTAAATTATGTTTCGTATATATATTTCCGTTAAAAACTTATATTATATGTCTACATTTTATTTCGAAAATATTTATATATTTTACATGTGAATTTAAATGTAGCATTGTGAAGTATACAAGCAATGCTCATATTTGCGTCAATTATTTTAACTGGCAATGTAGCGCTCGTTTATGTGCGAAATGTGTAATGTGATAGCTTGGTGAACACGTATATATATTACGTTGGTAATTATAATTTTTATTATAAAAATACTTATATATAATATTTATTTTAAGCGTTGTACTTTATACTTAAAACGTGCATTGTACTAGTGTTTACGCATTTTCCTATTTAGCTTAGAGGTCCGAAAATTCTGTTTTACTTGGGTTTACGAGGAGTCTTTGGACAGCCATGGCATCCTTTGTAACGTTAATTGTGATTATGAGCTAGTCCCTTCACTCACAACTCTTAACTCATGGCCATTATGAGTCCATTAAGCCTCCATTAAACACCCTCTTTACACTCCCTTTTCTGTCAAATAAATCAGAATTTTCCTCCTTCTACACCCCACTATTCACACGCCCAATTCAAGAAGAAGAAAGGAAAGGATTCCTCTTGCTTCCTTCACATTTTTCTCACCCAAAAATCAGTTTTACTACTTGGTTTCAAGGCATTTTTAAACCGGTTTTCAAGCTATTCTTGAAGTTCTTTGCCGTTGTGATCATAGGAGACGAAGGTGGTGACATTTCTCAAGGTATCTAACGACGGTTGAAGCGTTCCACTATTTCCCACGCGAAGAACAAGGTAACTAGCGTTTTTCTAGTTCGATAGGAATAGATTTTTGAACTCAGGTTGTTAGATTCGCGTTAGAGAAACTTAGAATCATGCTAGGTGGAACTTAGGTGATTGTTTGCTTGTAGTTTAGCGTAGTATCATGTTTAGGATGTTGTTGTGGTACTTTCTACGTATTGAGCATGTTGTTGTGTTTCCGTTGTTGGTTTGAATGTTGAATGTTGTCGGGTATGATGTTCATGTTGGTTTGTGGTTTGGAGTAATATGGTTATTTGATTGGAGTTGAGTTTGGAATGTAGATGGGGCATAGTAGCATGATAGGGTGTGCTTGTGTGTTTAATCGTTGGTTGGAGGCAAGTTGTGCACCAAAGGGGACGAGGCGTGAGCCGACGAGGGCTGCCCGCAAGCCACGAGCAGTGACTGCTCGCGACTCGCGACCTGCTGCTGCCATGCTTGTGTGGGTTTTGGTGTTGTTTTCCTTTTTAGTTTTACAGCATGTTTATATGTTAGGTGTTGGCCTTATTTAAGTATTTTGAGCATGTTAAAGTATGTTGGTGTTATGTATTTATGGGAACGTACCCTAGTTAGTTGGGTAGTTTTGCTAGTTGTCGGTTTGTTGTTGTTGTGGGCCTATGCTTGAGTTGTCAAGTTCAAAATGCTTAGGGGAGGATAATAATGTCCTTACCATCTCTTCGCCAAGAGTTATGTATGGGGAATATTGTGATTCGCTCATAATCGACTTCGTACCCAAACTCAGATAACGTTTTTGTGTTGCACGCCCCAACAAGTTTGTTTTGTTGTTTTATGAGTTGATTTGTATACCATGGCGTGTATACGTACGATAGTTATTTGGGTTGATTTGTATACCTTGGCGTGTATATGTATGTTGAGTATTTGAGTCTCTTTGTATGCCTTGTCGTGTATACATTGCTTGTTTGTTTTCCTGATGAGGGCGGTATGGTCCTAGGAATTTGTTTGTATCCTGAGGGCGGTATGGTCCTAGGATTTGGTTACTTAACCATGGGCGGTATGGTCCATTGGTTCACTCACGAGCGGTATGGTTCGTTGAGTATGCCATTCGGTAAGGGCGGTATGATCCTCGAATGTGCATTGCCATTCGGCAGGGCGGTATGGTCCTCGAATATGCATAGTAGGCCTTGGGCGGTATGGTCCAATGAGTCTACTCACAGGCGGTATGGTCTGTTGTCTTTGAATTGATTTGTGCTTGATTGGTGTGTTGCTTGGGTTATTGGTACTTAGCTTTCTCTTTATGCATGATTAGTGCTTATGTTTTGTTGTAGCATGTTTTACATGTTTTAGTTATGTTACTTGTGATGTGTGTCTTTGGCGTGTTTCTAATTTCTTTAAGTTTATTATTTGTTCCTGTTTGTACTAGGAGAACTGCTAGTTACTCCCCACTTATTGTGGAAGTTGTTGATTTATTTTGCAGATGACGATGTTGTTTAGGGTTATTACGGTTTGGACCGGGAAAGTGCGTGTTGGACTTGTGAGCAAGAAGGTGGTGCTTGTCATAGTAGATGAGCACTATGAGTCGGGAATTAGGACTAGCTTCTTAGTAGGGCTTAAGTAGTTTTCCGTTCTTGTTTTATCGTGTGTTTTAAACTATGGAATACTAGTTTTGTTTATGGGATTTTGGATCACTTTGTTTTGAAGTTCTTTTGGATTATCTTTATAGTATTTTGGAACTTTGGTTGGAATGAGGGCGTGGGACCTCATTTCCTTTTATATATGACTATTGGAAGTTAATTTATCTTATTTGGAGGATTTATGTTTATTTCATAGCTTAAATTCTACTCCTTAGAGTAGCATCTCCGTCTTAGTGGTATTTCCGCTACCACTAGTTGCTTATTTTATATATTATATCTTTGTTCTTTGTATCGGACGAGATGTTACAGTTGGTATCAGAGCCAAACGTTCCAAAAACTCTCTTTGAGTTGCTACTTATTTCACGAGAAATATGTAGACTTGTAACTAGGATTACTAGTGTCTTAGGCTTCAAGTTTAGTGCTTATTGAGAGTTACTTGGGTAGGAAAGAAACCATGGGAACACTTTTTGTTTGCGTACTTGTTGATTAATTGTTTACTTATGTGAATTTAGTCGACTAATTTATAATTTTATGTTTTTGTAGTATGCCTCCACGACAACAAATTGCTGCTAGAAAGGAAGCCGCGCATCGTCGCTGTCAAAACCTCGAGAATGCGTTCATATCTTTGGCTAACAGAGCTACTACCCCGTTGTTGGGCATCCAGCATTTGATCGATTTGAGCGTCATAGGCCACCTACTCATGATGGTGCAGCTGATCCTGTGGCTCTGAAAGATTGGTTAAGAGAGATGGAGAATCTCTTTACGGCAACTAATTGTCCCGTTGCTGAGATGGTACCTATTGGGACTTATTACTTGAAGAAAGAGGCTGATAATTTATGGGGTATGGTAAAGACTACTTGCATGGCTATTGTTGGATTTGGGTGGACTCAGTTTTCCGCCAAGCTGAAGGAAAGGTTCTATCCGCATGAGTTACGTTGGCAGAAACAGGAAGAGTTCCTATCTTTGACTCAAGGGAACATGAATATCCAAGAGTATACGGACCGCTTTACAGAGCTGTCTAAGTTTGTCAGTACCTCATTTCCACTGAAGCTGAGAGAGTTAAGAGGTACATAAAGAAGATGGATCCTAGGGTAAGGACCCTTGTGGTGTGTTCGGGAGCTACTACTTTTCAGGGTGCTTATGATGTGGCCCTAAGTGTTCATTCTTCTATGAAGGAGGAAGATATTGTTAAGGCTGCAACTGTGAGGAAGCCTGTCCCTTCTTTTACTCCTAGTCCGGCTAAGAAGCCGAGGTTCGAACCGAATCACCGTGGTGGGTATCATGGTTCCAGTTTTAGGCCGAGTTCAGATCCGTCCGAGTGTCGGAAGTGTGAGAAACCTCATCATCCGGGGAAGGACTGTAACGGAGCTACCATTGTCTGCTTCTACTGTAGAGAGGTCGGTCACAAGACTTATGAATGTCCTAAGAATCCGAGAGCTACAGCTAGTCCTCTTGTCCCTCCTAGTTCTTCTGCTCCACCTAAGAATCGAGTTTACAGAATGACTCATTCTGACGCCGAAGTTCATCCCGACGTCATCACTGGTACCTTTCTTGTTAATTCTGTCCCTCCTTTCGTGTTGTTTGATTCAGGTGCTACAGTGTCGTTTATTTCTAATTCTTTTTCCAAGAAAGCTAACTTGTCTTCGAGTTCTCCTCTTCCAACTCTTATATCTCTTCCTTCTGGTGAGAATTACCATTGTCATGCCGAGTACCGTGATGTGACTATTTCCTTGTTGGGTACTAATCTTCCTGCTGATCTTAAGGAATTCTCCATGACTGAGTTCAATGTTATTTTGGGTATGGATTGGCTATAAAAGTATCATGCCCATATTCATTGCCATGATCAGAAGGTGACTCATCGTAGTCCGTGCGGTAAGCGCATATCCTACAGTGGAGTGGTATTGAAGAAAGGGGTTGAGATCGTGTCTGCTCTTAAAATGCAAAAGTTTCGTCAAAAAGGGGAACAAGTGTTCCTTTGTATGGTCAAGGATTTGACTCAAGAAGCGAAGTTAGAAGACTTTCCTATTGTCCATGAGAATCCGGACGTCTTTCCTGATGAGTTACCAGGTATCCCTCCTGAAAGAGATGTTGAGTTTAGCATTGACCTCACTCCTGGTACTTCTCTTGTGTCTAAGGCCCCGAATAGAATGGCGCCTACTGAATTGCAAGAGTTGAAGACTCAGTTGCAAGAACTGATACATAAGGGATTCATTAGACCAAGTGTCTCACAATGGGGTGCTCCTGTTTTGTTTGTAAAGAAGAAAGATGGGAGTATGCGACTTTGTATTGATTACCGTGAACTGAACAAGGTGACTATCAAGAATAAATATCCCTTCCCGCGCATTGAAGATCTGTTTGACCAATTGAAGGGTGCTGGAGTTTTCTCCAAGATAGATTTAAGGTCGGGTTATCATCAAATTCCGGTGAAGAAGGAAGATATCCCTAAGACCGCTTTCCGTACAAGGTATGGACATTATGAATTCATAGTTATGCCCTTTGGTCTTACAAATGCTCCTGTTGTATTCATGGACCAGATGAACCGCTCCTTCCATGAGTTCTTGGATACGTGTGTAGTTGTCTTCATTGATGATATCCTTGTGTACTCTAAGAACGAAGAAGAGCATGAGAAACATCTAAGATTGATCCTGGATATTCTGAGGAAACAGAAGTGGTTCGCGAAGTTCTCCAAGTGCGAGTTCTGGCTTAAGGAAGTGTCGTTTTTAGGTCATGTCATCAACAAAGACGATGTTATGGTGGATCCTTCCAAGATTAAAGCCGTTGTGGAATGGGAAAGTCCCAAGAATGTTTCTATGATCAGAAGTTTCCTAGGTCTTGCTGGTTACTATCGGAGGTTTTTTAAGGACTTCTCAAAGATAGCTCAGCCGTTGACCAAGTTGATGAGAAAGGAGAGCAAGTTTATGTGGTCTAGAGAGTGCGAGAAGGCATTCTAAGAGTTGAAGAAGCGTCTCACTACTGCTCCAGTTCTGACTTTACCTACTGAAGGGGTTGAGTTTGAAGTCTATAGTGACGCATCGAAGCACGGTTTGGGTTGTGTCCTTATGCAACAAAGGAAGGTTGTGGCTTATGCCTCTAGACAGTTGAAGGTGCACGAGAGAAATTATCCCACTCATGATCTAGAGTTGGCTGCTGTGGTGTTTGCCCTTAAAATCTGGCGACACTATTTGTATGGAGTCCTGTGAAAAGTGTTTACCGACCACAAGAGTCTTAAGTATATTTTCACTCAGCGTGATTTGAATTTGAGACAGAGAAGGTGGTTGGAATTGATCAAAGATTATGATCTACAACTTGATTATCATAAGGGTAAAGCTAATGTGGTTGCTGATGCTCTCAGTCGTAAGACAAAGCATTCTCTTTTGTGTGACGAGTTTCGGAAGCTCGAAATCGAGGTTGTACCTCAAGGTTCTGTAGAAACTCTTTGTGCTATGAGTGTTGAACCTGTTCTGTTCCAAGAATTACGAGGGAAGCAAAGGAATGATCCCAAGTTAGAGAGGATTCGTGAAGCTAAAGCTCAGGGTCGAGCCGAGAATTTTGAAGTTGATTCTGAGGGAAGTCTGAAATTTATGGGTCGTTGGTGTGCGCCTAATGACTTAGAGCTTAAGAAGAAGATTCTCGAAGAAGCTCATTGTACTCCCTATTCTGTTCATCCTGGGGGTGATAAGCTTTACAAAGATCTCAAGGCTAATTTCTGGTGGCCTTGTATGAAGAGGGAAGTGGCTGAATTTGTGGCTAGATGCTTGGTGTGTCAAAAGGTTAAGATCGAGCATCAAAGGCGAGGTGGGTTGCTACAACCATTGCCTATTCCCGCATGGAAGTTCGATTCTATCTCGATGGACTTTGTTATGGGTCTTCCGAGAGCTGCTGGTGGTAAGATTGTCGTTTGGGTGATAGTAGACCGTTTGACCGAGGTAGCACGGTTTATTCCGATGAAGAATACTTGGTCTGTGGAAGAGTTAGCGGAAGCTTATGCTAATGAAATCATCCGATTGCATGGTGTTCCGAAAGATATAGTTTCTGACCGTGAACCTAGATTCTAGTCGCATTTTTGGGTTGCTCTACAAGAGGCTTTTGGTACTAAGTTGAAGTTGAGTACCGCATTTCATGCCGCTACTGATGGGAAAACTGAGAGAACTATTCAGACTTTAGAGGATATGCTCCGTGCTTGTGCATTGGAATTTCAATAGTCTTGGTTGAAGTCGTTGAATTTGGTAGAGTTTTCCTACAATAACAGCTACCATGCTAGTATCCAGATGGCTCCTTATGAAGCATTATATGGGCGTAAGTGTCGTAGTCCTACTTGTTGGAGCTACATTAGTGACTCCTTGGTGTTGGGGCCAGACTTGATTCAAGATACTGCTGAGCAAGTGAAGGTTATTCAGGCTAGAATGAAGGTTGATCAGGATAGATAGAATTCATATGCAGACCTACGTCGGAAGCCTATTTCTTACACCGTTGGGGATAAGGTACTTTTGAAAGTGTCTCCAATGAAGGGTGTGATGAGATTCGGACATAAAGGCAAGTTGAGTCCAAAGTATGTGGGTCCCTATGAAATCCTCGAGAGAATTGGGGAGGTGGCTTACAGATTGGCTATGCCACCTGATTTGTCGAGAGTGCACGATATGTTCCATGTATCGCAGTTGCGGAGAAATCGCAGCGATCCTTCTCATGTCATTCCTATAGAATCGGTCGCAATTGAGAAGAAAGGTGATACCGTTGGTTAAAGTACTTTGGAGAAGCCATAAGTACGAGGAAGCTACTTGGGAAACGGAAGAGTCAATGAGGCTTAAGTATCCTGATCTTTTCGTTTCAGGTATTTCCTTGTTATTTTAAGTTACGAGGACGAAACTTTTCTTAAGGAGGGGAGATTGTAACACCCTGAATTTTCGTAGAAATTTCGCGCATTTATTATTACTATTTTAGACGCTAAATTATATTTCGTATATATATTTCCGTTAAAAAATTATATTATATGTCTACATTTTATTTCGAAAATATTTATATATTTTACATGTGAATTTAAATGTAGCATTGTAAAGTATACAATCAATGCTCATATTTGCGTCAATTATTTTAATGGGCAATGTAGCGCTCGTTTATGTGCGAAATGCGTAAGGTTATAGCTTGGTTAACACGTATATATATTACGTTGGTAATTATAATTTTTATTTATGAAAATACTTATATATAATATTTATTTTAAGTGTTGTACTTTATACTTAAAACGTGCATTGTACTAGTGTTTACGCAGTTTTCTATTTAGCTTAGAGGTCCCAAAATTTTGTTTTACTTGGGTTTAGGAGGAGTCTTTGGATAGCCATGGCATCCTTTGTAAAGTTAATTGTGATTATGAGCTAGTCCCTTCACTCACCCTCTTAATTCATGGCCATTATGAGTCCATTAAGCCTCCATTAAACACCCTCTTTACACTCCCTTTTGTTGTCATATAAATCAGAATTTTCCTCCTTCTACACCCCACCATTCACACGCCCAATTTAAGAAGAAGAAAGGAAAGGATTCCTCTTGCTTCCTTCACATTTTTCTCACCCAAAAATCAGTTTTACTACTTGGTTTCAAGGCATTTTAAAACCGGTTTTCAAGCTATTCTTGAAGTTCTTTGCCGTTGTGATCATAGGAGACGAAGGTGGTGACATTTCTCAAGGTATCTAACTACGGTTGAAGCGTTCCACTATTTCCCACGCGAAGAACAAGGTAACTAGCGTTTTTCTAGTTCGATAGGAATAGATTTTTGAACTCAGGTTGTTAGATTCGCGTTAGAGAAACTTAGAATCATGCTAGGTGGAACTTAGGTGATTTGCTTGTAGTTTAGCGTAGTATCATGTTTAGGATGTTGTTGTGGTACTTTCTACGTATTGAGCATGTTGTTGTGTTTCCGTTGTTGGTTTGAATGTTGAATGTTGTCGGGTATGATGTTCATGTTGGTTTGTGGTTTGGAGTAATATGGTTATTTGATTGGAGTTGAGTTTGGAATGTAGATGGGGCATAGTAGCATGATAGGGTGTGCTTGTGTGTTTAGTCGTTGGTTGGAGGCAAGTTGTGCACCAAAGGGGACGAGGCGTGAGCCGACGAGGGGCTGCCCGCAAGCCACGAGCAGTGACTGTTCGTGACCCGCGAGCAGGCTCGCGACTCGCGACCGCCTGGTCGCCCCTTGAAACCGTCGTCGCTAGTCGCGACCTGCTGCTGCCATGCTTGTGTGCGTTTTGGTGTTGTTTTAGTTTTTAGTTTTATAGCATGTTTATATGTTAGTTGTTGGCCTTATGTAAGTATTTTGAGCATGTTAAAGTATGTTGGTGTTATTTATTTATGGGAACGTACCCTAGTTAATTGGCTAGTATTGCTAGTTGTCGATTTGTTGTTGTTGTGGGCCTATGCTTGAGTTGTCGACGTCGAAATGCTTAGGGGAGGATAATATTGTCCTGAGCATCACTTCGCCAAGAGTTATGTACGGGGAATATTGTGATTCGGTCATAATAGACTTCGTACCCAAACTCAGATAACGTTTTTGTGTTGTACGCCCTAACAAGTTTGTTTTGTTGTTTTATGAGTTGATTTGTATACCATGGCGTGTATACGTATGATAGTTATTTGGGTTGATTTGTATAACTTGGCGTGTATACGTATGTTGAGTATTTGAGTCTCTTTGTATGCCTTGTCGTGTATACATTGCTTGTTTGTTTTCCTGAGGGTGGTATGGTCCTAGGAATTTGTTTGTATCATGAGGGCGGTATTCTCCTAAGATTTGGTTACTTAACCATGGGCGGTATGGTCCATTGGTTCACTTGCGAACGGTATGTTTCGTTGAGTATGCCATTCGGTAAGGGCGGTATGGTCCTCAAATATGCATTGCTATTCGGCAGGGCGGTATGGTCCTCGAATATGCATAAGAGGCCTTGGGCGGTATGGTCCAATGAGTCTACTCACAGGCGGTATGGTCTGTTGTCTTTGAATTGATTTGTGCTTGATTGGTGTGTTGCTTGGGTTATTGTTACTTAGCTTTCTCTTTATGCCTGATTAGTGCTTATGTTTTGTTGTAGCATGTTTTACATGTTTTGGTTATGTTACTTGTGATGTGTGTCTTTGGCGTGTTTCTAATTTCTTTAAGTTTATTATTTCTTCCTGTTTGTACTGGGAGAACTGCTAGTTACTCCCCACTGATTGTGGAAGTTGTTGATTTATTTTGTAGATGACGATGTTGTTTAGGGTTATTACGGTTCGGACCGCAAAAGTGCGTGTTGGACTTGTGAGTAAGAAGGTGGTGCTTGTCATAGTAGATGAGCACTATGAGTCGGGAATTAGGACTAGCTTCGTAGTAGGCCTTATGTAGTTTTCCGTTCTTGTTTTATCGTGTGTTTTGAACTATGGAATACTAGTTTTGTCTATGGGAATTTAAATCACTTTGTTTTGAAGTTCTTTTGGATTATCTTTATAGTATTTTGGAACTTTGGTTGGAATGAGGGTATGGAACCTCATTTCCTTTTATATATGACTATTGAAAGTTAATTTATCTTATTTGGAGGATTTTATGTTTATTTCATAGCTTAAATTCTACTCCTTAGAGTAGCATCTCCGTCTTAGTGGTATTTCCGCTACCACTAGTTGCTTATTTTGTTTATTTTTATCTCTTTGTTCTTTGTATCGGACGGGATGTTACAGCATAACTAACCTGTTTCAAAAAAATGCCAAATAACTACCTACTTTTGTCAAAAAAAGTTTGGTATCACTACCTTATACAGATTTCCGTCAAAAAACTTAACGGAAAACGTTAGTGGGGCCCATATTTTAACCTTTTCCTCCCAATTTCAACTGAAATTAGTGAACTAACCTCAAGTTATATACTCAATTCAGTTTCTCTCTCCTTATTCATTTCACCTTAGCTAAGTTCATCCCTTTTGTTCCATTTTCATTGCAGCTTTCTCTCTCTTTCTTTCAAATTTGACCGTTTGGGGTAGAATATTCATGAAAAATGAAATCTGGAAAATGAAATCTCGGTTGGGAAAATGAAATCTGGGTTTGAAAAATGAAATCTGGGTTGGGGAATATGGATACTAAACTGAATTGAGTATAACAAGAGGTTAGTTGAGTCATTTCAATTGAAATTGGAAGGGAAAGGTACACATGTGGGCCCCACTAACGTTTTCTGTTAAGTTTTTTGACGAAAATCTGTATAAGGTAGTGATACCATACTTTTTGATAAAAGTAGGTAGTTATTTAGCATTTTTTTTTAAACAGGGTAGTTATTCACAAATGACCCCTTAATGTAGGTAGTTCCCAACAAAAAATCCAAATATTTATACACTTATAATACTAATAATTTTAATAGAAGTAACACGTGGTTTCTTACGAGGCTTTACTATGTACTAGCTAATTATAAAGTTATTTTTGTCTCCAACAATTCCCAAATAATAATATTTTTACACTTCGTGATAAATTTTATAAAATAAAATGTTTTGACGGGTTGAAGTAGAGGTTACGAGTTTTCCACTCATTTTGGAATTTTGTTTGTTTTGCATATTCTCTTTAATTTATAGATTTGTGTGGATGTCCAAAATCAGAGCAAGAGTGACTTCATAGTTCAAGTTATACTGGAGATTCAAGTTTGTATGATGTTAAGTCGCTTTATATTGGAAAGTGGGCTGAATAAATTGAACATTAATGGTTTGTGAATAAATCATGTTAGTTAAAGTTTCGGTAATTAAGTTGAGCCAATTATGTATTTGAAAAGGCTTATTAGGACCATTGTGTTGTGGGCAATGACCCATAGGTCCATGATCAAGGTTTTTGGTAGGGGTGTTCATAAAAACCCGACCCGCATTACCCGACCCGACGACCCGCTGACCCGGGAGTAAATAAGCGGGTAATTTTGTGATTTTTCAAGTTTTATTGGGCCGGGTACCCGACCTGTGAAATTAAAAAATATACAGGCCGGGTAATGGGCCGCACAAAATAAATTGACGGGTACCCGTTGACCCGCTTCCCTTATATAAATTAGCTTTTGGTGCTTGTTAGAGAGTTAGGGTACTTATTCTTAGTCAAGATGGAACGCAGCCTCCCAGGAAATTACATACGGCAGTGCTTTAGGTTGTCAACCGACCCACCAGCAAGGCAGCCACGACACACGCATCATGCACTCACTCCTTAATAGCTGATGTTTTTGTTGCAGAGTATGTTGTGAATAATGAGGAAAGTCTTCATTAAATGTTCTATAACGATACAGGAAGTTTTCTGTGGTCCTATTGTGAAAGTAGAAACAGGATGAGGTGTAACGATACATAAGCAGGAAGTTTATCACTTAATTAGAGTGTGAAATTTAACATACAGAAGCAAATTAAGGAAATAATGAGGTAAAGTTTTTTGTTGCAAAGTTAACACTTAACATCATGTAATATATAATTTCAATAGTCGCTCAGTGAAAATTGCAGTGGCTTCCACACTTTTAACAATGCCTTTGATATCTAAAAGAAAAACATGATGTGGCTTTTAGAATATGCAAGCACTGTCTTTAAACCGGGTATTGGGTACCCGGTTACCCGACCCGAGAAATTCGGGTACCCGCATCTCGGGTACCCGTTGTTTTGGGCCGGGGCACGAGCCGTCTAAATAACTACCCGCAAAATCGGGTACCCGCACTTCCAGGTACCCGAAAAGCCGTGTACCCAGTTATGAACACCCCTAGTTTTTGGTTGAGAATCCGCTGCAAGTTGGAGTTAAATGATATTTGATTTTTCTAATTAATAAGATATTCAAGTTTATGACTGCTAAGCGAGTTAACCTAGCAGCTCGGAAAGGCCGGGCTGTTACAGGTGGTATTAGAGCATGGTTGTGTTTGTGATCGTTGTGATCTTCATATCATGACATTTGAGATTGGAATATTTCAATGATTTTGGTTAAGAGATAAAGAGTATGTATGAACCATTTGGGAAAGATATTAGAGATTTAACCATGGATTTGAGGAATTGAGAAGTTATAGGAGATTATTGAGTTGCTAAGAGACAATTGTTTTGGAAATGCTATTAGTTCTTGATAATTTTATGACTTTGCATTTGGAGTATGGAGTGAGAGTGAGCTTGATCAAATTGGAAAAATTGTAAGTATGTAGCTGAATGGATTATAGATGAATATAGCTGTTAGAATGAAGTGTGGAGAATTCTAATTTTGCAATTTTGGGTTGCTATTTGAGGAAAAATCGAACAACATGGGAATTTGTGTTTGGATTTGGTTGATGAAAGTGAATTATTTGACTTTAGTGATTTGATGTGATTTCACATAAAATGCGCAAATTATAAGGTGCATCTTGGAGTACACAGCTTTGTGTACTCCCGGTGGCATTTTTGCAAATTTGTTTAAGTTGTGGGGGTAATAATGGTATTTCGCCATCTGAGAGACTTAATAGGGAATTTATGAGAGCTTCTTCATTTGGCGGCTGTGTGTTCTCGGATCTGGCGCCATGGAGCTCGTGATTTCTCCCAAACAGGTAGTTAATGCATCTTTGTTTGTGTTTAATTCATTGTTTTCCCTTTTTTGTTGAATTTTGTTGAATGTTCTTTAAGTTTTAACCTAATTTCATCTTTGTTTTCTCGTAATTTTATACTCATTTAACCTAATTAATGCTCTTATTAACCTGATTTTTTTTATTAGTACCTTTATTTTCGTTTTTGATTTTGAAGTAAGATTTTCAATTGAATGATTCAAAGTCATTTGTGAGTTTCCTACAAAGATACAGTCAAATGACCATGTATCATATATGTACTCATTTTGTACAGTGAAATGAGTATGTATATCTTGATGGATTTGGATTTACATTTGCAGTATTTTTGTACTCATTTAGTACAGTAAAATGAGTATGCATTTTTTGATAGATTTTACAATTGCATTTATGCGTTCTCATTTTGTACAGTGAAATGAGTATTTATTTGATGTATTTTTCAATTGCATTTGTCTATACTCATTTAGTACAGTAAAATGAGTACGCATTTTTTGATGGATTTTATAATTGCATTTTCTGCGTACTCATTTTGTACAGTGAAATGAGTATATAATTTGTGTATTTATATTTGCAGTGTGGTATACTCATTTTGTACAGTCAAATGAGTATGCATTTTGTGTATTCATATTTGCAGTGTGGTATACTCATTTTGTACAGTCAAATGAGTATGTATTACTTTCATACTCATTTTATTTTATTTCTTATTTTTTTCAGTTGTTGCTTCTGGTGTGTACTTGGTCAATGAATCTGAATCTTCAGAATTGGAAATGAAAGAGTTTGATTCAGAAAAAGAAGCATATAATGCTTACAATGACTATGCTTATAGGATAGGATTTGGTGTTAGGATGTCTAAGCTTAGATATTATGCTAATCAAGAGCTGATAGGGAGAGAATTTTGTTGTAGTAAACAAGGGAAGAAGCAACAACATGGAAAACAAGGTAGGAAGTTTGTGAAACTTAATCGTAGGACTAGTTGTCAAGCTATGATTTATTTTCGAAAGAATGATCAGGATAAGTGGGTTTGTGTGCGGCATCTTATGGTTCACAACCACTCTTTTTGTCCTCATGCTGAAGTTCATCATATAAGGTCACATAGGAAAGTGAGCAGTGGCCAATTGAAGTATCTTACACACATGAAAAAAAGTGGCATCGGTGTAGCTGATGCTTTTCGTTGTTTACGTCGAGAAGTTGGTTCCTCTCCGGCAGTTGGTTTTGAGAAAAAGGATGCATATAATGCGGTTGCTGTAGAGTTGAAAAAAAATTGAGATGGAAATGATACAAGGACTTTGGTTAAGATTTTTAAGAGAAGAATAGAATCCGAGGATGATTTTTTTTTTATGATTTTGAGATTGATCCTTTTGATTCATCATTGATTGGTTTCTTCTTTAAAGATAAGAAGATGAAGGCTTACTATTTAGCATTTGGTGACTTAATTGTCTTTGATACAACCTACACTACTAATAAATATTATATGATTTGTGCTCCTTTTGTTGGTATTAATCAACATACACATACTTGTATGTTTGGATGGGGATTTCTTATTAGTGAGCGTATAGATTATTTTGTGTGGCTTTTTGAAACATTCTTGAAGTCAATGGAAGGGGTTCATTTTCAAACCATTATGACTCATCAAGCATTCTCTATGGCAGCCGCAATTATGAGAGTTTTTCCATTAGTGAAGCATAAACTTTGTATATGACACATCATTAAGAATTCCCTAAATCATTTTGGTCCTTGCGTGATGAGCCGAACTTCAATAAGTTGTTCAGTAGAATTATGAAGAAATGTCACAGTGAAGCAGAATTAAAGTTTTTTTGGCAAACGTATTTTGTTTCTCTTGTTACATAACTCTGATATCATACCAATATTCATACTCATTTGATTGTTTTATACTCATTTTGTCTTTTTGTTATATGACATAGTCAAATGAGTATGCATAAGATGGATACTCATTTTCTATATGCAAATGAGTATGTCTTAAATGAGACTTGCAGTAATGTGTATCATTTAGTACAGTAAAATGAGTACGCATTTGACATACTCATTTTTCACAGGAAAATGAGTATGTCTTAAATGAGGCTTGCAGTAATATGTATTCATTTAGTACATTAAAATGAGTATATATTTGATGTACTCATTTTTTACAGGCAAATGAGCATGTGTTAAATGAGACAATAATGTGTACTCATTTAGTACAGTAAATGAGTATGTGTTTTATAATTGCATTGATGTGTACTCATTTTGCTTATCATGGTAAATGAGTATGCATTGTTATTTATACCTATTTCAATGTCTTGTTTTTTTTCTTGTAGAATGTTGACAACATACAATTGTGCATCTAATGGTTGGTTGGATAGATTGTGGGGATTGAGAGAGTTGTGGTGTCTTGGTTATAGCAAGGATTACTTTTCTGGTGGTATTTTTTCATCACAAAAGAGTGAGTCTGCCAATCATGCGTTGTTAAGAAAAGTTTCTAAAACAACTAGTTTATGTGAGTTTTATGATAATTATTGCGAGGTGGCTAGTTAATGAAAAAGTGCTGAAAGAAAGGACAATGAGCTTTATTGGGAAGGGTTACCAGAACTAGCCGTCCCATATGCGAAGATACTTGAGCACGCCTCAGAAGTTTATACAATTGAGGCTTACAAACGTTTTGAGTTGGAGTTTTTAAAGGGAATGTCATATAATTTCAAATGTGTATCAAATGGTTTTGAGGTTGGAGAGACTCTTATTTTCTTTGTAGAAAAACCCCAAAGTGAAGAGTTTGGTCAGTATGTGACATTTGACACATTGTTGCATTATTCTTCTTGTAGTTGCAAATGTTTTACTGAAACTGGATTTCTTTGCCGGCACATTCTTAGGATTTACCATGCCAATTGTGTTGCTAAAGTTCCTGATATATATATTTTAAAGCGTTGGACAAGACAAACTAGAGATAAAGATGATGATGAAACTTTAGTTGCTTGTGAACCAATGGATGGAGTTGTTACTAGTTCTACTACATGGAAACTTCAACTTCAAAGAAAGATTACCAAGTTGTTATGTGCTAGTGACTCAAATGACTGAGCAAGAAAGGCTGTTGAAAATATGTTGAGGTGGTGAGAGACGAAATTGGAACAGTTGTTGGTAGTATATACTTCTCTGATGGTGAAGAAGACTTTGATGATGGTGTTCAAAATCCAAGAGGAAAGACAACGAAGGGTGAAAGATTTGAAAGGAAAAGGGGCATACAAGAGGTGAAGCGAAATGTGGCTAGAGGAAGACAAAGAGCTGCCGAGACTCGAGCAAATAAAACTCAAAGAGAAGAGATAGTACAAGTTCCTACGTTACTAGATTGTTCTCCGAGTTGCTTTCCAATAGATTATTAGTGTCAAATGTACTTTTAATTCTCATTAGTTTTTATGTATTTTAGGATTGTTGTTGGACTATTTTTTTAATTTATCAAGGTTTTTATATTTATGAAATGATTATTAAATTGCAGTAAGATGATGATGCATTAGTTGTGTACTCATTATGTACAATAAATGAGTATGCATTATGTACAGTATATCATACTCATTTTGATACAGTCAAATGAGTATGTATCAAAGAGTATACTCATTTTCATACATACATACTCATTTCCATAGATGCAAATGAGTATGTATTTAAATCATACTCATTTTGACACAGTGAAATGAGTATGTATCAAAGAGCGTACTCATTGAGTATCAAATTATTCATACTTATTTGACTGTATTAAATGAGTATGAATTAGAGGCATACTCAACATTAGAGATGGCCATTGGTCGGGTTGGTCATGACCCAACCCTGAACCGGCCCAGTGAAAAACCAGTCCAACCTTATACCAGAAAAAATCAACCTTAAACCGGCCTGGTTGATCAAGGAACTAGTTCGCTTCAGTTTCATGGTTTCAAATTTTAGAACCAGTCCTAAACTGGTTCTAACCTTGAACTGACCCTGACCATGACCCGGCCTGTAAACCAACCCGTTCTTGAACCAGTCTTTGAATCAGCCCATTCTTGAATTAGTGCTTGAATCGCCTCTAAACCGTCATTAAAACCCTATACCATAAATTCAAATCTTAAATCGTAATCTTTGTGATTATGAGCTTTTGTTATTGATGGTTGCGATTGGTGAAATAACTCTGAACCGACACTAAACCAACTCTGAATTGACACTAAATCTATCCTTGACCCAACCCTGAACCTGGCACTGAACTGACCCTAAATTGACATTGAATTGTTCCCGAACTGTGCTCGTATCGGTTCAGGTTTAGAAAAACAAAAGCCTGAATCAGCCTTGAACCGACTTGGATGGTTTCAGGGTTGGGTCAGGGCCAATTTTTTATAGTCAATAGTTTACCATACATATTTATTTTTATTATAGTTATGTACATACTCATTTTATACAGTTCATTATGTATCAAAGAGCATACTCATTTGCATATATACATAAATGAGTATGTATCAAAATGCATACTCATTTTCATATATACATAAATGAGTTTAAATACTTATATAAGTAGATCATTTTTAGATCACATGCATACCATATATTAATGTTTCATACTCATTTTTGAGAATGATTAATGAGTGCAACTAATTTGTATACACCAAATTGTCAGCATATTATATTATATACTTTGCATCAAGTCAAGTTTGCAAATATAATCCTTAAAACAATACTGAAGTATTTCATCCTACTAAAACATCGCCAAAACACTACATGATCCTTACTTAAGTTTGCATGAATTAAAGTCAAATTGAATATTCTCTTGTTGCTTCAATGTTCTTCTTCCTGTGTAGATTTTCTTCAAATGTCAAGATGTCATAGCAGTACTTGATCCTTAGTTTTGCTAATGGTGTGACCTGCAAAGTAATGAAGTGAAAAGTAAAAAAAATTAAAAGAAAAGGCATACTCATTTCAGTAATACATACTCATTTTTCTTTTGTTACAGTGAAATGAGTATACATACTCATTTTGATACATTCATACTCATTTTACACCCAGTGAAATGAGTATGTGTCACAAGCATACTCATTTTCATAGATTCATACTCATTTTACACAATGAAATGAGTATGTGTCACAAGTATACTCATTCCACATAAGATATGTTTAAAGTACATTTATATGAGGAAAATTATTGTTTACTTACATCATCCTTAACCAGTCCTGTTCTCTAGCCTTTTGCCCCTTCTCCTTTGTATGTTTGTATGTGCCGCATGACATAGATTCCGCAATCAATAGTATTCTCAGTATTTCTCCAGCTCATTTGTAAACGCACTGGTTTCATTAGGCTAATTGTGATTGCCTTTGGATGATCTCTGAGAAGTAACCAATATGCTATTGCAGCTTTCTATAACATAGAAATTGTGTGAAAAAAGAAGAAGATAAAGTTAGGCTATTTTTTATAATGAAAATTTGAGATGTAAAAGTTTTGTATGCTTACCAGATTGTAGGGTAGTTTCCCATATTTAATAAGCGATTTTCCAAAGGTATCTCTATTGTCGATTATATCAAATCTTTTATGCTTGAGCTTGAAAGTCATCACATCGAAATCATGAGCATGCACTCGAAGAACCAACATGTCCACTTTCTTCATTGGGAATGAACACCACTTGTCAAATTCAATGCTTGCTTCAGCTGCAAATTTATCATTCCTTTGCTTTGCTATTTTTTCTCGAACCAATTCACTTTGTTCTGCATTTGAAGAGTTAAAAAAATTACAGTAATTTGCAAATGAATATCAAATTATTCATACTCATTTGACTGTATCAAATGATTATGTAGATAATTATAATAAAAATATATAAGCATGATAAACTGTTGAGTAAATGAGTATGCATCAAAGAGCATACTCATTTCCATACATACATAAATGAGTATGTATCAAAGAGCATACTCATTTCCATATATGCAAATGAGTATGTATTTAAGTCATACTCATTTTGATACAGTCAAATGAGTATGCATCAAATAGCATACTCATTTCCATACATACATAAATGAGTATGTATCAAGAGCATACTCATTTCTATATTTGCCAATGAGTATGTATTTAAGTCATACTCATTTTTATACAGTCAAATGAGTATGCATCAAATAGCATACTCATTTCCATACATACATACTCACTTCAACAAATGCATAATTATGAACAGAAAAATTTATGAAAAATTAATACTTACAACAGCTTCAGTTGTAAAGAAGAATCTGACTGGTGAATCATCACTCTTAGTTAATTCCCTATGGTTCAATATCAATGAATAAATATCTATCATGTTTGATGATATCCATGATTTTTCTTGAAAACGTAGGAAAAAATCCTTAATTCCTTTGAATCCCTTGTAATCAAATACGGTTGACCTGCAAAGAACATTTAAAAATCCATGATTTAAACATATCATGTTAGTGAATATTATTTGTAAAATTAATTAACAAGTTATGGTATAAGTTAAGGAATTTACCATCTTTTTCTCTTTTCATCAAATGCAAATTTTGCCATTCATAATTCTTTCTCATTTGGTGGCGTATTTGCATCTTGTACTCGCTCTATAATTTCATAATAGTGTTCTTTTTCTCATTGCTCTTCAATGTTTTTCTCTTCTTTATCATTCTCACTTTTGTTTTCATCTTTCTTCTCCAGATTTGATTCACTGCCATCATTCTCCTCATTATTATCACTTTCAATTGTGATTTGTTTTCCCTTGTCGACAGTTTCTTCTTCTTCAGCATTTGTGTTTGACATTTGTTCTGATGTTTCTCCCAAAACCATTTCTATGCCTTCCTCAAATTGCTCTTCTGCTGTTATATCAACATCAAGATCCACATAGCTTTTGGCTATATCAACGACAAGGCTACATGTAGCATTCAGCTCATCCGACTTTTGTGACAATCCTAAGTCAAAGTTGGGAATATCTTGATCAACCTTATCCTTCCTATTTTAGAATATTTTTTCTTTGCTTCTTGAGCTATTTCAAAATTTAGAATAGCTGCATTAATTTCTTCAATGACAGCAGGATCATTAAAGAAAGTGTCTTGGCTTGAAGGTGTTCTTGTGTTCTCAGTTTCTTCTACTTCTTGGTTCAAACACATACCAATCACTGATAATGCTAAGTCTTTCAATTTCTCGACACTTTCATTCTTGGGGTTTCTTTGACATTACTTGACATTTGTCTAAGAAATTACTTATAGCATCCCCCAATTTTGATGTTACCAAAGCAAACTCTTTGATTTTATCATATTTCAATGTAGATATATATTTCTAGTTAGCATACTCATTTATAAACTTTCATACTCATTTTGAATACTTATTTATGAACTGTCATACTCATTTATAAAGTTTCATACTCATTTCATGACCATCAATTTTTCATTTTCTTAATGTTGAAATTTATATAGTAAGACATATACTTATTTAAATTATTCATACTCATTTGACTATATGTTTTATGGTTAAAGTCAAATGAGTATAGATTAGATTCATACTCATTTAGCTCTATGCTTAAGATACACTCAAATGAGTATGAATCTGATTCATACTCATTTTAGCATACAGCCAAATGAGTATGAATCTAATTCATACTCATTTGTACAGATTCATCCATACTCATTTTACACAATCAAATGAGTATGGAATACATGCATAACCAATTGTACATAAGATAACCATATAAGCAATTTGAATTATGAAATCTTACCATTTCAGTTTTTTTGTCATTTTTTTCAACATCAATCTCAGCTTCTTCGTTGAAACCTTTAGTTACTTCATGAACATCTTTGTTTTCTTCATTTTCTTCAGTTTCTTCATTTTCTTCACTTGCAATAGTGTTATTCACTTCAGCTTCATGTGGCAGTGCATTCTCCTTTTATAGTACTTTGAATGATGGTTTTATGATGTTTCCTGAACCGAATCTTCCAGTTGAGAGCACATTAGTCACTCTAATCACAAGCATGTTTGTTGTCCATCCAGCCAATGTTGGGAACTGTCTACTAGGATTTTCTGAGTTCTTGTGAACAACACGGTCAATGTAGAAAATCTATAATACGAGATGAAATTATTTTGGTTATTATGTAAGTAATTTAACAATGTATAAACAAAGGTAGTTAAAGATAAGGATTACTTACAACTAAGAAAAGCAGAGGACCATTGTAAGACTTTGATGGATCTTTCTTCCAAATTCTGACAGATTCAATTAATGAATCATAAAGAAACTTGCTCCAATTCAAGTTCCTTATTTGGTCAACATGTGTCAGAAATCTAACAATTCTTTGATTAGCAAACACATTTTTGTTCCCTTCTATAAGCTTAGAGATAATGAGGACAATTAGATTCGCTTGAAAGAAGCGTCACCAACCTTAGATTCTGTTAGTTTCTTCACCAATATACTCTCAGGTACATTTGTTCCCCTTTCAAGATGACCTTTAAACTGCTTGCGCCGCTATGTTAAGGTCAACATTTCATTCACATTGTCAGCTTTTGTAAAGTCGATTTTCTGACCTCCTATAGGGAACCCCAATATGTAGTGGACATCAATCTTACTAATTTCAATTTATCCTTTTCCTGTCTTGAGGATAGAGGTTTCAGGATCAAAGCTATCTAACAACCAATAAGTAATGGTTGATGGAATCCTAGTTATGTTACGCTGTAACAGATGCTCAAATCCTATATCTGTTATTCCTTTCTTTCCTATGTGTCTTCCCTTTCAATCTCAAGATTTTACACAGGCTTTGAGGAGACATCCTACTATGTACGGTCGGGAAATCTAATGATGGTTTTTCATCTATCATCTCTTCATCCTCTATTATCTCCTTTTCTTTCTTAGCATCCCTTTTTTGCTTTTTGCTTGGTATCTCATCTTCTGGAATGGAGACTTCTTTAACTTTTCTCTTTGGAGTCGTCTTTACTACTTCATTTTTGATAACCATTGCTGATGCAGTTGATGGTTGTTTTGGATGCTTTATTATTATCTTTTTCCTACAATATACATAGAAGCATAAGAACAACGAATAAGATCCCTAACATAATTAGAAAGTTATACTCATTTAGGTTTATCATACACATTTCAATCATTTTCCAACAGATTATCAAATGAGTGTGTATGTAATTCATACTCATTTTACAGTATCAAATGAGTATATCTCATATGCATATTCATTTGACTGTATCAAATGAGTATGATTAAGAGGAATACTCAAATCGATTTATTAATATACTCATTTCACTAGATGTCTACATACTCATTTTCATAAATTAGAACAGATCTAACTGATTCATACTCATTTTACAGTATCAAATGAGTATGAATAGATTATTATACTCATTTTTGCATTATTATACTCATTTCACGAAGTTTAGCTAACAAAAATTTGAGAAACTACATACTCATTGTCACTGTATTATACTCATTTGATAATCAGATTAACTATTTCCATATATTCATATGTACTCATTTGACTGTATCAAATGAGTATGTATAAAACGCATTTACATTGATGTTTATGATACTCAATTGACCAGTTTTCATGCTCATTTCAATTTATGATGCATACTCATTTTCATAAATTGGAACAGATCTAACTGATTCATACTCATTTTACAGTATCAAATGAGTATGAGTAGATTATTATACTCATTTTTGCATTATTATACTCATTTCACGAAGTTTAGCTAACAAAAATTTGAGAAACGACATACTCATTTTCACGGTATTATACTCATTTGATAATCAGATTAACTATTTTCATATTGTTCATATGTACTCATTTGACTATATCAAATGAGTATGTGTAAAACGCATTTACATTGATGTTTATGATACTCAATTGACCAGTTTTATCAGATTATTTACTTATTATTCAGTTACCTACTCAATTAGGTATATAAATTGATGTTTAGTATACTCAATCAACTATTAGGTAGAAATTGAGAAAAATGATTGCATTCTGAACTGATTTCATAAGTTTAATTCAAGAATAAACGCATGCAATTGAATTTCGTGATATCTAACAGTCTAATTGAAGCTTTTTTACTTACTTAGGTTTTGGATTTTCAGCAGTTTGATCATCTTGACGATCTTTCTGTCGAGTTTGCATGATTTTGTTTTCATCGAAGTTTGATTTGCTTCTTTCTGTTTCGAATATGTAACAACTTTGTTTGATTTTTGCAGAAATTTAGAAGAATGAGAGAGAATCGGAGTGACAATGGTGAGAGATTTTGGGAGGAAGGTAGTTTCTGGAGAGAGAGAAAGAATGAATCTCGAGAAAAGCGCGAGAGAGAATCAGTTTTGTTTTTCTTTTTTTTTCTTTTTTGATTTTTGGGGGGTTTTCTTGTGGGTCATTAGTGGGCGGTTTTCATTTTTAATGATTGGGTTGTGTTATTGGGCTTGGTGCACCTAGTTTTATGTACACCAAGGTGTATGATTTACCAACTGCATAAAATGGAGGAAGTAAAATAATATAGCACAATAGTGATCAAGTATTGAGAAAATTAAAGTTAAATGGGAGATGTAAAACCTCAGATAGTGGAAATAAGAAGTATATGGGGTTGATGGCTTGTGATAGATTAGCTTATTTTGCTACGAGTTTTGACATTGAAATTTTGGCTAAGGTGTCTCAACTAGAGGATATATTATACATGATTATTGTGGCATTAGATTGTTGATCATTAAATCAATGTGTCAATTGGTTATGATTATGTATGTTAATATGTGTATCAAGGGGGCATGTTTTCGTACTAATAAGAAAATACTATAGTGAGTGTTTGATCACATAGGGGTCCTTATACACATTTTAGCCCCATAATGAATACCTAGTGAATTATTTGGTTTTGTTATAAAATGTAAATATGTATTCTTGAGATGATGGCTAATGGGGTCATGAACCAATTATGAGTTGTATTTTTACCGAATTAGACTGCCACTTTGAGCTTGGCAAGTATGCTAACAATAACGTGAAACGAAAATAGAGTTAGCTAAAACCTCGGAAACCCCTTAATGGATTTTGGATTAGTAGAAATGTTGCAAATTATGATTAATTGTGTAGGAATATGCTCTAACTATATGTTTATAGATGTAAATCATGTGTTTGATTGTGACTCATTATGCTCGAACTTAATTAACTGGAATTATTAGTTATAACTCGCTCAAAGGATGCTAGATTAGCTGTACTAGAAAGGACTATGTATATCTAAAGAGTGATGTGTATAACTAAAGGTGTATTAGTAATGGAGATATGAGTTCAAGGAAAATTTGATGTTCTTGGATTAAGCATATGCTAATTCTTATGGAAGAAAGATGGGTTAACACATTAAACTGTGAAATATCAATGGTTTTATTCTCTACTTAAAAGATAGAAGAATTGATCCCAAATAAGATAATTGCACATGGCGAATTTGAGAATATCTTAAGAATAAATCTTATATTATAATTATTGGAGAAAGAGTGGGGATAAACCCGGTGGATTATTGGAGTAATGGAGTACTTAAGAAAGTTTGGAAGAATGAATTGGGGCCAAGTGAACGTATTAGAGTATTATCTTTTCATTAAATTCATTTGAGTATTTGATCCTTTGAATTCGTGAAATTTGGTACTCAAATTAGTATTGATAAGTGGTTAAGTTCTTGTTATAGATGTAACCTAAGTGAATGTGAGAAAATTTAACTTTGAAAGTGTTAGCTCTTAATTTTCGGTAAGAATTTAAACAAGTTTCGTAAAAACCTGTTTTTTGACATCTTTTCGTCATATTTAGCAAAAATACGATTTCACAAAAGTTGTTCGTATCGCAACTTCACATAAATTAGGCTCAAAAACCGTCTGATTTGGAGTTGTTATAAAGTAGTTATGGCATTTTTAAATTTCTGCTGAATTTGACATTTTGTTGAACGATTTCGCTTCTTCATAAAAAGTTGTGGTGAATTTCTAAATTGTTGATAGAAATATTTTGCAAAGTGTTTGAAGGAAATAATTATAATTATATTATTTTAAGAAATAAATGAAAATTTAGTCTAGTTCTTGATGGTAAATCATTTACCTTATTTCCTAAACTTTGTTTAACTTACTTGACTTAGATTTTACAAAGTTTAAAATAATAACTTTCAAATAAAGTGTATATATATTTCACTTGTGGAGTGTTGATTTGGTCATCCTTATACCACATTGAGTATAACATAACATTTTACAATTCTTTACTAATGATATAGTTCCTTATATAAAATCATATATCTTCTCACCAAACTTTCATGATTTTGTTATTCTTTTAACAACTCTTTGAGTAGTAATTGAATGACCTATATTTATGACAAGTACTTTAATACCTTTGTTGTGTAAGTAAATCCTTATAACTTAAACTTTCAACTTCAAGGTTCGTTAGTTCATAACAACTACTTTTATGAAAATCTTGTTGAAGTTATATTTGTATTGAGAATACGCATAATTCTTAAATAATGAGTTTAATATAAAGAGATTGAAAAGATTATGAAGATATTATTTTAGTTTGCGGTCAAGTACCACAAGTTCAATGGCATTTCACCCCTTACTGTTTATGACCAAAATTGTATTTGAACAAGTTTGTGTATTACGGTTTGGAAAATGGGATACTAAACCATTTCAACAAATAAAATGTGCTTCTATGTCCCTTTCTTTTTGTAAAATTTAAAAGGATTTATATGGTTATGAAATGTGTTATAAGTAGGCTACTTGATTTTCTAGTTAAGAGAGTTCTAGTTGAATTGATGAAGGGAAGAAGAGGGTATATTGAATAGCTTCTTAAAATGAAATTTAGTTGAAAATATTGATTGTTTTCATGATGGTGGGCTTCCTGCAGGGTAACATAACATATTGATTAGCGGTTAAGGTAGCTTTTATGTTTAGCAAACTTAACTTTTATGCCGTACTATATTTTTGTATGAATAAAATGCGAATTATGTTGCTAAAGTATAATTTATTTGTTTATACAATAAAATGTTTAGAACTATGAGAGTTCTAACCAAATATGTTTTGGAATCATAGACAAGACTTATGATTATTGAAGTTTTCTAATAATACAAAGATTAAGGAACCCATTAAGGTAATTGTGATAATTTTTTTATTTGACGGTTCAGTATTAGAAAAAGCTTTTGATAATAATCTACTTAATCTTATTAATGATACTTTAGTTCATCTTGTATCTCATAAATCAAGTATTGAACACCAAGTTTGAAGAAGTTATAATCAATCATTATGTTATTTCCAAATATGTAAATGTTTTAAAGAGTTTTATATTACAAGCTTGACGTAAAATTCATAATTTAAACCTAATGTTGATCGAGATTTTAATTAAGAACTTCTTTCTATTCTAATTTGATTACAACTACTTATGAAAGTATGTCTTTAAAAGTTGATATTATGAAAGCAACGCTTTAGCAAATTGTCAAAAGAAATGATTTTCAAAGTTTAAGTAAAGACATTTGAGTTTATTCAAATCAACACTTCCACGTTTCTTAATTATATTTACGTAGGAGGATCTCATCTTCTATCCAAAAGTTTGGAATGGAAAACTTCGGTTTCGATGAGATACTTATGAAATGTTTTAGAAATAGTGTTTTTATGAAATTTTTTTAGAAATGGTATTTCTAGCACGCACATTTGAGTTTACTAGAATTATAAAGCTAATAAGAAATAGTTTTATAACCACATTAGGCAAGCTTAAAATTGAGAAACTCTCTCGGTTCCATGTAATCGTTGCCATAGCAAGAGCTTCTCAATCAGCTCAATCTGAAGCAATAAGGAAACCTCAATCAATGGATGCGAAGAAGATGAAGTCTGTTGATGAATTAGTCGGAGTTTCTGTGCTGTATATCAATACCCCTCAAGTTGGAATCGCTGTTTTGCTAGAGGAGCTTAAGATGAGAAATCTGAGCAAGAGTAATTTGACTGAGTGGTTGTCCATCATGAAGAAGACATAGAGACGATTACCAGTGGAGGATCCAGGTAACCCTCAGTTTCGAAACTTAGACTCTGATTTTAAGAATATAGCTAGTTGTTCAACTAAACGAGCTGAAATTGAGTTTGATGATATTAAGGAGGAGGTTGAGTATTGGCAATCTTCTGTTATTTGCTATGTTATAGGTGCCAATCCACCTCATCATGTTATGGAAGGTTACATTAAACGTATTTGGGGGAATTTTGACATTGATAAGATTGTCTCTGTTGCCAGAGGAATTTTTTTGGTTAGGATAAAATCGATTGAAGGCAAGGATGGTGTCTTAGATAATGGTTATAAGTTTTTTGATGGAAAACCTTTTGTGGTTAAACCATGGAATTCTGAAATGAACTTGCAGAAAGAGGATATTAAACAGATACCTATTTGGATTTAGTTTCATAATCTGGATTTCAAATATTGGGGGCGAAAATCCTTGTTTAAACTGGCTGAGCTCATTGGTACTCCTATACAGTAAGACCATGCTACTCTTGAAGGAGAAACTGCAGTTTACTAGAATGATGGTAGAGGTGAATATTGATGGTGTGCTCCCAGACAGGATAGAATTTGAAAATGAACTAGGAGTCATACTATCTCAAGAGGTGAAATATGAGTGGAAACCTATCAAATGTGGTGATTGTGGAGGTTTAGGACATGAGAGTTACCATTGCAAAAAGCCAAAGAAGGTAAAAAAGTTTGGGTGGAGAAGAAGTATGTGGTTGTTGACAATGAGGGCTTTCAAGTTGTGCAGAGGAAGAAATCTACTAAGTTGCAAGCTGCTGACTAGAGTGAAGTTCAACCAGTTGATACTGGAAATCCTTTTGAGATTTTAGCAATAGAGAAAGATGAGGAAGTGATAGAGGGTGAGCAATGTGAGACTGATCTTGCTATTGAGATAGACAAGGAAGTGAGCCTCCTGATGTGAATGTATAGCATCTTAAGATGGAATGTTGGGGGTTTAAACAGTTTAAAGAAACAGAGAGAGGTGAAGAATTTCATCTTATCTCATAATATTAGATTGTTTGGGCTCCTAGAAACAAAGGCCAAATCTCCTAAATTAGGTGATTTGTACCTGAATGTTTGTCCTAATTGGTGCTTTACTTCAAATAATGTTTGACAAAAGAATGGCAGAATTATTGTTGGATGGCATCCTGCAGCTTTTCAGGTCTCTATTCTGAAGAGCACTAGTCAGCTTATACATTGTGAGGTAATCACAACAAGCAAACATAGGTTTTTATGCACTTTTGTTTATGGCTTCAATGAAGTAGCAGCTAGAGAGGTGTTGTGGAAAGATCTAAGGTGTTTGAATGATGTAAATGCTCCTTGGATCATTCCTGGTGATTTTAATGCTTTGATGGCTATTGACGAGAGAGTAGGAGAGCTAGTCAGGGTTAGAGATATTCACGATATGAGAAGTTGTATGCATGATTGTGGTATTAAAACCTCAAAACCTCTGGCCATTTCTATACTTGGTCAAATAAGCAAGGTGGAAATCATAGAGTGTTTTCAAAGATGGATAGGGTGCTAGGTAATAGCAAATGGAGTGATGTTTTGCCCTTAGCTGAAGTTCTTGTCGTGGATGAAGGGGAGTTTGATCACTGCCCTTAGTTGTGAACTCTTTCCAAGATTTTCCTAGGAAGAAACCTTTCAAATTCCATAATATCTGGTGTGAATTTGTAGGCTTCAAAAATGTTGTTAGGGATGCTTGGCAGAGATCCATTGTAGGGTCTAAAATGTTTATTGTAATTCAAAAGCTGAAGCTTTTGAAGGTTGATTTGAAAGTATTCAATAAGGGCAAGGTTGGTAAACTTAATAGTGTATTACCTGAGTTAATAGCACCTAATCAAGGTGCTTTTGTTTCTGGTAGACAAATTATAAACAATGTTCTAGTGTGTCAGGATATCCTAAGACATTATAAAAGGAAGCAGCAAAAAGCAGGGATTTTAATGAATATAGATTCAAAGAAGGCTTATGATTCAGTAGATAAGGGGTTTATGGAAGATCTGCTAGTAGCTTTGCATTTTCCTCCTCGGGTTGTCAAAATTATTATGATATGTGTTACTTCTCCATGTATTACACTTGTTATTAATGGAGGGACAGAGGGCTATTTCCCAGCTCAGAAAGGCTTGAGACAAGGAGATCCTATGTATCCTCTCATTTTTGTTCTGTGTATGGATTACTTGACAAGAATTCTCAGTTATGTTGGAGATTTGGAAGATTTCAAGTTTCATCCAAGATGCTCTAGTCTGCAGCTCAATCACTTATGTTTTGCAGATGATCTCATGCTTTTCTGTAAGGTGATATCAATCTGCTTATCTACTACTGCAGGGTTCGAAGTTGTTCTCAAAAACATCAGGTTTGGTAGCTAATAATCATAAGTCTGCTTTATACACAACTGGTATGGTGGATTATGATATTGCTGGATTGAGAGATATATCAGGTTTTTGCATTGGAGATTTCCCCTTCAGATATTTAGGGGTTCCACTTAGTGATAAGAAGATTTCAGCTGCTGATTGTGATGCGCTTACAGAAAAAATGACAGTTAGGATCCATACATGGAGCAGTAGACATCTATCCTATGCTGGAAGATTACAACTTGTCAATTCTGTTTTATTGAGCATTTGCTGTTATTCGGCTCAAATATTTCTCTTGCCTGCTGTTGTTGTTAAGAAAGTGAATGAGATTTGCAGGAACTACTTATGGTATGGAATGAGCAATTCTTATAAAGGAGGGTATGTTAATTGGGATGATGTTTGTACAACTAAGAAGTATGGAGGATTGGGGATCAGAAACTTGAGGTTGTGGAATCAAATTGCCATAGGTAAGCTCATTTGGCATATTGGAAGCAAGAAGGATAATCTATGAGTCAGGTGGATGCATGGAGTTTATATTAAGACTGAATCATGGTGGGAGTTTCAGCCTCCTGTAAATGCTAGCTGGACTGTCAAGTAGATCTGTAAGGTGAAGTCTCAGTTGGTTGGTTTGAACATGGATTAGTGGTCTCTTGATGCTGTTTATTCCATTCTGAAAATGTATTAGACAGTATCAACACATGGTTTATCTGAGGTGAGATGGTGTGGTGCAATTTGGGAGATTATCCCTTAGCACAGATTTATTTCTTGGCTTGCAGTTAAAGAGATACTACAAATTAAGTCTAAGTTGTTTAGATTTGGCACTTGTAATAATGATATATGTTTACTCTGTGGTGAGGTGACAGAGGACCATGCACATTTATTTTTCAGATGCTTTTATAGAAAACAGAGCATGGTCGGTATTTTGAGCTGAATTGGGTTGATATGGAAAGAGAGATCTTTGGCTCAATGGATAGCATGGATTAGAAGAAGCTACAAAGCTTCTAAAACAAAGAAGTGGGTGGTGAAGTATGTGTTTGCAGTTGTGGTTTACATGATATGGAGAGTGAGGAATACAGTCTTATGGGAAGAGAAAGTGATGCTTAGTGATCTTGTAATTAAAGAGATTAAAGATTAGTTAAAGCTAGATTAGCTTTTTTTTGATAATAGGAAGTTTAACACTTCTGATAGGGTGTGGATAGATATATTGTAAGGCCTGAGGGCTTAGTTTGTTATGTTCTTTTGAAAGGGTATGCCCTTTCTTAAAGAAATAGGTGTAATTTCATATTTGTGCAATATACTCTTTTAGTTACCAATAAAAAAATAGTTTTATCTTATTGTCTTCGTATAATGATTCATAAAGCAAATTGAATCAATCTTTGAGTCTCTTTCGAAGTAAATCGTATAAGTTCCTACTTTGACAAACCATAGAAAAAGAGTTTGAACAGAATGATAGTATTTTGTCAAAGTCTTGAAAATAATTTATTACATACACATCCTCGCACACCTCAATGGGTATTACTTTAGACACGTGATATACCTTCCAAATTTATAAACTACTTACAAAGTGTGAAGTTTTATTCTAAAATAAAGATTACCGTTGAAATAACTACGAAAGTATTTGACTATTGGATTATAAGAAATTAAATGTTCAATGTTATCGATGATAAGTAAGGCAAAGGGCTAAATGGGATACAATGAAAGATGCAAATGGCATCTCGGTTCATAATGTTGGAATGAATAATAATGTTAACAAATAAATGCATAAGCGGAAAGAGCCAACACCGAATGGTACGGTATGAACAACAACCCTTGCAGGATGGGTGATCTCCTAACGAACCCTTGCATGATGGGAATCTCCAGGATGGGTGATCTCCTGGCGAATGAATAATATCGGGACATGCCCTAATGAAGGCTTGCAAGCATAATAATGAAATAGTGGTGCGACGACCTCCAAAAGTTTAGAGACAGCCGGTTTACCTTAGGAGGAAACTCCTCTCTATTCGTGTTCTCTTTCCGAATATTTATATACCGAATATTAATAATAAGTTCTACAATACATATAAATATGTGTTTTGGCGATACATTGCCAATAATATACGAATAACAAATATCATTTATCATGAGAGGCTTTGACAATTGTACTTATACAAATTTCTCTGTTGAAATATTTATACACTTATAATACTAATAATTTTAATAGAAGTAACACGTGGTTGCTTACGAGGCTTTACTACGTACTAGCTAATTATAAAGTTATTGTTGTCTCCAACAGTTCCCAAATACAATTGTTTTTACACTTCGTGATAAATTTTATAAAATAAAATGTTTTGACGGGCTGAAGTAGAGGTTACGAGTTTTCCACTCATTTTGGAATTTTATTTATTTTGCATATTCTCTTTATTTTATAGATTTGTGTGGATGTCCGGAATCAAAGCAAGAGTGACTTCATAGTTCGAGTTATACTGGAGATTAGGTTTGTATGATGTTAAGTTGTTTTATATTAGAAATTGGGTTGTATAAATTGAACATTAATGGTTTGTGAATAAATCATATTAGTTAAAGTTTCGGTAATTAAGTTCAGCCAATTATGTATTTGGAAAGGCTTATTAGGACCATTGTGTTGTGGGCAATGACCCATAGGTCCATGATCAAGGTTTTTGGTTGAGAATCCGTTGCAAGTTGGAGTTAAATTGTATTTGATTTTTCTAATTAATAAGATATTCAGGTTTATGATTGCTAAGTGAGTTAAGCTAGCAGCTCGGAAAGGCCGGGCTGTTAGATCGACCCTCGGATACTACGAAAGGCTTTGTATGGCTTGGAGCTAGGAACTAATTAGATGCCTAGACGTTAGGTATTTGGGTTCCTTGAATACTTATGAAGACGCCAAAACACAAAGTGATCATAACAACACCAAAACATATGGCAAGACACTATAAACTCATTAGTGCCAAATGAACCCTAAATACAAAACTCATAAGCAAAAACAAACACGCAAAACCAACCCAAATTCGCCTAGAAAGGAGAATAACTAAGACGTATCTTAGGATATTTCGGCTTTCACCTACATTGGCTCCTTTGACCTATACTGGCTGCTGATATTCAATGATGTCAAACACGAGGATAGAGTAGTTGAAGCTGATAATGGGTATGATGACATTCATGATGACAACAACTGATGTCGTCTTAAAAATGATTAAAGTGTCACCATCAAAGCACTAACACCCTATGAGCTCGCCGTGTCGTCTGAGCTCAATTAACATATGACGTTTTAACTTTTCATTATCAAGTTGTTTCTTAGTTACTCTTGATAAGATGTTCATTTATTTAAGATTTATCATTAATGTCTCATATTCTATAGTAGTCGAAGTTATTTCTTATTTCTGATGAGTTTCATCATTATGTATGTAACACCCCAAAATTTACGGCGTTAATTTAATTGGATTGTTATGTCATATTTACTTGTATTCTTATATATTTCTATTGTTTATAATTGTGTTAATAAATATGTATGTATGTATATATATTTTTAATTTCGAAAACTAAATATATATATATATAACTTAATTTTGTTTTTTCGAAAGTATTGAAAGTATATATTGAGTTGTTGTTGTTGGGTAAATATTATTGTTTTTGTTATGTATTTATTTTTGAGTTCATAATTATAAAAAGTTAGTATTATTATTTATTACATTTTAGTAAAGCTAGTAGCTTATATTTATTTGGAAAATTTGTCAGGAATAAGTCAACCTTTGCGTTGACCGCTTTTAACAAGTCTACTTAATTTATTCCATTAACAAGTTAACCTTGAATACCCTCCGCTTTCAACAAGTCAAAACCGGCTATCACCTCTTGTTAACATTTTTAGCAGGTTAAAGGGACATGTGTCACTCTTTTTTGGACATTCTTAAAATTTAAATTTATTATTAAAAGAAAAATAAATACAAAAACAAAACCTCCCCCTCCCTCCTCTCACACTGCACCTCAGACCACACCCTGCATAAATCTCCGCCCAACAACCACCTCACCTCACCAACACCCGCATCCACGCTCCGACAACGGTGATGCTCCGACTGGTTTTTTGATGATGACCTACACGCAAATCAGTTGATGCTGGGTTTTTTATGCTTCACACGAAAATCAGGTGATGCTCCGGCTGGGTTTTTGATGCTCCGACTGCTATGCAAAGAACCTAATTCTTGTGTCCTACACGCATATCAGGTGTACTTTTGATTTTTCAATTATTGGGTTTTTGATGAGTATCCCTGTAAATTTGAACTTTTGTTTTGATGAATTTATATTTGGGGGTGTGGTTAATTTTAGAAGGGTTTGGGGATTAAGGTTTATGGGTGGTTAATCTTTAGAGTGGTGGTACTGGGTAATAAAGGGAATGGTGCGGGTTTTGGTGATGGGGATTTTGAAGAGGCTGGGCATGGATTTCTCACAGTTATAAGAAAAAAAAACCATGAAATCAAAAACACCTCCTTAGCTAAAATATGAAACAATTTCAAAGCATTCATAAATTTTTATTTGGCAGTGAAAGAGAAGGAGAATTAGAGGAAGGTGAGATTGATTTCGATTCCGACGATACGGATAATAATAATAATCGTAGTAATGGTAATAAAGTTGAGGATGATTTTAGTGGATTAGAGATGGATGATGGTGAGTTGGAAAATCAGGTTTCTTAAAGTTCTTCATAATGTTATTGTAGCTGAAGCTAACAAGTAAGTGTTGTTTTTTATTTCTCTTGTTGGGAAATATTGAAATGTTAATGAACTGATGATGCTATATTGTTTTGATTGGGTTAAGATCATTTGATATTGTGTATGTGGGGTAATGGACTGATTTTGGTGTGGGTGTCGGTGGTAGTGTCAGTGAGGGTGGTATTGCAGGTGTGGGTGTCGGGGGTAGAGTGCCATTGTGGGTGGTGGTGTAGGTGTGGGTGTAGGTGTGGGAGTCGGTGGTAGAGTGCCGGTGAGGGTGGTGGTGCAGGTGTGGGGTGATGGACTGAATTTGAACTTTTCTTCAAAAGTCAAGAAGTCAAAGGGAAGTGGGAAATTAAGAAGTTGGTTTACCGGTTTATCAGGTTTATAGGTAAAAAAAACTTGTTAAAAGCAACAGTGTGTACAAGGTTAACTTGTTAATGGAATAAATTAAGGTAGACTTGTCAAAAGCGGTCAACGCAAAGGTTGACTTATTCCTGACAAATTTTCCTATTTATTTTTAGTTGTGAGCCTTGTTTATTATTTTTAGGCCAAACTTGTAGGATTCGATATTTACCAGCTTAAGTGGCCGGACCCACTTGTATTTGTGGACTAGGGTGGTCGATTTTTATAGAGGAAAAAGGGGGATCTTTTGAATTGAAATGAGCATCTTGGTATTTTTGGTAGCCAAAATTCCTTCCCCTTTTGCATGTCATTCCCTACTATATTTTAGCACCTAAAATCCTAACCTAATTAACTTATATTGCAGTCCAAATAAGAGAAAGACAATCATTTCCACTAGGGTTTGCTCTCACACGCCTCTCCTCTTCTCTTCTCTTCTCTTTCTCCCAGTTTCGTCCGTTTTACACACCTAACTTGTTTGCTATATCTCACTTGTTTCTTATCTCATAATGAGCATGCTCGTCGTATGAATTGTTTTTGAAGAAGATGAAATACGTGGCTGCAGTTTTCATCTCAAGCAGACGAGTGAATTAGGTTTCTTGAAATATTTGGGAGCAGTGCTCTTCTCTTCTTTCTTTTCTATTATAGTATTATTTTTCCACCTAAAATCAAGGTAACTAAAACCCCTTCTAGTACTCTAGTATTTAATTAGTAATTTAATTGTGTTAGAATCATTTTAGGAGTGTTTTTAATTATTAGAATCATGATAATAAGAACGTTGTAGTAATTAGAATTCATGTTATAGTTGGTTTTCTTGTTTTTATTTTACATATTTGCGTACTTAAAATTTTTAGTTTGATTTAATTATTGTTAGTGTTGATTAGAAGCATGTTAGGATTGTTAGTTATTATTTATTGTGTTGATTTATATGTTAAAGCTATGTTTTCATTAATTTAAATATTACTGGTGTGTACTAGTGCCTCGAAAAGTAAGACGAAGTTGTGCAAACAATTATGTTAAACTGCACAATAACATTAATCAATCAGCAAGAACAAATCACCACCATAATCACTCTAATCCAAACCTAGAAACTAATAGCAATTCAAATATGAGTCATGGTATAAACATGGTTTCCCTCCCTAGTAACCCTAGTAAACTACTCAGATATAGCTTTTGAAACTAAAATAATAATAATCAAAGAATACATGATTAAGATCTAATGAAAGCAATAATTAAATTAATAAAAAGTAAAGTGAGAACAATTACCGAATATATGCAAAAGGAAGAAACTTTATTGAAAATGAATGAAGTTTGAACCAAATACTTGAGAGAATAAACTAAGTGTTCAACTAAAACTAATTACAAGACTAAAACTAAATTAACATAAACTAAAACTAAGCTCCCCAAATTTCAAAATTAAGTTAAGTATAAATAGGTGAAGCTTGAAGATCAACAAAAGGAGGAAATTTGGCTGGGCGAAAAACCACTTGGGCCGGGCGTGGCTCGCTGCCCCTTATCTCTTCCTTCGTAGCTGGCGCCTGGCTGGGCGGGCAGGTTGGCCTTGGCGGGCGTGTTGGCCCGGCCACCCGGCCAACATTTAGCCATTTTACTTCAATTCGCTCAAAAGCACTCAATGCCCTGGTTGGGCGGTCAGGCCCGGATTGTCGGGCATACCTTACGGAGCTTCACTTTTTGCTTCTCTTCATCCCGAGAGCTCCATAATCGCTCTCGGGGTATTCAAATCCTTAAATATTTCGAGTGACGCTTCTAAATGTCAGATAAATGCCTCAGACACCTGATTTGCGCAGTTTAAGCTCAAAAACAGGAGAACACCTAGACATAGTCAAATATCACAATAAAAATCTCTAAAGAACTCTATCAGAGTATTAAACAAGAGGGGAAACAAGGCTAAAAACCTATATAAAATGAGTGTATCAGTAATGTACGTTGCGGACAAAATGGAGTAGTGGGCTGCTCGCGTCCTACGAGCAGCATCTTACCTCGCAATGAAATTTGTATTTAAGTTTTGTGAAAGTGCTATATGAATATGATTTTTTGGTCTTTTGAGTTATCGACATCGTAATGCTTGGGGGAGAATAATACTGCCTTTAGCATCACTTTGGCCTGAGTTATATACGGAAAAAAGGTACTCCCTCCGTCCCATATTACTTTATACACTTTCCATATTCGTCTGTCGTATATTACTTGATACACTTTTCATATTCGTCCGACCCATATTACTTGATACACTTCTAAAAATGGTATGGTGCCACTTTTTCATTCTCTCTCTTTTTGCTTTTTATTTCACTTTTGCAATACCCTTATGGCCCACATTTATCCCACATTGTACTTTATGAAATTAAATAATACTAACAACTAACGACTCAAAATAAGATAAACAAGTCAAATAACACTCTTTAAACTTTGTGTCAGTTAAACTGTATCAAGTAATATCGGACGGAGGGAGTATAATTTAATTGTAATTGATTTCGTACCCAAACTCAGATAACGACTTTGACATATTAGTTATTTGAATTGGAAATTTTGAAGGAATTTAATTATTTTTTGAAATCTTAAATTTTGAAGAGTATTTATATTATTTGAATTATTTTGAAGAATTAATTTGAAGTATTTATTTTTGAAGAATTATTACTTTATTTAAAATCATAATTATTGGGGTTTGATGAATATTTGATGATCTGAAGAATATATGGTGATTTGAGGAATATTTGATGACTTGATGAATATTTGATGTTTGAAGAACTTTATTGTTTTTAAGTGTTCTATTTTAGTTGAGTGGTCTAAGGGATTATGTTATCCCAAGGGTATTTCAACATGCACTCCGAGAGGTCAGGGGGCACGGAACAGGGTGCTACCTTGCATTGGAGAAACTAAGGATATGTTGTCTTCCGAGGAGTCAGAATATACTGCGTATATTGTCCCGCAAGCCGCACAGAAGACTTGTTGCATAATTTAACTAACTAAACAATTTGTATGGGTTTAGTGTATTCTAAACCCCTAACTAATAACTGGAATTAGCGAACCACACGGGCAAAGATTTCCTTCGCTCCTCCAAAAGCATCAAATATTTGTTTCTCAACCTTTATCCAATCTCCACCCTAACCTCTAACCTCTACTCTAAGCACTACTTGGCTAAACATTTTTATTTTCCTAATATAGTGTTTTGACCTTTTTTAGTTTTGACCTTATTAAACCTCTACAGCTGTAAACACGCCCTAAGTGTTTGTGCTCTTGGTAGTTTTTTGCTTAATTAAAATTCTCTTATATCCAAAAAATTGATAAGGAATATAATTACTTTTGCCGATATAACATATATGAATCAATTTCATAGTGTTCGGTGTCATAATACCCCAAATCTTTACCTATATATGGTGTGGAATAACAAAAGATATAAAAAGAGACGGTCTAATTTTATGTTAAAATTAGACTAACTTAGACCCATCATTTTATTCAAAAAGCCCATCACTTTATTCATAAAGGTGATCCATTCTCTTCTTTTTATTGGACTTGGACCGTTGCTTAATTTTAAATTAAAATTAGGTTGTCTCTTATAAGACCAACTCGTGGAATAAACTGATGTATTTTATGAAAAGAGAAAAAATGTAAATCAAATTAGGAATAATGTAAAAGGAAAGAAGACATCGATGAATAGATGGAGGATGAGGAGATAAAGGATAGATGGATGTCGTACTTTGATAAATTGTTCAACAGTGATCAGGCTCAAAGACATCGGGGATGTAAACATCCCACAAAGTATGTTAAATCGAGAGTTTATGAGGAGGATTCTAAAGGGAGAAGTGGTAGCAGCATTAAAAGAGATGGGATTGAAGAAAGCTACGGGGCCAGATGACATATCTATCGAAGTTTGGAGGTGTTTAGGGGAGAGAGGAATCGAATGGCTTACAACATTCTTCAACATGATTTGGAGACATGACAAAATGTCATCAGAGTGGAGGAAGAGTACTTTGATTCATTTGTATAAGAATAAAGGCGATGTACAAGATTGTACTAACTATCGAGGAATCAAGCTAATGAGTCATACGATGAAACTCTGGGAACGGGTGATTGAGCAAAGACTTAGGAAACAAGTGAAGATGTCGGAGAACCAATTTGGATTTATGCTAGGAAGGTCGACTATAGAGGCCATCCACCTCATGAGACAAATAATGGAACATTACTGTTATAGGAATAAGGATCTACGTATGGTTTTCATTGATTTGGAGAAGGCATATGATATAGTACTAAGAGAAATATGTTGGTGGGCGTTGGCAAAGAAAGATATTTCACAAAAATATATAGATATCATCAAGGACATGTATGAGGGGGCCACTACGAGTGTGCGGACTACCGTAGGGAGGACAGAAGAGTACCTATTACGATCTTAGTGCATCAAGGTTCTGCACTTAGTCCCTTTCTCTTTACTCTAGTCATGGACGAACTAACGAGGTCAATTCAAGATTATATACCGTGGTGTATGATGTTTGCGGATGATATTGTGTTGATTGATGAGACAAATGAAGGTGTTGAGAGTAAGTTGGAATTGTGGAGGCATACATTGGAGGCCCGTGGTTTTAGACGGAGTATATGGAGTGCATGTTCTGTGGGGTTACAAGCAGCGAGGCAGGGGCGGCGACTTTGGATAGCAAAGTGGTTCAACGATCGAACGTCTTTCGTTACCTTAGATCCATTTTCCAAAAGGATGGACAACTGAATGGAGACGTGGCTCATATAATTAACGCGAGTTGGTTAAGTGGAAAATCTCCAACGATTTCCTTTGTGATTCCGGCATTCCCCAAAGATTGAAGGGAAAGTTCTACGGCACGGCAATTAGGCATGCTTTGTTATATGGCACCGAATGTTGGGCGGTGAAACAACTACATTCATAAGATGAATGTGGCGGAGATGCGTATGTTGCGGTGGATGTGTGGCCACACAAGGAAGGACCGGTTAAGGAATGAAGTGATTCGGAAAAAAGTTGGAGTGGCATCCATTAAAGAAAAGATGAGGGAGAATCGATTAAGATGGTTCGGCCATGTGGAAAGGAGACCAGGTAATGCACCGTACCGGTGAGAAGAATTGAAGAGTGGAGGATTAATCAAATTGTAAGGGGCAAGGACCTAAGTTGACTTGGATGAAGGTAATTGAAAGTGATATGAGGTTACTTGGGATTGAGGAGAGCATGACGTTGGATAGAAGTGGGTGGAGGGGCAGTATCAATGTGGAAGGGGTGTGGTTACTGCATTTATTTGTTTTTTTCAATTGTGTTGGTTTTTGTGTTAAAACCTTTTGTTGAAAACTCCCTTTAAAAAAAAATTTAAAACTTGGTGATGCCATCTCCTCTGGGCAACGGTTTCAGTTGACGATTCAGGTTAGCTGACCCCAAATCACTTTGGGAATAAGGTTTAGTTGTTGGTGTTGTTGTAAAAGGAAAGAGTTTTAAGGAACAAATCAAAACAAAAAAAATATAAGATCTTGGAATAATAAAGGAAGAATTCAAATTCTATAGGATTCTTTGGAATTTCACCTCTTCTTTACAACTATTTAACACTCAGCACCTTTGATTTTTTCTTTTTTTAATTATAAAAACTCCAACCTCTTAACGGTAATCTCAATTTTCTCCGTTTGTGGACCCCACTTAGTACCTGAATCAGCTCTCTCCCTCTATTAACCACGAACTCCAGGCACTTCATTGCAACATATACCTTATTTTCAATTTAAACCAAATTAGAAGCTATTTTGGAGAGATTTCAGAGCAAATTACCTTCAAGCTAACATCAATCACGAAATTCAAGTATTTCCGACAAATTAAAGCAACGAATTAGATTTATTTTTGTCATTCTATATTTTAGGATTTGTGTGTGGTAATTAGGGGAAAGGTGTTAATGTAATACTTTAATTCCATTATTGATGCTAAATTTTACAATTGAACAACCATTAATACTAAATTTTACCGATTGATGTTTAATTCTAAGGTTTGAGCGTGTTAATTGTTAAATTCTGCATCAATTTATAAATAACGAATTAATACATCATTTCCCCAAATTAAATAATCTTAAACCCTAGAATTATGAATCACAAAAAAACCTGATTCGTAGATTGAACATGCCGAACTACCTAAATGTGGTGATTAATATTGGCTTCAAGCCTATTTCCTCTCAAATATCTCAAAACTTGCTCCTAATTTCGATTTCAATTGACGATAGAACAAGGTTTGTTTCTGATGTGGAATCGAAGAGACTACTCCAAATTATGAATGTATACGACCTTCGCAATTTTTGGGTATGGTTAATTCTTCAAAACAAGACCATGGCAGTTATGAGTTCAAGCTCAATGCAACCTTTTCGCCCATGTTAAGGTAGATTGAAGATGTGTTCCAAGAAGAGTCCAAGAGTGGCGTCCAATTTGAGTCAATTAAGAGTCTTAGTTATTCTAATTAAGTCAAGTTGAGTCAATTAGGAGTCTTAGTTATTTTAATTAGGTCATTTATTCAGCAAAATAAAGGACCGATTTTTTCTATTTATTTTAGGTTCTATTTAGGAGTCCTAGTTGAGTTGTAATTCCTTTTAGATAAGAATTGATTTAGCTAAGGGATAAGGAAGAGATAGGCATGTAAATAAGATAGAAAGGCCCGAAATGCCTATCATATCTTATTAGATTATCTTCCTTATTTGTATCTTTATTTTTTCCAAAATCTAGGGATTAAGATTTATATGCTTTCTAGATAGAATTTTGGTTTCCTAATCATACTAGAACTAGTGTAGTATATATAGGCGCTTGTTTTCATTAATAAAGGTAGAAACTATTTTGAGTTAAAACTTTCGTTTAAGAGTTTCATTTTTTTGTACAATTATATTCGACCATTTGGTAATTTTCAGGAGTGATTATTTTTGAGTGTTTAATCTACTTAATTCCAGGAGTGGTTTAAGTGAGATTAAGAGTTAATTAAAACTTTCAGGAGTGTTAGTTTTAATTATCATATCCGGTTACTTTGTTCCTTGTTTTCGGATTTAGGCAAATTAAACCTAAATTCCTTGACTTGGATTTCATTTATTGAGACTCTTGGAGTAGCAATCATATCATGTGTATTAGAGCTTGACGAGTAAGGGAAGGTTCTTGGCTGTTCTGTTCATCCGAGTAAAAACAGTTTTCTGGTATGTTTTGTTTCTACTCTTTCTCCCAATCGAAAACGTCTTTTTAGGGGTTTCTTGAGCCTAAAATGGTCTATCTCAAGTCTAGTTACTGTCCTAAAATTTTGTAGAAGTTGGATTTCATTTGATATAGTTTTAAGACTGTTTTTGTCAAACCTGCGGATTTGGTGCGAATCTGGCGCGACTGAATTGAAAATTAAACTGCGAATAAGCTACTTCGTATTTTTAAGTGATTCCAATTGGAGATGATTCCTAACATCCATAATTTTTTGTATTAAATTTTCATAATTTTTAACGAAGTGTAGCAGCTGCAGTTTATTTTCCAAGTTGGATTAGTTTTCTAGGTTTTCTGGACAGTTTTAGAGTACGTTTTTGGGTTACGAATCATGAGGGACTGTCTAATTATTTTAAGACCCTTCATACTCTTGGCTTTGAGAATGCTATTATGGTACTAGAAGATATCATTACAAATACTTTTCTCACAAAGATGGAAAGAAGAATTTTTGAAAGGGAATCATCTGTTCTAATATATGCGCAACAACTTGAAGACAAAAAGAGAGAATTAGAAAAACAAAAAAGGAAGATGAATTTAAGGAACTTATGGAAAAACTTGAAAGATCAATTTTGATTCCCAAAGTACTAGTCGAAGAAGTCAAGATTGATGTTCTTCCTACTTTTTCCGAGTCTACTCTAGAGTTACCTCAAATTGTTGAAGATGTTGCTAATGAAATAGAAGAGATTGATGTTTCTATGCCTCAACCAAGACAAACTAATGTGAAATGCTTCAACACCATCGTTGAGAAACGTCCAACTTGGATGGATCATACTTTTGGAGTTGAGAAAGACGAATATTCCTTTTGATGATATTGTAGAAGATCCATCTATTTTAAAAGGGGTGCGTAATTTATGCTGCTTTATTGATTATGACGGTCTTTATAGTTCAAAGGAAACAAAAGTCATGGAGTCCACTGTTCTTGTTCGTGATTATTCCTCGAGATTTGATAAAATTCAAGGTTGAATTTTTTCAAAGAAGGCGAGTATGATGTGGAATCGAAGAGACTACTCCAAATTATGAATGTATATGACCTTCGCAATTTTTTGGTATGGTTAATTCTTCGAAACAAGACCGTGGGAGTTATGAGTTCAAGCTCAATGCAACCTTTTCGCCCATGTTAAGGTGGATTGAAGATGTGTTCCAAGAAGAGTCCAAGAGTGGCGTCCAAGTTGAGTCAATTAGGAGTCTTAGTTATTTTAATTAAGTCAAGTTGAGTCAATTAGGAGTTTTAGTTATTTTAATTAAGTCATTTATTTTCAGCAAAATAAAGGACCGATTTTTTTCTACTGATTTTCGGTTCTATTTAGGAGTCATAGTTGAGTTGTAATTCCTTTTAGATAATAATTGATTTAGCTAAGGGATAAAGAAGAGATAGGCATGTAAATAAGATAGAAAGGGCCGAAATCCCTATCATATCTTATTAGATTATCTTCCTTATTTTTATCTTTATTTTTTCCTAAATTCTAGGGATTAAGATTTAAATGCTTTCTAGATAGAATTTTGGTTTCTTAATCATACTAGAACTAGTGTAGTATATATAGGCGCTTGTTTTCATCAATAAAGGTAGAGATTATTTTCAGTTAAAAACTTTCATTTAAGCGTTTAATGGTTTTGCACAATTATATTCGACCATTTAGTAATTTTCAGGAGTGATTATTATTGAGTGTTTAATCTACTTAATTCCATGAGTGGTTTAAGTGAGATTAAGAGTTAATTAAAACTTTCAAGAGTGTTAGTTTTAATTATCATATCCGGTTACTTTGTACCTTGTTTTCGGATTTAGGCAAATTAAACCTAAATTCCTTAACTTGGATTTCATTGATTGAGACTCTTGGAGTAGCAATCATATCAGTTTCATATGAACTGAAGAGTAGGATTTCATGGTTCAAAGGGGATGAGGTAATGAAGTGGTTTAGTTATTATGTGGGGCTCACAAAACAAGAAACATGAGGTAGCTAGGTTTACCGTTAAACGAGAAACATGAGGTAGCTAGGCTTACCGTTAAGAGGTGGGAGTTTTTAAGAAATTCATAATATTTTGGTGGTAATTAAAAAAAAGGTGGTAACTTTAGGCAAAGTCTTATAAAAGACGGTCTTACATTAAGCTTAATGTAAGACCAGCCCAATAAGCCTTATAAAAGCCCAGTTATGCGCGCATCTTCCACCCGCGCTGCAGAAAATCCTTCCCCTTTTCTCTCTCTTCCATTTCTCAACCCACAACGTTTTCTTCTAGTTCTTCTTTCCCAACCCTTCCTACTTCCTTTCTCAATCTAAATCTTCATTTTTAAACTCAGGTTTGTCTTCAACTTGCCCTAACATTTTTACTTTTCTCACTTTAGTGAAGTTTGTACCATGGGACGCAAAACAACTGCCATGAAAGGCGGTGGATCTTAGCATAAACCCGAAGGTTTGAAGTAAATCAAACGACTTACCACACGAAGCTCCATTGGAGTCGGGTTAATGCTCAACTGCGAGTTTCCAATAATTCCAGGCACTGTGAAAATTTGGGTTGATTTCAAGCAGCACAAAGCGAATTCCATTGATTCATGTAAGCAAGCCACAACCAGGGGCTCAGCTGCTCAAAAATTACAAATATTAAAAAGAAGGAAAAACTCAATGATCAAAGAGCAATCAAGAAAGAAAGAATTAGTACTTGATAAAGATCGAGCGGTGGAAGCAATCAAAAGAGCAAGAGAAGAAACAGAATGAATCTGAGAAACGCTCCAACAATGAAGCCCTAATTTCTTCACATTATCCAAGAAATCTTCGACTGGGCAGCGAAGGGGGTGGCGGGTGGGCGGCGGAAGGTGATTTGTTATGGTGATAGTTTTTTTTTTTGGGTAAGTGAGTAAAATATATAGCACCAAAACATCAGAGTGTTACAACCTATCAACAAGCCTACTAGGCCAACTTAGAGCAAAAACTCAAAGAGTAATTACAAGTTAATGCTTTTTAAATTCTGAATCCACTCCTCCTCTACTTGAGTTAGCTTCATAGCAGCAACTCTACTAAGAACTGTAAAATGTAAATCCTTCAACACTCTACTAGGGTGTCTCACCTTGCCATTCCAAAGCGCATTATTCCTCCCTTGCCAAACCAGGTAAACAGCAGCAGCAAGTGCAGCTCTTCCTACCTCTTCAAACCTTTGGAAGCTTTATATCTCTTCAGATGCCATAACCACAGCCTCTTGTATTCTGTTGACATTGCACTAAGCCTCAACCAGTTCTTCACATTGAGCAGAACCTGTGAACTGAAGGTACACTCAAAAAACAAGTGCTGAAGTGTCTCTGGTGCCTGCTCACAGATAGGGCATGTGTCTATTTGGCAAATCAGCAATCTAACCAACCTAGCTCTAGTCTGTAATCTCTCAATCAGACTGAGCCATAATATGTATCTGTGCTTTGGAATTATAAATGTATCCCAAACAGAACTGAATACCCTAAGCTTAGGGCCATTAAGAGATAAACTCTTGTACATAGTTGCAATGGAGTAGCTTGATTGATTCAACCAAGCATCAGATTGAAGTTTGCAACTGATGAGCTTTTTAGATTTGCAAATCAACTTCGAAATCCAACTGGAACTACTGGGAGCTATGTAACTCTCCCAACTGTCCTGCTTGATGTACACTGCATGAACCCATTTCACCCACAAACTGTCAGCCTTCCTAGCTATATTCCACACTAGCTTCCCAAGAGCTGTTATGGTGATAGTTGCTAACGCATTAATGTCCATTTTTGGAGCTAGTTTCAAAAGTTTACGTTTTAGTTTCAAAAGTTAAATTTTTCGACTCGTTTGTTAATATCATAACCTGTTCTCAATTTCTAATATTAAACTTAATGTTTTAGGGTGAAAAGTTAATTCTTTTTTTGCTTATAAGTTAAGGTTTTTTGTCGAATAGTTAAGATTTATTATGTATTATATATGTATATTTCATAATTCAAAGTTGATGTTGGATTTAAAAGTTAATTTTCAAGGTTTAAAAGTTGATATTTTAAGTCTATTTGTTAAACAAAATAACTTATGTTAATATTTAAAAGTTAATGGTTTTATGTTCAAAAGTTAAGTTTTTAAGTTTAAAAGTTAACAATTTTAGCCTATTTGTTAATATCGATTCCACATATGGTATTAGTTATGGATTTTATGCAAAAGTTAAGGTTTTAGGTTCATAAGTTAAAAAAACGCAAAAGTTAAACTTTTAGGTCGTAAAGTTAAAAAATCAATTTGTCTGGACTGTTCAGCGTGTGATGTGCGCGTAATTGAACTTACTTGGGCTGGTCTGATGTTAAGGCTTAACCTAAAAACTCGTAACTTTAAAAAGTTGTAAAGAAAAAGTGGTAATTTTCAAACAACAAAAAAACGATTCGATATATTAGAAGTGGAGAAAATGAAAAGATAGATGAAACGATAAAAGAAAGAAAGAAAATAGGGTGAGGGTATTATTATGACAACGATACATTATAGTTGAGTATTTGTTATGCTTCCATGTTGTTTATATTCCTAGTTTATCAAGCGAAAAGTAAAATCTACTATAGTTGCTTAGCGAATCGAAAGAAAGACTGACAGCTTATTGTTTAGAAAGAAAAGCAACATTGTGCGAAGCAAAGACAAAGACAAAACTAAAATAACAAAGACAAGCAAATTTCTCTTTAAAATTCCATGACGGTTCCCTTTGAATTCCTCTAATGTATCAATAACTACAATGCTTTCAAACAATTTTTAAATACTTATTCAATCATACGAATGAATATCCTGTGTAATAACTTCCATGATTGATATGACCCTAATTTATTTCTTAAGCCTGTCCTATACTTAGAGATGTTCACCCGGTTGCTACATATAGGAATAGAGGCATGATCCATAGCCTGCAAAAAAGATTGTTAAAAATGTACCATGTTAGCAAATAGCAACAAGCTAAGAAAACATAAGAATAACATCGATGATAAACTAAAAAACTCTGGAGTATCTAAAACCATCAATTATATACAGGAGAAATTCCCAAATATAATCAAGCCTATCAAATAACCTAACCAAAACATAATGAAAATCGATTCATCGTACTTGGATCAGTAAGAGCAACGAGGCCGGAGCTAGAGAAGTCACAGTTGAAAGGAAGGCGGCCAGCTTTTTGAAAATAGAGGTTCATGACAACAGAAGCATGGTTGATGAGATCCATGGGATAATAACATGGACTACCCTCTTGAATTATGCTACAATCAATTCCAATTTGGTTGCATGCAAACTCAATGTTGTTCCTTAATTCAACCTCATCGCTAGAGGGCTTCGCCACACACCATGTCTTCTGCATTTACACAACGTAACAATTTATTTTTAACCCTTTTCACACATATTTAGATGATTAAATACGCAAACATTAATTTACATTTAATGTAATAAATTAAAATTGACGAATGAATCAAGTGGAATATTTACCTGTTCAAGGGCTAACACTTTACCCATATTTCCAGCTATATTACCTGCAAATGAATACTTGTATTACTTAGCTTCAATAATCATGCTGCTTACACTAATATAATGCGAATGTTTCATTATAAATATCTTTAATAACTTGTGTGGAAATATTATAATGTTATTATTTAGAAAAATTATATTATTTGGTTTTTAACTTAGACTAAATGCTTCAGAACATGAAGAATAATAAAATCAATGTAGAATTATATTCTATTTTTTTTTTACTGAAGATAGGGGTCGGAAAAGAAGCAGTATCTAAGGTTCGAAAAGTGAGATACCATGTTCCATGTATACAGAGATATGCATGCTAAAAGGATCATAACATCACATTTTAAAATTACATAGATACTATATGACAAAAGCATGAGGAATTGGCAAATATTGGTCGCTATTAGCATAGATAAGTTCTTAAAAAACAGATTAGTGTTATAGTAATAAAGAATTAGGTATATACCGACGTTCAAAGAGGACGCGAGGACAATTAAATTGAAGAGTGAATAGAAGAGAAAAAACTTGGCCATCTTTTTCTGTTGTGACTTAATTGTGAGGACTTTTTTTGGGTGATCAAAAGATAATACGAGGGGTTTAAATAGAGACTGAAGAAAAAAAAATGGAGGGAAATGAATCAATTTTCTAAACAGGTATGTTTATAAATGGAGCTCCCTCAGTGTAGTATATTTTAATTAGCTTTTAATGGTTAATAATTGTCCTCCAATTAGTAAGAGAAAGCAAACGGGCATACATAAGAATGAAAACTGACGCGTTTTTGTTTAAATGAAGGGGATACAAATAAAGAAATTAATTGCACCAGGACTACTTATTATTTTTGGAAGTTCAGCTTCACCAAAAGCAAACGCTTCCTTTTCTGTTAACCATTATGTCTTATTTTCTGGGCATTTGGTGGTAAATTGACCAAGTTCAATATCTCTTTGTTTTGTCTATTTCGCAATTACCATTATAATAATAATTAGTTTAAAACATAAGTTGAAGTGTGCTTCTAATCAAACCACGATTTGTGGTGGCTTGGTCTATAATATTTATAAACCAAACCCACCACAGACCATCAAAGTATATTTAATATTTAACGTGACGACGATGCTATACCTTAAATAGTACTCCAATATTATTAGCAACTTTGTAATTTTAATATCTTGTAGCTTTTTGTAGCTTATTTGTATGATGTAATAGTGAATATCTAATTGGTAAAATAAAATAATAATTGCAAATTAGAATACTCTTATTGACATAAAATTGGTTTAAACCGCGCACCAACCCAAACCAAACTCAGCCATAATAATAATAGTAATAATAATGAGTAAATATATGGAACAAAAAATATATATTAAAAAATAATAATGAATAATAAAAAAACAATAATAATGAGTAAAATAAATTAGACCAATGATGATGATAATAATAATAATAATAATAATAATAATAATAATAATAATAATAATAATCATGTTAAATAAAATAGTTAAATAATGAATGGAGCTAAACTGAACTGAACTTATTAGAGCTGAACTAAACTGAACTGAACTTATTGGAGCTGAACTGAACTGAACCGAACTTATTAGAGCTAAATTGAACTGAACTGAACTAAACTGCACTTATTGGAGCTGAACTGAACTGAAGCACTTATTAGAGTTGAACTAAATTGAACTGAACTGAAATTAAGCTAAACAGAACATGCCTTTGTGAGTTTGAGAGACCCTTTTTTTTTCTTATGAGTGTTTATTTTAACTATGGATATACATAATTATATAAGGTCCGTGATACCTTTCGCACCCATTTATTGTATGGTTATGTGTTTGGTATAGATGATTTTATTGTTTTCTAAATCAAACAAAAAATATCCAACTGTTAAACAAAGAAAGAACATGAATTTAACTGAAATGAATAACAAAAAATTACAAAATTTGTGAGACAACTTACGATCCAATGATAACAATGATAAAATTGTCTTCCCAAATTGTCTTCCCAAACATTTGCATGAGAAAGGGGGCGAAGAGCCATCGAAAGAACCCCCCGCCATTTTGTGAGAACAAATGAATTTCTGACAGGAAGAGGAACAAATGGCGTGAAGAAGAGAGAAGGAATATCAAAGCTGGCGTGAAGAAGAAAGGAAGGAGCTTATAAAGAAGATGATAGAAAAATAAAGAAAAAACTAAAAACAAACAATTTTAAAAGTGACCTGCTACAATAGGTGACCTTACGAAATCGTATCATTATAAGCAAAGAGTTGGTCTTATAAGAGACCGTCTAATTTTAACTTAAAATTAGGCAATGACCCAAGCCCAATAGAAAGAAGAAAATAAATTACCTTTTTGAATAAAGTGATGGTCTTTTTTAATAAAGTAATGGGTTTAACTTAGTCTAATTTTACTCTTCTAATAACTTTTGATAAGCAAATTAGGTGCAAATAGAAGATTATAACTAAATTACCAAAAGGTGGTACCGGTGTTAGATAATCTGGCAACTGTCGCATTTTTCATATGACTTATTCCAAAAAAAATTATACTACTAAGGTCATGTTCAGTTCAACTTATTTTTACTTAACTGAACTTATTTTTACTGAACTGAACTTATTTCTACTGAACTGAACTTATTTTTACTGATTCATGTTATTTTTTCTTCTTTGCACTACTGATTTTTACTGAACTGAACTTATTTTTACTGAAATGAACTTATTTTTGCTGAACTGAACTTATTTTTACTGAACTGAACTTATTTTTACTGAATATTATTATTTTAAGGTGAGCTGAACAGGGCCTAAGAGGTTGTTTTTAACAATAACTAATATTTGTAAGGTTATTGTTAGAGATATTAATATCATCCTAAAGATACCATATTTTTATTATCCTAATATATCTCTAACAGTTATTTATGACATATTTTTGTATTAAAAATTTAAGAAGTCTTTCCATAATAACTAATTGCATGCCCTCATAATCCTCTTAAACTATCTATAAAACATGTTACACAAACAAACACAAAAAAGGTCACTAGGATGTCGCAGGATTCACAAGTCACATGTTAATAATTAAAATATATACACACTTCCCTTAAATTAAATTCATTCGGAAATGTTTGCAGGGATCCCATTCCTTTTTTTCTCCTACCAAGTTGACGCTTCGCCAAAACAGTGGGTAGGACTTGATTCCCATGACCCACACTAATGCTTCACTTGCCTGTATTCTTTGGCTTCATTCCATTATACATCTATAATAAGTCCACGCCTCTTTGAAACTCTTACAATTTCGGCTGACTCTAAAGTCAAATAAAATAGTCCCTATATATCTATATGGTTGAAACACGGTTTAACTCAATATAATTTCAGTGAATAGTTTTGAATTTACAAACAAAACTGTATAAATCAAACTTGCACACAAGAGCTGAATGCCTGAATGCACTCATCTCAACAACCAAAAATGCCATCCCCAACTACCATATTCCTCACCACTTATACATTACTGATTCTCTCTTTCACATTAACTATACTTGTATCAGCAGAAACGGACCTACAGATTGAGGCACAAGCGTTGAAGGCATTCAAGAACTCTATCACTAAAGACCCTCTTGGCTCTCTTGCTGGATGGAATAGCAGCAGCCATCACTGCAACTGGACTGGTATATCCTGTGACCCATCAACGAATAATGTGATCGCGATATCTTTGGTTGAAAAGCAGCTCCAAGGAAAAATCTCGAGTTTTCTTGGTAACCTGTCGAAGCTTCAGGTTCTTGATCTAACCACTAATTCTTTTATTGGTCATATTCCTGCTGAACTTGGAAATTGTTCTCAACTTATAGAGCTTACCCTCTTTAATAACTCTCTTTCTGGAAACATTCCACCTCAACTAGGCAAGCTTGAAAACTTGCAGTCACTAGACTTGGGAAACAACTTCCTAAATGGAAGCATTCCTGACAGTATCACAAACTGCATAGGTTTAGTAGCACTTGGACTAAACAGCAATAATTTCACGGGTGAAATTCCGACAAACATAGGAACTCTAGCATCCCTTCAAGTTTTCATTGGTTATACCAACAGCTTTGAAGGTCCCATACCTGATTCAGTAGGAAGATTAATAGCATTGAGAGTTTTAGACCTGAGTCAAAACCAATTATCAGGCAAAATTCCTTCAGGAATAGGGAACTTGAAAAGTTTAGAAACACTTCAGCTTTTTGAGAACTTGTTATATGGAGAAATCCCACCTGAACTCGGGCAATGCACAAATCTTACCCTTCTCAACATGTATAGTAACAATTTTATTGGAAGAATCCCTCCTCAGCTCGGAAACTTAGTAAACCTGCAAAAGTTAAGATTGTACAAGAATAAGTTAACTTCAAAATTTCCCAAGTCCATATTTAACTGTAAGTCATTAACACATTTGCAGATTTCGAATAATGAGCTAACAGGAACATTGCCTTTTGAAATTGGTTCTTTACTGTCCTTAGAAATGTTGATGTTGCACTCGAATAATTTCACTGGTTCAATTCCGTCTTCTTTAACCAACCTGAAAAACTTGACTTACTTGTCAGCAAGTCTCAATTTCCTAACAGGAGAGATACCATCTGACATTGGGAAGCTTTATAACTTGAAGAACCTTACCTTGAATCGAAACCTACTAAGTGGTCCAGTTCCTTCTAGTATAACCAATTGCACACAACTTCTTGCTGTGAGTCTTAGTCTTAACAGGTTAACTGGTGAGCTCCCACATGGTTTAGGGAAAATACCTAACATGACATTCTTTTCCGTGTCAAACAATTCCATATCTGGTAACATACCAGATGATATATTTGACTCCTCTAGACTAGAAACTCTCGATTTGGCTGGAAACAACTTCAGTGGTACACTAAAGCCAAGTATCGGAAAATTGAGTAATCTAAGGAGGTTGCAACTTCACTCAAATTCATTTACTGGTACGATTCCACCAGAAGTTGGTAATCTAACCAGGTTATTTACATTACAGATTGACAGAAACAGGTTATCAGGGAAAGTTCCACGTGAACTCTCCAAGCTCACTGTCCTCCAAGCCCTCACCTTGCACGATAATGCAATGGAAGGTGAAATTCCAGAAGAGTTGTTCCAACTGAAACAGCTTACTATTCTTGAGTTGCAAAACAATCTATTAAGCGGTCCAGTTTCAGATTCCCTCTCAAATCTGGAACTTCTTTCGACCTTAAACCTGGGTGGAAACAAGTTCTATGGGTCCATCCCGATAAGCATGGCTAAACTAACCCGTCTTACGATGTTGGATCTCTCCCTCAACAATCTTAGTGGGCCGATTCCAGGGTCAGTTTTAGCAAGCATGAAAGGATTGCAAAGTTACCTGAACTTATCACACAATTCTCTGTCTGGAATGATCCCTGAGGATATTGGTAGTTTAGAGATGGTACAGTTTATTGACATGTCATATAATAATTTCTCAGGGCCACTTCCAGCAACACTAAAAGCCTGCAGAAACCTGCTGGATCTTGATATATCAATGAATGAGCTTTCTGGTCCCCTTCCAGAAGAATTATTCGATGAGACAAATCCTCTTACAGGCATAAACCTGTCAAGAAACCAGCTCAATGGTCATATACCAGAAAGTTTGGCAAAGCTGGCGCATCTAAATTCACTGGACCTATCTCAAAACCAATTCGATGGGGAGATCCCAGAAAAACTCGGTGACCTTTCAGCTTTGAAAAGTTTGAATCTCTCCTACAATCAGCTTCAAGGTGCTATTCCGCAATATGGTGTACTCCAGAACTTCCCTGCAGCAAGTTTTGCAGGAAACAACAGACTTTGTGGAACCAAATATCTTGGTTCCTGTGCAAAGAAAAGCATCTCTACTTCTATACACAGAAAAGTACTTTTGATTCTGATACCCCTATTGTGTGCATCAGTTTTATTACTTATTGCATTTGTTGCCCTACTTTACAAGAAGGGGCAGCACAGTTGCAAGAGAAACACCGGACAAGTTGAGACACCTGAAGTGGATAATCCTGCAGCTTTAACATTGAAGAGATTTGATTCGAGGGATATAGAGATTGCAACTGATTACTTCAGCGAAGGCCGTGTTCTTGGTAAAAGCGGATTAAGCACTGTCTATCAGGGAAGATTGGAAGACGGACGAGCTGTAGCTATAAAGAAGTTGAATATGGTACAATTTGCAGCGGAATCTAACAAGTGTTTCTACAGAGAAGCCAAAATATTGAGTCAGCTGAGACACAGAAACTTAGTTAAGGTGATTGGCTATGCTTGGGATAGCAGAAAGTTGAAAGCATTAGTTCTTGAATACATGGAGAACGGGAATTTAGAACAGGTCATCCATGATCCCTCAGCAGATCGCTCAAGATGGACGTTATCAAAGAGAATTGAAGCTTGCATCTCGATAGCAAAAGGATTGGCTTACTTGCATTCAGGTTACGACTTTCCCATAATTCATTGTGACTTGAAGCCTTCTAATATTCTCTTGGATGGAGACTGGGAAGCCCATGTGAGTGACTTTGGAACTGCTCGGATGCTGGGTGTGCATCTACCCAATGATCACAACAGTGCAACAGTGTCAGTTTTTAAAGGAACAATTGGCTACATGGCACCAGGTAATTCTTCTGCACTAGTCCATCTTATAACTTAAGAGTATTAGCCTCATGTTGGTGGATATCTGCCCCTTAAGTAATTATAGCACATTACCAATCCAGTAATCATGGCTTTGTCTAAACATTATTTATTACAGAAAGATTTTTGAATGAACTGGTCATTAATGTCATGATAAACATGTGGCAGAAGCATGTAATGCAGATTCATCTCCTTGCATGGTACATTGCTAGGGTATCTAAATTAATCAAGCTCATGAAAACTAAACAATTTTTCTATGTGCAGAGTTTGCATATATGAGGACCCTTACGACCAAAGTAGACATATTCAGCTTTGGAGTTGTGATCATTGAGTTCCTCAGCAAACAAAGGCCAACAGGGCTTACAAACGATGTCACGTTGCGCCATCTCGTAGAAAGGGTCATAGAAGAAGACAGGGCACTTGAAGTTATCGACCCTGATCTGACTTCAAGGATCACAAAAAATGAAGAAGAGATTGTCAAAGAGATTCTGAAGCTAGCATTGTCTTGCACTTCACCCACTCCTGAAAATCGACCTGACATAAACTCTGTGCTGTCTTATTTAATGAAGCTAGAAATAGCTATAAGGTGTCTAAACCAAGACAATTATTCTTCAAAGTAGTAGATTGTGGCATAAATCATATATTTTTTCTCTTTTGAGAAGGTCACATTTTTCACTTTTTTGGCATGATGACTCCCACCCTCATCTCGGGAATTATTTCTATTAGCACGAAACATCTTCGATACTTTGATCAATTTACGGTAAAATCAACTCGAATGATAAGCTGATAGAACGGTATATACAAAATATAGCATTTATGAATTCCAATAATGATAATGAGGAATATTTAAGCCGGATGTTTAGTAAGTTAGAATAAAAGAGAGTGCTAGAAAACAGCACACAAAAGTCATTGAGATTATCTAATCATTCATTCACCATGAACTCAAACTCTAAACAGGAAAATTCCGAAAGAGAAAAAAACTACCATTGGTCAGAGAATGGAGATTAGAGAGAACAGTCTGATTCTAGCAGTACAGAAGTAACAGTCATCCTAATAAGGAAATGTTGGCGCTCCACATCATCAAACCTTCCATTGACGCCTTTTATAGCCTTGTTCTCTTGATTTTGAATAAGAATGGTTCATTACTTTGATAGCGCCTTTGCGTCAATTATCGGGCCCCTCGATAAAGAATAAGGAGATCATGCCCCATTCGAGTTACCAACACAGGCGAATTGCTAGATGAGATCCATGATGCATCATTAGCTAGATTTAAGACGGGTTATCATGTGATTCTGATCAAACCCTAAGAAACCCACAAGGCAATCATAACACAGTCCTAGACCTGTCAAGCGGGTCGGTCGGATCGGTCAAAATAAAATATTTTCGGGTTTATTAGGATATTGTGTGAATATGTAATTAAATCTATTGGGCTATTTGATAGGTAGCTTGTGTGATATGGGCTGAGCCCCACGTTAGGCTTGAACTAGCTTGTATATAAACTTTGTTGAGATAGAATGCAAAGTAAGGAAAACAAATTTCCCTCAAACTTGTCATGGTATCAGAGCCCTAGCAGCCTAGCAAACCTTTACCATCAAAAATTAATTTTGTTTTGTTCTCTTCTTTCAATGGCAATTTTACCTACTCTAGATCTTTGCCACTAAGTTCCGCAATTTCGAACACCAAAATGATGTTATCTTAGCCAGTAGCGGCATGACGTTGGACAATTTTTCTTCTCCTGCTGGTCATGGTGGCGTGGCTAGTATTTCTATTGAGAATTTCATATCACAATTGACATCAAAACAAAGAGATATATTATTGACAATGATTGATCATCAATATAATAATCCATTGTTGTCTCTTGTCGGCAACAACGGCAATGTATTTCTTGAATCTAGTACTCCTTTTTTCAATAGTGGTGATTCCCCATATACTCTTGGTGCTGCTGGTTGCAATATGACCCATGATGCAACATTGAGTTCTTTACAACAAAAACAATGGCTTTCAGTAAATACATTAAGTAAGCTAACAACCTCTTATTTGAGCGACTCTACTTCTCCTCATGGAAACTTGATACATGAGCTTCTCCTCATGTCAGGGGTGATTTATCGTGCTTGACTCGAGTTCAGTCCATAGTTGATTGTCCTGTGGGCCTTCCTGATGGACAGCATGTCGTAGCCACTAAGCAAGGAAATTTGATCCTTCCGGGAGGATTAATTCTTGAAAATGTCTTAAAGTGTGTAAATTGAATTGTCATTCGATTTCTTTGTCCCAGTTGATGGATGATGTCCAATGTACTGTCCCATTCAATAATTCTTTATGTCTCATACGGGATAAACACTTGGGGAACCTCATTGGAGCTGGTGAGCGACGAGATGGACTCATATTTTTTTGGCACATTCCAATGGTGCAAGCAGTGAAAGTTGACGGTCTTAGTGAGTTCGAGCTTTGGCACAAACGATTGGGTCTACCATCAGATAGGGTAATAAAATTATTGTCTAGCATTAAATCCAGTTCATGTAGAAAGAAATTGCCTAAAGCATGTGTCACTTTCCCGCAAGCAAAACAAACTCGTGATAGTTTTCCTGTTAGTGAAAATAAAGCTAATCGTATATTTGAACTTGTTCATTGTGATTTGTGGGGGCCTTATGGTACACCATCCTCTTGTGATGCCGTATATTTCTTAACCTTGGTCGATGATTTTTCAAGAGTCGTATGGGTCTATTTGTTGCGTACAAAAACCGAGGTTCATATATCTTTTTCTTCCTTCTTTGCCATGGTTCAACGCCAATTTGAACAAAAGGTGAAAATTGTACGAAGTGATAATGGCATTGAAATTTAGGTGTATGCTAGATTATTTTGACAAAAATGGCATTTTGTTTCAAACTTCTTGAGTTGGAACTCCACAACAAAATAGACGGGTTGAGCGTAAGCATCAACATATTTTGAATATAGTTCGTGCTTTGCGGTCTCAAGACAACCTTCCTCTTTCTTTTTGGGGTGAGTGTTTTCTTGGTGTCGTATATTTGATCAATGGAACCCCTTCGGTAGTATTACACAATAAAACACCATATGAAATACTTTTCGGTAAGGTACCTAGCTTTAACGAACTACGAGTTTTCGAATATCTTTGCTTTGCACATAATCAAAAGGCACAAGGAGATAAATTTGCCCCTAGAAGCCGTAAATGTGTCTTTGTAGGCTATCCTAATGGAAAAAAGGGGTGGAAGTTGTACGATCTTGGCTCGAGTAATATATATGTGTCTCGAGACGTTATATTCCATGAAAATGAATTTCCTTTTGCGGTGTCAAGGATACTGATTTAGTTGTTGCAATCCTTTAACATCAGGAAATATGGGTGCTCATGGTAGTTTCTTGGAGGACATAGAATTGGTTATGAATAATGGTCCAACAATGGATAATATTGTAGAAAATGATGATGATGATGTTGCTGCTGCCAGTGTGCAAATTAGACCACAACAACACTCAATGCAACCAGAAAGCATGTTGCTGCAAGATATAGAGACACCCTGTGCTGTTGTGCAGCCATATGTGACATCAAATGATGTTGTCTCGAAGCCCATTATTGAGACAAGTGCTACTGATTTGCAGTCCACACAACAACATGTAGTGCAACCCGCTAATGCCTTAGATGCTCCTATTATGTCACATGAAGTCAGTGAAACCAGTAGGTACATTGGGTCGCGGTATGAGGGAGAAACGAACTTCTATTTTACTTCGAGACTTTGTTAATGGAAGTGTCAATAAAAAGAGTCCATCCTCGAGCTCATCCACTCCTTCATGTTCCTCATGTACTCCTTATCCGATCCTATAACGCACTTTGTGAATTGTATAAATTGTCTATGCGACATCGTATCTTTCTTGCAGCTGTTCTTGTAGGCTTTGAACCACAATCTTTTAATGAAGCCATGAAAGATACCGGTTGGAGAGAAGCTATGCAAAAAGAAATTCGTGCCTTGGAGGATAATGCAACGTGGGTAATGGTTGAATTACCACCGGGAAAAAAGGAACTTGGGTGTAAATGGATGTACAAAATCAAGTATCATGCTGACGGTAAAATTGAGCACCTTAAGGCTCTTCTTGTCATATTTGGAAATCACCAAGTTGAGGGGATTGACTACCATAAGACCTTTGCACCGTTTGCAAAAATGGTTATTGTTCGTACTTTTCTTGCTACAGTGATGGCGCAAAATTGGGAGCTACATCAAATGAATGTGCACATTTCTTCATGGCGATCTCGATGAGGAGGTTTATATGAAATCACCTCCAGGTTTTAATTTCGGAAAATCTGGTATGGTTTGTCATCTTAGAAAATCGTTGTATGGTCTTGAACAAGCCCCGAGATGTTGGTTTGCTAAGTTGGCTGCTTTTTTGAAGAGGTATGGTTTCCTTCACTCTTACTCAGATTATTCACTTTTTTACTCTCCATCAGGGTAAGGTGCAAATTAATGTTTTGGTCTATGTTGATGATTTGCTCATTTCTAGCAATGATTTTTCCTCTATAGTTGTCTTTAAACAATAATTGGGTGAATGTTTTCATATGACGGATCTTGGTAATCTTAATATTTTTTGGGCATTGAAGTTGCTCGAAACCAAGAAGGAATTTTTTATGGCAACGAAAGTATACTCGACATTATTGCAGAGGCCAGATTATTGGGGGCAAAACCCGTTGGTTTCCCGATCAAACAAAATCACAATCTAGCTCTTGCTAAAGGTGTCATTCTTGATGATCTAGGGCAATATAGATGGTTAGTTGGCCGTTTAATATATTTTTCATCTACACGCCCGGATTTGGCATATACAGTACATATATATTTTGGCCTAATTTATGCAAGCGCCACGGCAAGAACATTGGGATGCTGCTATTCGAGTGGTACGCTATTTGAAAGGTTGCCCTGGGAAAGGTATTTTATTAAGCTCGGACTGTGATTTGTCATTACGTGGTTGGTGTGATTCTGATTGGGCTAGTTGTCCATTAACTAGACTATCTCTCAGTGGTTGGCTTGTATTTCTTGGTTGTTCACATCATGGAAAACCAAGAAGCAACATACAGTTTCCCAGTCGTCTGCAGAGGCCGAGTATCACTCTATGGCCGTAATCACGTCAGAGTTGAAGTGGCTTAAGGGTCTACTTGCGAGTCTTGGGGTGCAACATCCCTGAGCTATGGGATTATTTGTTATATTCAATCTGCTTTATATATTGCTCAAAATCCAGTGTCTTATGAAAGAACGAAACATATCGAGGTTGATTTTCACTATGTTCGGGATGCTATCCAAGAAGGTGCCATTGCGCCTCATCATGTCTCTACTCAACAACAACTTGCTGACACTTTTACCAAAGCATTGGGTAAACAACAATTTTTGTATCTACTTTCCAAGTTGGGCATTTGTAATCTTCATGCTCCAACTTGAGAGGAGGGGGAGAAGGTTATTCTATTGGGCTATTTGTTAAGTAGCTTGTGTGATATGGGTTGAGCCCCCACGTTAGGCTTGAATTAGCTTGTATATAAACTTTGTTGAGATAGAATGCAATATGAGGAATACGAATTTCCCTCAAACTTGTCAGGGTTCGGGTCGAAGAAACCTTGTTTAAGACCTAGCATGTTCAGTTTCGGGTCGACCCACCGGGTTAAGGGATTTGAATTTGTTCTTTCTTTTATTTAGTTTTTGGTCATATTCTAACAAAATATACACAATATAAGTTGAAAATAGTAAGTTATAATAATTATAGTCATTTATAGCTGAATCTCACATTAAAGTTACGTCCACATTAAACAAAATTTATTTTTGGAATCAAATACTCTAGTTGAAGATATTTTTAGCAATAAAATTCCCATAATTTTATAATATTGCTCTAAATATAATGATTTTTCGGTCAGTCGGGTAAAAATCGATTTTTGCTATAAATATTATTCCACATTTACCGAGTTCGGATACAATTGAGTTCGGGTCAAAAAGTTGTGTTCAAGACCCATTATTCTCGGGTCGGATTTCGGGTCAAGTCGAATTTTGACAGATCTATAAGACACTCATAGGCCATAACTCCATAAGGCAAAAAACTTTCAGACTCCTAGAGACCATTACGAGTTGCTTTTTCGTTTGACTAACTCTTCGCTTATGATTTCTGTCCATTTGTTTTTCGTATTCTTTTATGACATATTTTCGTTGATGTATACTCTTCAATGTTACGAGTATCATGTATAGCATTAGGCACATAGCGTGGCCACGGTGGAACACCTTACACTTGTGCAGTTGTGCTGATTAAGCCTTTTCGCCAACTTGAGGACATAACTTTGGCAAGGTGGCCTATTGACTATTGAGTAGGGATAGCACTGGATTCTAGACTCGTTCTAGATTCGCGGACCCATATCCGTTGATTCTGTCCAAGACAGCAACAGTGAATGTGGTGGTGGGTACTTGGTGGAATCGTGGCTCCCAAACGTCCTTCGTGGTGGTGGTTACCTGCAAAACAAGGAGAAACCTCGGGGGTGGTTCCGAGGATCGCCTCTCCGATGCCTAAGTCAGTCCAAATTGAGCACAAGATCTCTAGTCGAGAGAAAACGAGTATCAAGTGCAAGTATTTTGTGAGTGTTTGATTCAACGTACCTTACCCATGCATGGGCATGGGTATTTATATGAGACATGGACTTGTAACTGACCTAGTAAAGTGAGTGGGCCTCTTTGAAAGTGGGCCAAGGTGGAACGAGGCCTTCATTAAACTCCAGCCTAAAGGCTATGTCCGGAGCGGTCTGCCTGAGGAGGTCTGCTCTGCTCCAGGCGCTCTGACGTGGAGTGGCAGGCTGCTTCCAGCTGGAGGTCTGCTAGGTAGACCCCATACAATTTGCCCCCCGGACCCAGTATTTGCAGATTGCAATATGCTGGGTGCATTTGTTTTTGTTCTGGCGTTCTGCTCTTCGCGGAATGATAAGTGGCTGTCTGTGAGCTGCTCTTCACAAACTCCAGAATGCTTCCATTTTTCCCGCCCATTTGGTTGGGGTGTTGAGTAAGGGTCATTAATTCATTTTGAATTGAATTGAATTGATGTGACTCTTTGGGTTCCCAAGGAATGTAATGATGATAAGTTGGTGCTGAGTGGACGAATTATGCTTATTTAAAGGCTGAATCGACCTTTTGTGGAACTTTTCAGTTTCCTTTCCTTCGAACTCTTTGCTTTTCAAACTTTCTTGTTGTTCTTCGAGAATTTCTTTTCGCCCTAGCCATTTTCGAGTGATTTCTCTTGATTATCCTGGGAGATATCTGTCTGCGTTTGGAGATTAATTGATACTGTTGCGTTCGTGGCTTTCGTCTTCTCTTCCTTGGCGTCTTCTGCTCTCCCTCTAGGTAAACTCCTTTTCCCAGATCTACTTTTGGTTTTTTCCTTCTTGGATGGTTTTGATGTGATCTTTTCTGTGTTTATGGATTTCTCCCCCTTTTTCCTTCTGTACGCACTTATTTGCCTGTGTTTTTGGGGTTAGGGTTTCTTTCCTTTGGTCTTCAGATGCGATTGTTTACTTCTTTGTTTCATAGATCTGTTTGGTGTTGTCTCGTTTCCGTTCTGCCGCTCTGAATGATAGGCTCTGTCCTGCTTCTTCAGCAGGACTCTGCTCTGGTTCGTAGGCTCTGCTCTGCTTCTTCAGCTGAGTTCTGCTCTACTGTTGACATTTAAGATTTTTAGGGCTTGCTTTGTTTACCCTGTTATCCTCTTTACTTGCTGGGTTGTAAGCCTGCGATGTGTCTTCATTGTTTGTACTGCGTTATTTGCAAGAAAATATCCTATTTCTTGGCTATTTCTGATCTTTACATACCATACACATCCTCATACACATCCTTGCCCCCAGTCTGGTAGCTCAGTCTGTAGGTCTGAGGTGCCAGACTGTCTTGTGTGGTGACTGCAAGTCTGATGTGCTGTCGTCTGCTTCTTGTATTGTGTAGGATGTCTACTTCTCACTCTGCTGCTTCCCGTGGGAAGGATGTGGTATCTACCTCTTCGTCCGAGCCGGATGAGCCTTATCCGGTGGACACTCAGTCCCCGTTTTTAAAGTTGGATTTGCCTCGGTGTAAGGACGAGGTGGTTCCGGAGGAATGGGAGATCTTTGACCCCTGGGACGGTCTTTGTAAGGAGGTGTTGGGTCCTGAAACCAACAGATTTCCTCCCAACTACAAGTTTAAGCCCACTCTGCCCCCAGTCAAATGGAAGTACAGCGACCATGAGATGCGGAGTCTTGCCCTTTACGACAGCAAGGGTAAGCCTTATTTGGCGAAGAGATCTGCAGAAGCGTTCAAACGGGCGCATGCTGCATACTACCTGGAGATTGCTGCGGAGATCGAGCCGCTTCGCGGGTCTTGGGTAGTGCTTCCCCAAGAGGGTCAGAGCCTGGCAGATGTACCAGAGGGGTACACTGCTGTTTATATGAAGCAGCTGGAGTTCGGGCTTAGATTCCCCATCCACTGGTTCTTGGAGTGGGTTCTCTGCCGGTATCGTATGGCTCTCTGCCAAGTCAATCCCCAGTCTCTGAAGAAGATTCTGGGGTTTATTTGGGTTTGTGAAGCTCTGGGCTTCCCCCTCACCATGAAACTCTTTCAATGCCTGTTTTACTTTAAGAGGCAGGGGGAGTATAGCTTTTTCACCGGCTCGGTGCGGGCCAATCATCTGACGGTCTATCCCGTCGATCTCAGTCTGAAAGATTGGCGGGATAGTTTTGTCTTTGTTAGGGTACCGACGGAGGAAGGGCACCCTTATCAATTTAGGGCCCCTCTGCGCCCTGTGGAGCCTAACTTCCAGAGGCAGTTGGACCCGAATGTGCTGAACTGGGACGAGAGGGTAGCTTACTACTACTTCAAGTCCAGATCCAAGGTTACTGCCGGGAAGCAGTTTCTTCCCAAGTACTGGTTACCGCATCACTATGTGATGTGTCAAAATGCCTTCCTGAGGATAGGCCATCTGTCCCCTGATTATACTACGGGTAAGCGCTCTGCCAACTCTTAACTCTGCTTCTCATTTTCCGTTCTGCTGTGATTCATTGTTTGTACCTGTGCTGCAGCTCCGTGCAGACAGTTTGTTCGCCAAGTGATTAAGGGTGGGTTTTGAGCTGGCGGGCGTGTTCTGCCCCTTTCCATTATTTTCCTTCTGCATTCTGACTTGCTGTAGCTAATGAGTATTCTAATGTTGCAGAGACTCTGGGGTCTGCCATTCCTTGGGAGCTGGGTTTGAGTCAGTCTTCAGTATGTCGCAGGTACCGTCCGGTACCTGACCTAGGGACCTACACCGTCCCTGACTTCATCAGGGAGATTAACGCTACCCCCTTGGACCATCCTTCCCTCCGGACCAAGCGCCCGGAACTTGTGGATAGGTTTACTGGGGCGTCCCGGCCGCAAGGGGCCCCCTCTGCCACTGTCACAGAGATTCAATCTGATGACGAGGAGGAGGCGGCGGCTGTTCCTCTGCAGACCCATCGTTCCCGGCGTGCTGTGCATCTGCCGGGCGATGATGATGTTGGTGGATCTGCAGAGGGGGCCAGCACTCTGCAAGGGACTGTTCTGATTGTTGAGCCCCTGCAACAGCTTCCTCCTGCGCAACCAGGTATTACTTATGATGAACCCAAGGTATTCTTTCTGCTTGTGTGCATTCTGACCAGCATTCTGACCAGGAATTTTTTTTTTTTTTTTTTTACTTTCAGAACCGCCTGTGGTGGAGGATGTGCCCATGGGAGGGCCTGACCAAGCGGCGACAGAGTTTGACAGGACGGAGAAAGAACCTACTCCAGTGGGTGGTTCTGCTCAGCCTGATGAAGCTGGTCAGGAGTCCCATCGAGCCATGACAGAGTTTGACAGGACGGGGGCGGAGGCTGCTAAGACTGTCACGACTCAGTCTGCTGAGGATCAGAGTGAGGGCCAGTCAGGTAGCTGTCTTCTTCAGACCCAAACTGCTCTTTGTTATCGGTTTCTTTTTACCTGCACCTTCTTGATTTCCCTGTTTTTATTTTAATATGATAGGTTCTACTGGGAAAACCGTCCCTACGCCCGTTCAGACTAACCAGGAGACGGTGGAGCCTCTCCAGCATGAGAGGGTGGAGCAGCAGAGCTTGGCTTCCGTCCCAGTGGTGGAGACTGTCTTGTCTCCCCCTGCCCAGAAGGCTACTCCTCCTAGTAGGAAGGCTGCTCCTCCTCCTCCCAGAGGCTTTAAGCAGGTCCTTGCCCCTACTCCTGAGGATCTGGCGCGTGTGGTTAGTGTTTTCTTTTCCTCTCTTCCCTCTTGTAGAGTCAATTCGTTCTGTGCCTTACTTTGTTGACGGCATTTTTTACCTTTTATTTTCTTCAGCAGCAATTGAGGGCTAGGAAGGTGCAGTCTGCTGCGGCTCTTCAGACCTCTGCTCCCACTGCGGGCCAGCTTAAGCCCCTTGCAGAGGGTGCTCATCAGACTACGGCTGAGCCTGAGGTCTCTTCTCATTCCCAGAAGAGGTCAGCAGAGAGGCAGAGTGAGGAAGGAGCTCCTCCTCAGAAGAAGACTCGTCTCCCTGCTGACTCCCCTCGGATCGTTGTTGTTGAGGACGACGTCGCCACCAAAGGTGTGTATCCTTTACCTGGTCTTAGCTCCGGCCTTTTCCCTTCTGTGGAACTGACTGGACTTTCTTTTGGCTCAGGTTCTCTGCAGAGGGAATCGGCGGACGACCAGCACGAGGCTCAGGGGCGGGAGCAGATGTCCGTGGCCTTCCCTGATCCCAGTGAGTGGTTGAAGCTTCTGGCAAGTCGCTTCTCACCGGACTATGCTGTTCAAGATGTCCCCCTGGAGAGTTATCTGTTCTTCTTATAGTCATCTGTTTATGACATTAAGATTTCTTTCTGATATGCTTTTTACTTGATTACAGGCTGCACGGGCCGGCGCCTTCATTGGAGAGTTCTGCCATGCTGTGGGGCTGGGTAGACATGAGGCAGATCTCCCTGAACTGCAGCAGCTTAAGGCTCAGGTAGCGCAGCAGAGAGCAGAGTATGCCAAGCTGAAATCCCAGAACTCTCTGATTGTGTCCACCTGCCGTGAAACTGAGGAGGGAGAGGATGCTCTGATTGTGGAGCGCGACACCTTGCGGACCGTCAACCAACGCATGGAGGGTCAGGCGGCGCAAGCAGAGGCTATCGCGGCTGAGCATTCCCGCCTCTCTTCTCAGCTTAGTGAGGCGTTGTCTCGTGCTTCGACGGTGGAGACTAAGCTGAAGACCTCCGAGGCCCGGCTGCAGGCAGCGTTGAAGGAGCAGGAGCAGCTCAGGGGTCAGCTCTCTGCTATACGGGCTGATCATGAAGGCTGCTCTGCTAAATTGGCTCTGCAAGCCAAGGAGGCTGAGGCAGCTCTAAGACAGAAGGAGGAGGAGCTAGGGGCAGAGTTGTCCAAGTTGCTTTCTGAGAGGGAGGCTCAGCAGGCTAAGGAGGCTGAGGTAGCCCTAAAGCAGAAAGAGGCCCAGCTGCTGGCGGAGGAGGCTGCCCGGGCTGCTCAGATGGAGGAGGCGTTTGGGAACAAGTACTGGGAGGACTGCAAAGTTGCGGTCCGCAGGGTTCTCTGGCATTTGCAGCCCTCTTTAACTGGGATGCCTTTGAGGACGCCTATGCCAGTCAAGTGCATATGCGACCTCCGGTGACTCAGGAGCTCAGAGATCTGGAGTTGCTCTACTCTCTGCCTTCAGAGGGAGAATCTTCAGAGCAGCAAGTTGATGGGAGCTCTGCAAAGGATGGCAGCTCCGTTCCTAAGCAATAGGAACTCGGGCGGCTATCTCATGCTTCGCCTCAGTCTTCTTGTGACTCCTGTCTGAGCTGCTGAGGTAGGTGAGCTGGGAGCCTGTGCTGAACTGATTGCAGTCCTCCGTTTTTGCCCTCCGATGATATGCTAATTGACTTATCTTGTAATATTTGTAACTAAATAGTCAAACATTTCCTTTTCATCTGTATTTGCTCCCTTCTTTTGATTAGGTAGCCGCCGTTGTTGTAGTACTATGTAGCACTCTGATTTGGTTTATAGCCAGATCTTCTTATGTAAGATTCAATTAGTCAGCAATTATTTTTCCTGCAATGCGAGTTGCGTTCCTCTGTTGACTTTTGTGCTTTCTATTTGATGCATACCAAGTTTTGTTATTTCTGCTAAGTACCTGCGTTCTGCTCTGATGATGAGTCTGTCGTGCCATCAAGCAAATGCATTCAGGCGTTTTTGTTTACTTGGCTTGGTGGCCGGTGAGATTTGCTCAGAGCTGGGACTTTAGGGGCCCTTTACTCTTCTGCTCTGCCTTATGTATGACAAAGATTCAACAACAGCAGAGCAGAGGAGGTATTTTGACGCCCTAAGTCATGATGATTCTGGGAGTTTTGGGGTTCGCCCTTTAGCTCCTTCTGCCATCTTTTTCTTGTCGCGGTACGCTTTGGTTCTTAGGAACTCTCGCGTCCCCATTAGCCTTAGGTGTCTATGACTTATCCTTGCTGCTTTTTGGGCCTTCGGCCCCGCAGGTTTAGAGGTAGAGGTCTATGACATCGGTAAGTCGAGTCGGCATCCGATCACTCTGCGGGCCTCAGGGGCTCTTGGACAGAGTTAACCTTTTGGCCGACTCCCTTTCTTCATTATATAGTTTACTTTTGTGTCTGAAGAGCCTCTTCAGCCTTCAGTCTGACTCAGACCCTGTTTTCTTTTGCCAGACTGTGGTATTTTTTCTCAGTCTGCTAAGGGTCTATCTGATTTTGTCGTTTTGTTTTTCATAAAGAATTGATAACGGGACGGGGGTTTAATGCGAAATGGAGAGTGGTGGACAAAGGGTGGCTCAAAGGCCTTTCATTCATGGGCGTTTTGATACAATCTGGGTTATACGAAGTATTTTTTCAATATTCGGGCGTTCGAGTTGCTTTTTAGTTCACTTCCATCCATTCTTTTCAGTCTGTAGGTTCCGGGGTGTAGCTCTTCACTAACCTGGTAGGGTCCCTCCCACTTAGCCGACAGCTTTCCGTGTATTTTGTCTTTTTGCACAGCTGCTGCATTTCTGAGTACCAGATCCCCTACCTCCAGAGGCCTGGCCCTCACTTTCCGGTTATAGTATCTGCTGACTCTGGCTTTGTAGGCTTCCATTCTGAATCTAGCTTCGTTTCTGTATTCATCCAGCAGATCTAGATTTGTCCTCAGGGCTTCGTCATTCAGACCTGGCTCAAATAGGCTGATCCTCAGACTCTCGGACCCGATCTCAACAGGCATGACAGCTTCAGAACCATATACCAGGTGGAAGGGGGTCTGCCCAGTCGATTCTTTGATTGTGGTTCTTATCGACCACAGAGTGTTAGGCAGCTCCTCTAGCCACTTGCTTTTTTGCTCCTCCAGCTTCTTCTGTAGGCCTATCAGGATCTGCTTGTTAGCGGCTTCGGCCTGACCGTTGCACTGAGGGTTGCAGACTGAAGATAGGGCATATTTGATCCCAAACTGCTCCAACCACCCTGATAGGGGTATGTTGTCAAACTGTCTCCCGTGGTCGAAGACGAAAGCCTTCGGAATTCCGTATCTGGTGATGATGTTCTGCCACAAAAAATTTCTGACGGCTGCTTCTGTGATGGTGGATAGGGCTTCTGCCTCTATCCACTTAGTGAAGTAATCTACCCCCACAATTAACCATCTCTTCTGATATTGGGCCGTTGTGAAGGGTCCCAGGATGTCTAGCCCCTATTGGGCGAATGGGATAGGGTTGTAGATTGGCATGAGGTCGTTTGCGGGTAGCTTGATGTTCGGTGCAAACCTCTGGCAGCTGTCGCATTTTTTCACCAAAGCTTCAGAGTCAGCTTTCATTGTGGGCCAATAATAACCGGCTCTGAGAGCTTTATGGGCCAGAGCTCTTGGTCCGATATGGTTTCCGCAGAGTCCCTTATGAATCTCCCTCAATATGTAGTCTGCATCTCTCTGCCCTACGCATTTGAGTAGGGGCAGAGAAAGACTTCCTGTATAGCTCGTCCCCGATCAGGCAGTATCTGCATGCTGTCAGCTTGAGTTTTCTTGCTTTCATTTTTCCTTCTGGTAATTTGCCAGTCTGTTTATACTCAGCGATCTCCTTGATCCACTTTGGCATATCTTCCAGTTCCAAAACTCGCTCTGCATCCTCGCAGATTGCACTGGTGGGTCTGACTTCCACCAGAACAGACCTATTCAGCTCTTGCAGACTGCTGCTTCCCAATTTGGACAGGGCATCTGCTTGTGCGTTCTGTGCTCTAGGCACTTGTTCAATTCTAAAAGTTTCAAAATTTGAAATCAGAGACCTCATTCTGGCTAGGTAGCTCTGCATCGTCGGCTCCTTGGCCTCATACTCCCCCTTGACTTGGTTGGTTACCAATTGAGAGTCAATTTTGAGGTGGACGTGCTTGGCTTCCAGGGTCTGGCAGAGCTGCAATCCAGCGATGGCCGCTTCGTACTCTGATTCATTATTGGTTGCCGAAAACATGAACTTCAGGGCATATTCAATGATTTTCCCCTCAGGGGTTCTGATGACCACGCCTGCCCCAGAGCCGTTGATGGTTGCAGACCCGTCTGTAAAGACTTCCCAGGCTCTGGGCTCTCCTACTGATTCCTGATAGGCACACTCTGCTAGGAAGTCAGCTAGAGCTTGTGCTTTTATGGCGGTTCGCGGGGCGAATTTGATACCGAACCCTGTCAGCTCCAGGGCCCAGTTCATGATTCTCCCTGATTTGTCTACCTTCTCCATTGCCTTTTCCAGAGGCATATTTGTCAGCACAGTGACGGGATGTGCGTCAAAATATGGCCTCAGCTTTCTGGTGGCCAGCACTACTGCGTAGGCTGCCCTCTCTATCAATGGGTAGCGTGTTTCCGCACCCGTGAGGGTGTGGCTTACAAAATATACCGGCTGCTGCTTCTTGTTCTCTTCTTTTAGCAGGACTGCACTCACAGTTGCAGTTGTAATGGCAATGTATAGGGAGAGAGCTTCCCCTGTCTTGGGTCTGGCCAGTGTTGGCAGGCCAGAGAGGTGTGACTTCAACTTCTGGAATGCCTCCTTCTGCTCTGCTTCCCACCTGAACTCTTTGTTCCCCTTCAATATTTTGAAGAATGGGAGAGCTTTCTCTGCACACTGAGCTATGAATCTGGACAGGGCTGTCATTCTGCCTGTCAGCCTCTGGATGTCTCTGATGCTTTTAGGCTCTGGCAGATCCATAGCTGCTTTTACTTTGTCGGGATTCGCGTCGATCCCCCTTTCGCTGACCAGATAGCCCAGGAATTTCCCTGACCGTACTCCAAACACGCATTTCTTAGGATTCAACTTCATGCTGTGTTTGCGGAGGTTGGCGAAGGTCTCCTTTAGGTCTGCTATGTGGTCGATCTCAGTTTTACTCTTGGTGATGACGTCATCAACGTACACCTCCAAATTCCTTCCCCTTTGACCGGCAAAGACCTGATCCATCAGCCTTTGATAGGTGGCGCCTGCGTTCTTCAGCCCGAAGGGCATCATGACATAGCAGAATACCCCGATAGGGGTGATGAATGCCGTCTTCTCCTTGTCTGCGGGGTCCATGAAGATCTGATGGTATCCGCTGAACGCGTCCATGAAGCTGAGCAGAGCGTGCCCACTGGTAGAGTCTACCAGCTGGTCGATTCTTGGCAAGGGATAGCAGTCTTTGGGGAAGGCTTTGTTGAGGTCTGTGAAGTCAACGCACATCCTCCAGCTCCCGTTCGTCTTCTTAACCATTACCACATTGGCCAACCATTCTGGATATTTGCAGGGCTCTATGAACCCTGCCTCAAGCAGCTTCTGAACTTCTTCCTCGATGGCTTTATTTTTCTCCGCAGAGTAGTTCCTCCTCTTCTGCTTCACAGGTCTGTATCCTGCGGCGGTGTTTAACTTGTGGTTGATGGTGGCTGGGTCCACCCCAGGCATCTCAGCTGCCGAGAAAGCGAACACATCTGCGTTCTCTTTCAGCAGACTGATTAGGTTGACTCTGGTTTCAGGATCCAGGTCTTTGCCTATCCTGACTGCCCTGCCTTCTTCCGGTCCCAAGAGTACCTCTTCGGTCTCTTCCCCCGGTTTAGGCTTATTTGCCTCCTGCTCTGCTTCTGGCCGAGCATCGGCCTCACTGATAGCAGCACACTCTTCCTCTCTTTGCTTGGCCTCTTTGGCCTTTCCTTCATTACTTTCTTTCCCGGCTTCTTCAGCCTGGTCCTTCTTGGCTTCTTCGGCCTCTTTCCTCTTTCCTTCTTTCTTTTCCTTTCTCTCCTCTTTCTCCTGGACCCAGAGTGGTCAGGAGGAGGAGGTCTTTTATCCTTCTTTAGGGCGGTCAGATTGCATGACCTAGCTGGTCTCTGATCTCCCTTCAGTCTGCCCACTTCTCCAGTACTGCTTAGGAAAAGCATGGTCTGATGATGGGTTGACGGGATTCCCTGTACTGCCTCGATGAACTTCCTTCCCATCAGAGCGTTGTATGGTGACGGGAGGTCTACCACCAGAAACTCTTGTACTACTGCTCTCTTCACTCCGTTCTGCCCCTCTGTGGTCACTGTCAGATGTATCTTCCCCTCTGGGATGATGGAATTCCCCGTGAATCCGACGATTGGAGTTCCTCCTTGCTTCAGCATTGAACGATCTAGCTCCATTTTATCGAAGGTATCCTTATAAAGGATATTCACGGCGCTCCCGCCATCTACCAGTATTCTTCGTACATCTATCCTGCTAATCTCCAGAGTGACCACAAGAGGGTCAGAGTGCGGGAAGCTGATGCCTTTGCAGTCTTCTGCTGTGAAGGTCATGTTTGGTAGATCTGGGCTCAGCTCTGCCTGGTTGATGGAGTAGAGGTTGGGGTGGGTGAGTTGCCTTAGGTGAGCCCTCTCTCCCCCTATCGAGCTAGAGCTGCCAAATATGACGTATACCGTCTTCTTTTTCCCTTCCTTGATCTCTGCTCGCTTGTCCTGCAGTGTCTGCCCTTCGCTTTGTTGCTCCTTCTCCTTGATCCCCTGATTCCAGGCGAGGTACTCTTTGAAGTAGCCTCGTCTGATCAGGCTTTCCAGATCATTTTTCAGGCTTATGCAGTCTTCTGTATTGTGGCCTGGCGTCTCATGGAAAGCGCAGAACTCTGCCATGTTTGAGCCTAGGCTTCTCTTCTTGGTGGGTGGTGGTCTGTGCCACCTGCTGTCATCTCTGTGGGTCAGAAAGATCTCAGCCCTTGGCGCGCTGAGGTTGCTATAGTTGTTATATTTCTCTTGGGCCTTCAGCCGGTCTGCTTCTCTCTCTGCTTCTTTTTGCTTTTCTCTCCCTCTGTTCTGATGGGGCCTGGGGCCTCCAAAATTCAGTCTGCCTCCCATGAACTGGTGCTCATTCCGCCTGGTACCCTGTATAGCAGGTCTGCCTGTTTCTGCTCCGTGCGTCGATGCTTTGTTGAAATCTTCGACGGCTATGTATTTTTCTGCCAGGGCCAGGGCCTCGCTGAGTTCTTTCATGGTGACCCATTTAAGATCATCTCTGAATTTACTGGTGTGGGGTAGGGCGTTCCTCAGAGCGTGCAGAGCGAGCTTCTGCTCCAGCTCTGGGATATGCACCAGCTCTTTGTTGAACCTCACTATGAAATCCCGCAAGCTTTCATTCTGAGTCTGCTTCAGCAATAGCAGCTCGTGTGTGGATTTGTTCCTCCTGCTTCCGCTAACGAAATGCTCTTTGAATCTCTTCTTCAGTTCATCAAAGTTAGCAATCGTTCCTTGGGGAATAGTCCTGAACCAGGTTTGTGCTATCCCTGTCAGAGTGGCAGGGAAGTGTCTGCACCATGTCGCCTCATTGTAATTTCCTAGTTCCATGTGGGTCTCAAAGGCTGCCACATGCTCCTTTGGGTCTCCCTCCCCTTCGAACTTGAGATTGGACGGGAGCTTCGCTTTTGACACCCTGGCCGCAATGATTTCAGGTGTGAAGGGAGACTTGGAAGGAGATCTAATCTCCTCTGCAGGTGAGACCACAATGGGTCTGGAGTTGACTCTATGGGCTATGAGTCCTCTGAGGTCTGTGGGGGCTCCATTATCGCCAGAGCCCTCCTCTGGTATTGTTCCTAACCTCAGGCTGACATGCCTTCTGACCGTTCCGCCACCAGGCGCAGACAGGGCCTCTTCAGCTCCTGAGTTGTGCCTGGTTCTGGGTCGCGGCTGGACATTCTGGGCCACGCCCCTTGGACTTCCTCTGTGGACAGATCTCCGACTTGAGCCTGCCGTATACCCTGTGGGTGTCTGTTCTTTGAACATACTGGGATGATCTTGCTGCATTATTTCAGTATCCCACTCTGCTTCCTGCCAGCCCCTCCTGATGTACCCGGGTCCAGAGCGGCTAGATAGGCCATACTCCGACGTCGGGGTGGGTGTAATGTTCGTCATATTGTACCCGCATAAGGGATCTGTCGTGGCTGCCTCCTCTTCAGATGACAGCCGCAGGTGCCTTCGAACTGAATCGTGTGTTCCGGTTCTTTTTCTCTTTCGAGCAGGTTGGCTTCCAACAGTTTGCATAAACTGTTGAGCAGACTGCAGCACTTGAAAAGCTGCTTGAAGTTGCTCCGGTGTGGGCATGACCACTAAGCTGCTTGGCTGTGGGGTCTGCCTGGTTTCACGGTGAGGGGAGATGGTGTTTTCCCTCCTGCCTGATCTGGTGGTAGCAGCACTACCCCTTCTTGTTGATCTCGTGTTTGTTTCTCTCAGTGGAGAGTTGCTTTCTCCTCCTGAACTGTCGGAACCAAGCGTTTCTGAGGTTGGAACCACCATTGCGAAGTTGTAGATTAGGCTTTTCTACTCTTCCCCTCCTTCTAGCGCCAAATTGTTTCTGTCCAAGACAGCAACAGTGAATGTGGTGGTGGGTACTTGGTGGAATCGTGGCTCCCAAACGTCCTTCGTGGTGGTGGTTACCTGCAAAACAAGGAGAAACCTCGGGGGTGGTTCCGAGGATCGCCTCTCCGATGCCTAAGTCAGTCCAAATTGAGCACAAGATCTCTAGTCGAGAGAAAACGAGTATCAAGTGCAAGTATTTTGTGAGTGTTTGATTCAACGTACCTTACCCATGCATGGGCATGGGTATTTATATGAGACATGGACTTGTAACTGACCTAGTAAAGTGAGTGGGCCTCTTTGAAAGTGGGCCAAGGTGGAACGAGGCCTTCATTAAACTCCAGCCTAAAGGCTATGTCCGGAGCGGTCTGCCTGAGGAGGTCTGCTCTGCTCCAGGCGCTCTGACGTGGAGTGGCAGGCTGCTTCCAGCTGGAGGTCTGCTAGGTAGACCCCATACATCCGTTATTAGGATCTGGGTCTTCAAATTATGGACCCGTCGGATCTGGATCTCTCTCCTAAAATACGGATCTGGATCTGGATCTCATACTTAAGATCTAGAACCGACCCGTTGATCTGTAAACTTTTTTTCCCTAAGAATTTTTTAAAAAAATATTTTACTAACGTTAACATGTTAGAGAAGCAGTCACTAACCCTAATAGAGAAACAATGCCTCTCAGGCTCTCAACGCCTCTCTCCACTCCGCTAGTCATCAACTCCTCAATCTCATTCATTATCCTACCCCCCATCGCAGCGCTGCCACCTAATTCATCCACGGCTAGCCACCATATTCTCACTATTGCATGTTGGAAATACGTTAAGCAATCATTAACGTTAATATATCGAATGCTTTTGAATGTTAGAAATCGGAATGGTGTCATGTGGATAGCTAAAATACTTTTGACCTGTGATTCTTGTTCTTATAATCTACTGATGTCGAAAAGTAGCTAAAATGCTTTTGGTAGTTTGGTAATTGAAGATAGCAGCAGCAACAATGTTTTTAATAGATGAAATGGTGCATAATTGATACTTTTAACGCTATAATAAATTAGGAATTGACAAGGTTTTAAAACGCGGTTCTGTTGGATCTCGGTTTGGGTCTTGTTTTTCGAGATCCATTAGATTCGGTCCGGATTTGGGTCCAAGGCTTAGGAAACGGATCTGGATCTGTTACCACTAAGAACCACCCCAGATCCGGCCCATTGACATCCTTACTTGGACGTGTATAAAGTTTAGGGGTGATGTATTGGGCTCTCCCTAAAAATCCCTTGATACAACATCTCAAAAAAACAATTTCAAATGGAGTGACAAAGCAGCTTTGTCCTTTGAAAGATTAAAGGATGTCGTTATAGAAAAGATATGCATTGAAATCTTTATTTGTCGGTTTACCAAGAAGAAAAACAAAAAGGAAATCTGATATATCTTTTACCGGAGATTTTATCTTATTTGATATATCTTTGTCTGTTTATTCTTAACTTTTCTGATTTTCTTATCTTGTATATGATAGCTAGTAAAGGGTTTTATTAGGGTTTTCTTGTACTATAAAAGGAACCATTAGGCTATCATTTATTTTGACCTTCACAACTCGTATTTTGTAATCCTATAGTTTTTCCATTGAAGATTAAAGAAAGCTCTCGAATCCCCTAAATCATGGACGTAGGTCAAGTTGACCGAACCACATTAAATCTTCATGTCATTCTTTATTCTTATTGTCTCTTTTCTCATTCATATTATATTGTAGATATTTTATTCCGCACTAATCAAACACATCCACCCTGTTTCACAACAGATGCCATGTGTATTGGCAGCTTTTTGGCAATGTTTGCTCCATATAAAATGTAGGAGAGACCACTTGATCAGATTGATGATTTTGTGTTGTGGTTGCTTCAATTTTTACAGTTGCAGCAAACTTCTTCTGGTTTTATTTCCAATCTACAGGATACCCATGATTCTTGAAGCATATTTCAAAGTTGTGTCGAGGGATCTTGCAGTGTGTACATTAATAGTGTGCTCCTCTTTTTGCTTTTAACTAATAGGTTTGCCTCTATTGGTATTAAATTGTGGCTTATGTGAGTTGTAATTGTTGCTTCTATTGTTAGGATAGTAGTGCTTGTTTGCTGCAAATGTCACCAGATCTGCTCCTTGATTGTTTATAGCACTCAGTTCTTTGTGCTTTTGTTCTAACATTAACAACCTATAAGCTTGTGTGAGAGGTGGCAGGCTTTCCATCATGAGTATGTGGGATCTAACTTGTTGATAAGCTTCTTTGAGCTTCATCAGTAAATGATCTATGAACAAATCTTTAATCTTGTTGTGTTTTGAGAAGTTATTTGTAAGGTGTCAGGAACATTTTGGTGCACTTGCAATATGGTAAAGGAACAACCTCATCTAACTGATCCCATAACACTTTCATCTGAGTGAAAAATGTAGAAACATCATCCTTTTATTGATTCATATTAGATAACTCCTGTTGCAAAGAGTAGAGTTGAGCAACTAATGAATGGCCAAATCTCTCTTCTAACTCTTTCCAAAATTCTCTTGTTGTAGGTAAGTGTAGAACACTTTTCACAACTGTAGAACCTAAAGATCTCAAAATCCATCCACAAACCATGTTGTTTGCTCTTTCCCATGCTCTTGCTTCAATGTTAGTGGTAGGTTTAGGCAAACTTCCATCAATAAAACTCAATTCATTATTTGAAGATAAGATAATCATCATTACTCTTTTAATTTTCAATCGCTATATCCATCTCCATCAAAAACTGGAGTAACAAATTGTTGTGAAATGCTTTTAGAAGGATGCAAGTAATAAACTGAAGTAGGATTTTGAGTAGGTTCTAGTGTCACTTGTGAAGCAACTGGTGTGCTACTGTCACTAGATGCCATAGGATATTAATAATATCTCAAGAAACTTCACAGAATTAAGGTTCCTGGAAGTAGGTTTCAGATTATAGAAAAGAATCATATAAGAAATCAGAGAAGAGAATCAGAGAAAAATGAAGGTAAGGTGTTTGTTTTTTGAAAGAACCAAAATTCAATAGATGAACTCAGAGAAATGTGATCGAGGAAAATATCATATTAAGATCAGAGAAACAATGGAATATGATCAGAGAAATGATGTTTCAGATTGTATAGAAATCAATAAGAGAGAATCATGTCAATTATATGATTTCGGCAGGTTCACATAAAATCATATAAAGAAGCAAGAAGAAAAAAGAAAATTAGAGAAAATCAAAGTCTGAATCAATCTAACCAAAATTATTTTGAGTAGCAAGCTCTGGTACCATGAAAACTTTCATGAAACAAACTTCATAATCAAGATATTTACTTAGAACTTAAAGTGAGTAGAGAGAATCGTTAATAGAGAATGATGAGAGTTTTATTATTTCATGTGTTGTAATGAATACAATGAAGAGAGGAGATATATATACAAAGGTATGAGCTAATCTAGTAACTAACTAAGAAAAAAGAAAGTAAAAATATAAGCTAACAAACTTGTAACCGCTTTGGTTGACGTCGCATAGAAGAGATGATAAGCTAAGCTACTTATCATTCTTAGCTGATCATGTTTAGCTTGATTCTAGCTTATATATTCATCAAGGTCTAATGCCAGTCTCGTAGCAAAGTGTGTTTTTGATGCGGAAATATTCTATAATAATGGATAAAGAACATCCGTAAAAAATTTGCTACAGTTTTGTTTCCGTGGCAAACGTTTTTGCTGCGGATAGAAAAACATATTCCATAGCAAAAAATTTCTACGGTTTTTTTCTACCCCCATCTTGACCCACTTCCCCCATCAACCCATCGAAATGCTCTTAGTAGGAATCGAAACTGATACAAGACTGTGGAAAGTTGAGTAGTTCCCAACTGAGCTATACATGATTCACATACTCGTAGTTGACTTATGTTCTTTATATTTCTTCTAAGTATTACGCCGTCAATCGTATTTCGTAGCAAAAATTTGATACGGTTTAGTTGCCCATAGCAAATTTTGCAACGGATGTAAATTGAAAACCGTTGCAAATTGCAACGGAATTGTGTTCCGTTGCCAAGTTTGAAACGAAATACAGTTTTGTTGGAAATTTTGCTACGGATTTCTATCAAACACAAAAAAATCGTAGCAAAAATTCGTTTTCTTTTGTAGTGATGCTCCAAGAATGTGATGCAATCTTGGATGATCTTGAATGCTCAACAAAAGATGAAGTTACAGACGACTCTCCAAACAGAGAAATGTTTTAAACCATTGGACTAGGGAATTCAGTCTATCTGAAAAAACAACCATAGACAACATTTTGAGAAGTTTTGACGTATAGTATTATATTATAAAAGTAAGTTAAATGAAAAATCTATAAAGTAGAGTGTTGCCCCTTCTTGTCACTTAAAAAAAAAAATTCACTACTTTTTGAAGCTTAAGTTAGAATGATCTTATGATCTTATTAATATACAAACGTAATTTAGTATTTTTTGGAACGGATTTTCTATCCTATGCACCTAGTGCATAGATAATATACTTATTATCCACTTTTCTTTATTATCATTTTTCATAATAGAGCTACTTTAGGGGAATATATTTATTGTATACTCTATTTGTTTGTTACTTAAGTTCACTTTTCCTTATCTCTCCCCAATTTTTTTCAAAAAAGGCAATTCTCAACGGTACACTCCTAGAATTGGCTTCTCTTAGTGGTACCTTCCACCTTTTTGACTTCTTAATGATACACCTGTGGTTTAAAATCTTCCCTACCGTGATCATTCTGCTATATAAAAGGTTAATTAGGGTTAGTGGTTTGTGTTGTTTTGCGTGATTTGACTTTTTCAAGGTTAAGATGACGTTTTTTCGAAAAACGGACACCACTGTGCATCTTTTATGGGTAACAATTTCGAGAATCCCTATGAAATGAGTACTAATAAGCCGGATTTTCGAAAGAGATGGCTTTTTTGATAGCCGAAAAAGCCCCCTCGAAGTATGTACTCGAAAGCCCGATTCGTAGGTACCCGTTTTGCACAAATTATCGAAATCATTGCCCATTAAGGGTGCAAGGGGATGTCCATTTTTTGAAAAAACGCCATCTTCACCTTGAAAAAGCCAAAGCACGCAAAACGAGGCCAACCCCTAACCCTAATTAACCCTAAACTAACATTTTATTTAACGAAATGTTCATGGTGGGGAAGATTTTAAAGTACAAGTGTACCATTAAGAAGTCAAAAAGATAGAAGTGTACCAGTGAGAAAAGTCAATTCTAAGAGTGCGCCGTTAGGGATTTCCCTAAAAAACTTATTTTCTTCAACTGAACTATCAAATACGTTCAACATCAGAGCTCAAAAACAATTTACGTGCTAATAACAATTCCAAATTATTTTTTAATAAAAGGCAAATTTACAATCTTAACGTGACTTGGAGGTATAAAACAATTTACCCGCTAGCACTAACTAGATCCCAACTACAACTTTTGACTACGTTGTTCTTCCATTTCACTCATAAATTCATGAAGCAATTTCATATAATTTTTTGTATAAAAAAAACAAAAGCTTAGACAATGGAGGTATAATGTTTGGAATATTGGTTCCAAACCTTGTTTTCTTTTTGTTTTTTGTTGGAAATAGTTGGGATAATGATGATCATAGCTAGAGTTATTAATGCCAAAAAGACCAAAAATTCACAAGTACAAAACCATAATCAGTCACGCATAGTATCCAAAAATTATACCATAGTAAATATTGAGCCACAACAGTATACTAAATAGTTTAGATGAATAGGGTTTAAATATTAATATTCCGAAGAATTATTTTTCCTCTTCTTCGTAATTTTTTCGAAAAAATATATGTAATGAAAGTATGAAACAAGAGAAATAAAAACCTTCAACTGAATATAGCATGGTACCAGTAAAGGTAGCTGGAGAAATATTTGTGGGAGATGTAAGTTTCGGTGAGAAATTAAAAGTTCAGCAGATCTTGTAAATTAATTTTGTATCATAGTTTGACTTTACCCAAAAAAAAATTGCACCAACAGCATTAAACATAGGTAGACTGATAGGGGTGAGAATCAGTCTGTCATATTTGCGAACAGTTCAGGCTCAGCTCGGTCAAAGCTCAGCTCGTCGTGGCTCAGCTTGAGTTTGAGTTTGACTCGAGAGCATAACGAGCCGAGCTGAGTTATGCTAAGCTCAGCTTGAAAAGCTCGTGAACAAGCTTGATTATCCTTTTATATATTTAAATACTATATTATGTATGAATCTAAAGATATATTTGTTCTAAATAATACACAATAATAAGCTAATAGCTTTAATGTTTAATATAAATTAATAAGATAAAATATTTATTGATAAATAATAAAGTAGACAAATAAACTAAGAATAATAATAGGTTAAGCTTGTTCATGAACAGCTCAACAACCGTCTCGTCCGCTTGTCAACGCATAGTCAAAGCTCGGCTCGATAACGGCGCTGTTCGTTAAGTTTTGAACTCGGCTCCAGTTCGAATAAACTTAAATGAACACTAGCCGAGCTAAGTAGAGTTCGGTCTCGATTCGTTCGATAACTTCCCCTAGGTAGACAGTTGGTTGTATTGTTCTCCAACTCACGTTTAAGATTTGTTTTGCATTTTAGTTTTCTTTTTAAATAATGTGGAATTGTTATTAGTAGGTAAATTGTTTTTGAGCTTTGATGTTGAACGTAATGGAACTTTTAGTTGAAGAAAATACTCATTTTTTTCTTTTCTAAGTTGGAGGTGAGGAGATATTATGAAGACCTCTAAAGATGGAGAGAGATAAGGGAAATATATCTTAAGTAACAAACAAGTAGAGTAAACAATAGATATTACCCTATAATAGTTTTATTATAATAAGAAAAGTGGATGTTAAGAATATTAGCCTATGCACTAGGTGCATAGGATAGAAAAACCGTTTTTGGAAAGCATTGTGAAGTCAGGAAATCCTAAATTCTACTCCCACATTAATCCCACCAAAAGTCATTTAAAAATTACTCAAAATTTTAAAAAACGTATTTGAAAAAAAAATCAAAGAAACTGAAAAAGAAGAAGAAAAGAGAAAAAAGGACACCTACAAATGACAAAAGATAACTGCTATAAAAAAAACACAAAAGGAAAATAAATAGCATAAAAAAATAAAAACAAAACAAAAAAACCATCTAACTACAAAAAGTATCTAATTGAAAAAAAACAGAATAATCTTTCTTTCGAAAACATAAGAATAAAAAGGGGAAAACAAAACGCCACCTACAAAGAAAGAGGTAACTGCTATCGGAATACATAAAGGGAAAAGATAAGAAAAAAACATAAAATAAAAACAAATTAGTAACTACCAAAAAAACAGTAACTACAAAACCTACAAATTAGTAACTAACAATTCCCAAGTCTTCCAATACGTTATCTACCCATTTTCACCATTTAAAACAAATATAAGCTAATCAATATTCAAGGTTGGTTATTTACTCTCCCATACACCAACACTATAAATTTTTCTTCTAGTTATTTATCTTTCATTTTCTTTTTGTTTTGTTTAATCTTTATACATAAAATTTAATTTATTTTTGGTTTTGTCATCCTTTGTTATGGAATCAATCTAATCACTTTCACTTTGTTTTAGATGTATCAGGAAATTACTTATCATTTTATGTCATCTTGAGTAATTCGATGATGTGAAGGCAAGATTCAATCGCTCCCAACAAAGGTATGTGATGGAATTTGTTGTATTGCATTTTAAAAAAGTTCCCTAACTAATTCTGCCAAAGTTTTGACGTTCAACAGCCTCCAAGTGATTCTTCTTTGTCGCATTGATATTATTTAATATTTAAGTGATTTGGTTTTGTGAAAGTAGCATATTATTTTGTAATGATATTGAATTTCTGTTTCACGCAGTAATAAATTTAAAACATATTCACTAACCAAAGATAAAATATCATGTGCAGTAGCACGGACAAAGAATAGTACTGAATGATCTCAAAGCAATTGTCATTTTTCTTATATGATTGATCGATCCATCAATCATGGATATCAAAACATGATAGTTCTTGCCAAATTTCCCACCTTTTTAAACGTTGGATTATGTTAATATCCAAAAAAAATCTTTAATTTTCTATCTAAATATAAGTGCATAACATCTTTTCCTCCATGTTTAAATGCACAAAATATTTATTTAACCCTAGGGATTCACTTAATAACAGCTTTTCATCTTTTCCAGCTAGAGTATAATGATTATTTATTTATATTTTATTTGTTTGCCAAATATTAGCAAAGATCTTTTGTAACAAAATGTGTGAAGATATCTAATTAATCATGAATATAATATTTAATTAGTGCAAAAAATTTGAAAGTGGTTATTTGTTATTATAGAAAATAAAAAGTTTATTTTAATGCGGACCTTAATATAAAATGCAAATAACTTATTTTAAATATATTATATGAATGCCAAATTTGAAATAAGATATTTTGTGATATCCAAATAACCTACAAAATATCAAGCGTGAATATTTGATTTTCCAACTGATCACATAAGAAAATGTAGAACGGTAATGGAGAATATTAGGATCGTGCATTTTGCTCGGAGTTTTGTTTGTCCATATGTAAATGTAACCTAAATGTTGTAATTATAATAAATAAATGGTTAAACCCTAATAATAATAGGATCATTCAGGCACTTTCTTCGATTTATCACCCCTCACTAAAAAGTCATGCACAGATATAAGAGGGCTTCTCTAGCATACCATACATATTCCCGTTGGAGAGGGTTAAAAGCTCCAATCTTCCATCGCAGACATGGCCATAAGTACCTTCAAAAAATAAGTTCCGTGTAATTTACAATTTTGCAAAGATAAAAAAAATCGACCAATGAAGTTCAATTTATATAGGGGATCGGATGTGAATTACATAACCATGCAATTTGAACAGCGACAATATTTGCAAAATATATGCAAATATACATGGATTGAGCAATAACTATCTTTTGAAGGGCAAGAGTCAACTTGTATGGTAAACATTATAATTTAAGCTATTGATTTACATGAATAATGTGTGAGTCAGAATAAGAATATTATAATATTATAAAAGATTGTATTATAAGTTCGCAGCGAGCGTTACAATAATCAAATCTCTAAAAAGATTGTTTAATATATATAAAGTATTTTACTTGCATTGGATGTTGTATTAGCAAAGATTGGCTTGCATCTAAATATATAATATTCGCGTGAATAAAATGCAAGTATGACATGTGTCCACTTAGCTATACTCAAAGGACATGTGTCCCACTTTGCAAAGATTTAACGACACGTGTCCCCTTTGATTTTGCTTTGGTAGTAGTTATAGATATAGATAGATAGATGGGTGGGTGAGAATAAGAATATTTCAAAAGTATAAAAGATTCTCTTATAAGTTCACATTACAGTGAGCGTGGCTTGCAATAAATAAATCTCTAAGAAGATTGTTCAATGTATTTAAAGTATTTTTATTGCATTTCGATGGTGGGCTAGCAAATATTGCATTGCATATAAATATAAAATATTGGCGTGAATAAAATACAAGCATAACATGCATCCACTTAGGGTCTATTCGGCAATATTAGATGTGCCCGTAGCTGTTAGAAGGTAGTTGCCATAAGTTTTCGTGTTTGGTAAAAGTAGCTGTTAGAATTGTAAAACTAATATATGATAGGATCGGAAAAAATGTAAGGAATAATCCAACCTTTGCGTTGACCGCTTCGAACACGTCAACCTTAGTTTATTCCATTAACAAGTAAACCTTATAATCACTTTTGCTTTTAACAAATTTTTTTACAGGTTACTATTAGTAACTTGTAGTTTCTCTTATTTTCCTTTTCTCTCTCCTCCTCCTTCCCCTCTATGACCATTTTTTATCCATAGTCTTAGTTAATGGATCTAACAGCTGAATAATGCCTACTAGCCCTCTTTCTTCCTTCCTAAATATCTTCCTATTACAGGTGCAAGCCAACAGATTTGAGAGGGCTTTCGCAGTCGTTCCCTCGCCCTAATAGCTTTCTCATCCAACATTCTCACAAGGGCAGAAACACATTCACGTTCACCCATCTCTCTCCTCGCTTTCGAGCAGAAACCGAGTTCATGAACAACTCCTGCAGCTGCAATTCTTACACGCAAAACCCCACAATTCAAAAATGTCAATAACCTCAATGGAAACCCCACCCAATAGCATTCTCCCTCGCTAGCGTCGTCCCCAAAGCCGATAACGTAATCAAACCAAAAATGCATTCTCCTCAATGAAATTCTCCTTAATTTTCGAGCAGACCATCATCAATTCTCCTTTCTCCACACTTCCTTAATTCTCCTTAATTCTCACAAGGGAAAAATTGCATTCTCCATAATTCTCCTTAATTTCAACCCCAGTCATCTCCCATCACCATCATCAATCAGGTAGACCACCTCCATCTCTGCTATGTTATCAGCACCATTTCTCAACACGTCCATCTCTGCTCTTTTTCATTGTTGTCTTAGCTTGCATTTTCCGCCATAATGTATGAAATCTTTTCTGTTCAAATTTGTTGATGAGATCGTCGAAGGTGAAGTCAAAGTAACGTCAAAGGAGAAGTCGTCGTTGTCGAGGAAGAAGTCAACAGAGAGGAGGTGGTCTTGGTCGAGAGGAGGGATTGAAAGTGGGTCTTCTTCCATCGATGAGATGAGGGTGCCAGTGAGGGTGGTGGTGTAAGTGTGGGCGTGGGTGTGGGGGTGGGTGTGGGTGTGGTTGTGTGGGTGAGGGTGAGGGTGAGGGTGAGGGTGTGGGTGTTTAGATTTTAGGGTGGGTGGGAGAGGGAGGGGGAGAGGTTTTTTTTCTTTATAAATATAAATTTTAAAATTTAAATAATCAATAAAAAAGTGACATGTGTTACTCTAATTGTTAAATAGGTTATAAGAGGTAAAAGCCGGTAAAAAACTTGTTAAAAACAAAAGTGATTACAAGGGTTACTTGTTAATGGAATAAACTAAGGTTGACTTGTTAAAAGCGGTCAACGCAAAGGTTGACTTATTCCTGACAAATTTTCCTAAATGATATTATATATTAATGAAATTAACTATAATAATATGATTAATTATATTTATGCAATGAATGGAACCAATAAACGCACTACAATATTTATCATCAAATAACAATTATAAGGAGTATCATGCTATTAGATAGTAGTATTCATATGCATTAATGAAAAATTACAATCATCAATTCCTTTAAAAAAGTGACTACCACCATCGATAATCAACACGACGTCCAAAATAAGTATCATATAAAATAACCTAATCTTGTTTCCTAGCATTCCATAGTAAACTGGCTATATGATCACGAATAATAGTCATTTTTCTAGAACCTCCCACCGTATTATTACCCTTGGATGAAGCACAAACATCGGGAAGTTCCAATGAAGGTATAAAATCAGGATGCTCCTCTAATACTCGAAAAAGGAATTTATTCTTATGTAGTTATGGAACACAAATGTAGCAACTATGATTCGTATTTGTGTTTGAACAGACTATATTGAGGCATTTTAATAAGTACTTTCCATCTTTGCTTCAGGACTCCGGTATATCTCTGAATACAACTTCGTAGGGATTAGTGCCAACGATTAAATGTTTCCTTATCATTTTGTGGTGGTATGTTTGCAAATTGTGATTTATGATACCTTAGCTTAGGATATGGTTCTAGATACCTTTTTCACTTTGGATAACCTTTATCCGCCAAGTAATACTTACTTGTATGAAATAAAGTAAAAGAAGCTTCTCAACTATAATCATAAAACCTAACTACATATCAAAAATAATAATTATTTCAACTACAACTGGATTATATACCTTCAGGTGGCTGGGGGAATTTCAACTCTGGATTTTCAATAGCATGAAGAAAAACACGGGTATCATGTGAACCTTCCCAACCCGCTGATATAAATGTAAAACACATGTCAAAATTGCATGCAGCCAAAACATTAAATGTGGGAATTCCATTCCTTCCTCTATAAGACATTTATAGAGCTTCGGGTGTGCATGTCGTTACATGTGTACCATCAATACATCCAATACAATCATGTTAAAAAATACTATATGTAAAACAAGTCTTTGATAATACACACATGAATCAAAGTTAGATAAAAACAACAATAACAATATATTATACCTTAAAAAAGGGCATATATCTTTTATCAATAGAGATTTTCGCAGACACACTTCTAAATAAAGTCTTATAATATCATGTGCAAGACACTTTACGTTGGGGATAGAAATCGATCTGATAACATCGTGAATTTCCCTACTGATTAAAGCACCAGAACGCTGAAAACGCTCACCAAATGCTCTATTTGAGACACCTTGTGCGATTGCATATAAAAATATGCCAACTTTCTTGAATATAGACATGTTACAATAACTGGATTTTAACCCATATTTAAGTACAAATCCTTACATAATTTGAGGAATAACTGGGGCTCCATCCTAAATGCATTCACACATCGAATAGGGTGATGACTCGATAATACTTCTTTCATCCACATCTCCCGGTTAAAATTGAAGTCATGCAAGGTTCCTTATGGATATACTTATAATAATAAGTAATTATTAATAACATTGTAGCTGTTATTAGAACCAAAATATTGCGCTTTCTTTTTTCATCAGAATCCATATTTACAGCGAACCTGTCAATTACAAAGTGAACCACAATTTTATCTATCATAAATAAAATTGTAAATTATCTAATATTAAAAATTGAACCACGTCTTCTTAAAACTAATACATGAAACTAATAATCCAAGAACTTTTTATTTCCTTAAATCAAATAACTAGATAAATCAGTAAATTATGAATAAGTCCTAAAATCGGTACACTACTTGTTTTTCTCACAATAAAAATATTCCAACCATTTTACTCGAGTTTCATCGTCCTCCATACTCAACAGAATTTCCCTCCTAGTTTTGTCCTCGATTTTCACTATGTTTTTGCAAATCAAGATGATCTGCCATAGGAATAGGGACTTGTATCGCTGTAGAAATTGTAGAAATAGATGAAAACGCTAACATTGGATGTACTGCTTTTAGTTATGAGTTTAAAACATTCTGTCATTTCACTAATTTCTTTCGCCAGCATTGCGGATCCCGCAGATTGCCTCCTTCCACGCTTCAATAGAGCAGCATTAGGTTTTGTGACATGTTGCTTTTGTACCTTTTTAGAAGTACGAGTGTTCGTGTTTGCACTTGTCATTTGTGAACAACTGGTACCACTTGCTTGTTCCACAAAAGTTTGCACAAAATTTTCATCGTTCAACAAGTCGCTAAATCGACCATCTTTAAAATAACCATCAAACCCGAGATTTTCTACATTTTCTTCTTCGTTATTTTCATTTTCAATTGTCAAGTCTTTAACGGGGTCTATTGAAGGTGCATAAACATTTTCTCCCATTGCAATTGAATCTCCATATAATTGTTCCCATTTATTTTTAAGAGCTAAACTGATACCCTTTTGTCAAAAAATTTTAAATCCTGGATTTTCCTACAAAAAGTATTAAATTTATATTATCTTGCTTTGGTCCTTAAAACAACTAATAATACCGTAGAAAAGAAGTAAAAACACTTGGATCTTTCTTTGCCCCCATTCATGCAAAGCATCAATTTTTCCTGAAACTGGATCTCAACCTAGACCTGTTTCTGATTATTTTAACTTTTTTCATTTAATCTAGTCTTTTCACATGGTACATATTTGTGCTTGCAACTATCTTTAATTATAAATGTTCGTACAGATCCTTTTTCATCATCCGACTGAATTTCTTTCAACTTAAAACATTGTGTACGACCATTTACTCTCATAAATTTAATACACACATCACGTAAAATTATTGTGTCCTCATCGGTCCACCTAAAGACCTCTTTCGTCCCTTCTTTGTTATTCGACGAAGTCATCTAACATAGACATATAGTACATAGAATCAAATTACTATGCTAAATATAAAGTTGCTGGTAAATAAGCATCTACAAAGAACAGTATACCAATAAGAAATAATCACTAATAGAGTACACACTAACTAAAGCATTATATTAGGACTAGCAACTATCCATTAGGAATCTAGACTGAATATGTATCCTCATTCAAACTTGCAACAAATGAACTCCAAGCAGGTAATGAAGGGTAATAAAATATCAATTACGAAAAATGTGTTAATGGTTATGTATTGTCAATGTGTTCTTGGTAATAAATATCAACTAAGCAGTTCCACTTACACCTTTACCTATAACAATACCCAAATAAAGGAGGACAAGTTTTTCAGAGCTGAACACCACAAGAAATGTAATTTTCCCAGTCCCATTCCTCTTGAACTGTCATTTGAATCCAATACCCTCCTCTCATATAATAATCCCTATGTAAAAATTTTGGTTGTTCATCTACCAAATTAACCCCCATTCCCAAGTTAGTTTTTTATTCCTCTAATTTAATCAATGTTTTCCATTTATTCTCTCTATTAATGCATTGCATAGCCCTTGAAGCCAAGGCATCAAAGCTTCCTCCAAGAGTGGAATCCCTTTTTCTCATTTTTTTTCTATTATTGAAGGGCGAAATATTAGAAAAGCACAAATGAAGTATTCTCACTCCTGAGTATAACATAAGCTAGAATATAATTGATAGAACTAAAAACAAATTAACAGGACTGAAAGGGCGAAATATTACTTCTATCTATACCTTTATTGATGCTTTAATTAATTCTGTTTTCTCTCGGTAGGTATATATTTCTTATTTGGGGGCAAAAGGGGGAGAGGGAGCAACAGATCCAAACAACAAGACTTTGATATCAAGATATAATCAGCTTTTCTGCTAAACGGCTAAAGTGAAGAAGATACTCCCGGAAACATAATTACAGGAGTTCTCAATTTCAGTCAATTAAAAATTTATAGACAAGAGAAAGCAAGATTAAACAAACCGGCCTTAAGAAACTTTAGAACTTTGGAAAATGTCACCGGGGCAATGAAGACGTTCTCAATCTCAGGAGAAATAGGTTGTAGGGGAAGTGAAGAAGAAATAGATTGCAAAGCAGTGGAGAGAATAGGTCGCATGAGAGCCTTTAGCAAGAGTTTGGCAAACTCTACCTCTACCTCTACCTCTAACAGCTACTCTGAACACTACTTTACCAAACACTCAAATTTATAGACTTGGGTGTGGACTAGGTCAAAACACTAACCTATACCTCTACCTCTACTTAGCTATACTCAAATGATATCTGTACCAATTTGCAAGGATTTAACGACATGTTTCCCCTTTGATTTTGCTTTATAGTTATAGATTGGATGGTGGGTTAGCAAAAATTGCATTACATCTAAATATATAATATTGTCGTGGATAAAATTCAAGCATAAAATGTGTCCACTTAGCTATAGATACTCAAATGACATATGTCTCACTTTGCAAGGATTTAACGACACATGTCCCTTTTGATTTTGTTTTAGTAGTAGTTATGATAGCATCACATTTACTTTAAATTTTTTTGCTCTACATACTTTTATTAGGGTTGTTCATTGCTATTCGATCCGTAAATTTAGACAAAAATCTCCAGATCACCTTTTTAACATTTCTGAACATCCAAAAATCGGATAATTTCGGATATCCGGATCAATATCTGATTCCAATCTAAAATGCCCAATCCGATCCGAAATCCGATATGTTTTTCTTAAATTAAGTAGATGTAAAATTTTTGATCGGAGAAATCGAATATCTAGCATATCCGATTTTTTTGAATTGTCGATTTCCTGATCCAAAATTTCAAATTGGATAATTTCAAATAAACACCCCTACTCTTTATAGTAAGTTAGTTGAGGTTCCTTTTTCACCATTTTTTTAAACTTTCTTAAGAATTGTGTTGAATGATTCGACCTACCATCCTTCATAATGCAAATAGAAAACAAAGAAGATTTACCAGAGTTATTTAGTTAGAAAACTAAAACTATAGTAGTATAATTAACATAAGGAATAACAAACAGTAACGTGTTTTAGTCTTATTTCACATTCTGTAAATTGTGATTATGATACCTTAACTTAGGATATGGTACTAGATACTCTTTTCGCTCTAGATAACCTTTATCCGCCAAGTAATACTTACCTGCATGAAAGAAAGTAAAATAAGCTTCTCAACTATAATCATAAAACCTAACTACATATCTAAAATAATAATTATTTCAACTATAAATTCATTTTACACCTTCAGGTAGTTGTGGGAATTTTAACTCTGGATTTTCAATGGCATGAAGAAAAACACGAGTATCATGTACTGAACCTTCCTAACCCGCTGATATAGATTTAAAACACATATCAAAATCACATGCAGCCAAAATATTATTAAATGTGGGAATTCCTTTCCTTCCTCTATAAGGCATTGTAGAGCTTCAGGTATGCATGTCGTTATATGTGTACCATCAATACATCCAATACAAGCATGTTAAAAAAAATATGTAAAACAAGTCTTAGATATACACACGTGAATCAAAGTTAGATAAAAACAACAATAACAATAGATTATACCTTAGAAATGGGCATATATCTTTTATAAGTAGACATTTTCGCAGACACACTTGTAAAATGTGGATCATAAGGTTTTATAATATCATGCTCAATACCCTTTATGTTCTTGGCTAGAAATCAATCTGAGAACATCATAAAAACGCTCAAAAAATGCTCTATTTGAGACACCATTTGCTATTGCATGTAAGATAGGATAAATTGCTTCTAATAATGCAACTTTTTGTTGATTCCTAAATAATAATACAACCTTTCGATTATTCTGGAATAATGCAAACTTTATACCCCATTTAATTTAAATAGGACAAAGCCGGATAAAATCAATTATAACTTGAATAATAGGTTTAGTGGGACACGTATCGGTTTATAATTGGTTCTAATAAACACATTTATTTAAAATTATCAAAAAAAAAAAAAGATTTAAAAAAAACTACCCCTCCCCTTAACCCCATCCTTACCCACAATCCCCACCCCACCTTCCCCCACCCAGAATCCCCGCCCCTCTCAAAGAGGAAAAATGTAATTTCGATGAGTTTCCGAAGATTTGATCGTATTTCTGAAGTTGTAGATCGGAAAAATGCCGTTACACGCGGATCTAGATAAGCAGATCGAGCAACTGATGTAATGTAAGCCGTTGTCGAAGGGAGAAGTGAAGACGCTATGTGATCAAACAAGAGCGATTTTGGTGGAGGAATGGAATGTGCAGCCGGTCAATTGTCCGGTCACCGTATGCGGCGATAATCATGGACAGTATTACGATCTCATTAGCTCTTTCGTATCGACGGAAACGCTCCTAATACCAATTATCTCAGTTTTTTTTTGAAATTAAACCTTTTTTCAGTTGGAGGTTTTCGTTTGGTTTCGAATTGGTTTATCATGATTTACGATCTGTTTTCTATTGTATGTTGGTTGTGGATTTGTCGAGGAGATAAGTGTGTTAGTAAAATGTGTGATGATTTTATCTTTGATTTTTGTCTTCTTGAATTGGTGGAATATTGCAATGGAATTGTTTTGCTGCATAAGCTGAAGGTAAGCAGAGAAAATAGAGGAGAATTATGTTTTCAGTTGGCTATTGGGAGGTGAAGGAGGGAGAAGAAGGGGAGAGGGCGTGGTTACTTATGGGTGGGGGTGGGGATTTTTTGGTTGGGGAAGGGGAGGGAGGAGGTGGCGGTGTAGGGGGAGGGGTTGGGGTGGTCGTTGGGGGTGGGGGGATTATTTATTTTTAATTATTTAAGTTTATATAATATACTTCCTCCGTTTCGCAATACTCGCAACATAAGAATAGTAGCCACTATTCATGAATCAATCTTATGTTATATTTTTTTACAAGTGTATAAGAAAAAACATAGTCAAGTGGGATCTTATTTGATTCGTCTTAATGCATACTATCATAATATCAACTTTTTATAATTTTTACTTATCAATAATTAGAGATATTAAGGTTCAAAGTATTGCATTGGATAGTGTGCAAACAAGAAACGTTGCGAGTATTGCGAAACGGAGGAAGTAATTTTTTTTTTTTGAGATGATATAATATATTAATTAGAATTATAAGTTACAATTAAAAATTTACTTTTTCTTCAGGTCACCGGTAATTTTTCTCATTTAAAATAAATGGGGTATAAAGGTTGCATTGTTTCAGAATAATCGAAAGGTTGCATTATTATTTGCGAATCGCCAAAATGTTGCATTATTAGAAATATTTTTTCCTATAAAATAAGCCAACTTTTTCGAATATAAACATGTTACAACTAGATTTCAACCCATATTTAAGGACAAGTCCTTACATAATTTGAGGAATGTCTGGGGCTCCATCATTCACACGGCGAATAGGGCAACTCGATGTAATACTTCTTTCATCCACATCTCCCCAGTTAAAATTGAAGTTATGCAAGGTTCCTTATGGATATACTTATAATCATAAGTAATTATTAATGACATTGTAGCTATTATTAGAACCAAAATCTTGTGCTTTCTTTCTTTATCAGAATCCATATTTACGGCGAACATGTCAATTACAAAGTGAACCACAATTTTATCTATCATAACTAAAAGGAAAAATTGTCAGAAAATACCAAGATTTTAACATTTTTTCAAAATAAATACCAAAGAGTTGCGAAATGTGAAATAAATACCAATAAGTTATGTTTTTCTTAAAAATTCATACCAACTAACAAATATCCGTCTATTTTTCCATCACTTTCTCACCCAAATTTCTAAGATGGAAAAATAGACGAATATTTGCTATTTGGTGTGGATTTCTAAGAAAAACATAACTTGTTGGTATTTATTCTACATTTCGCAACTCGTTGGTACTCCCTCCGTTCCCATTTGATGTTCTCATTTGGAATATGAGGAAAAACCTATGTAAATATAGGTGGATGAGAATCTTTTTAATTTTATATTGCATAAAGTGTACTTTGGTACTTTTTTGTTTTTGAAAAAGTAAAAAGAGAAAAAAAAGACCCTCTCCGTCCCATAATATAGTGCTTGTTTCTCATTTTTCACAAAATTAAGGTTAGACAAAACACCAATGATTGAAGTATTTGTGACAACAAAACAACAAATTTAAAGAGGTAAAGTAGGGAGAAAAGACAAATATAATAATGACAAGTACATAGAAAAGGGATATTTTAGAATAAAATACTTCGGGGGGACCATTTTTCAAGTACTTTATGAAGGTATGTTAGGAATTTAATACTTTTTAAAAATGGAAACAAGAAGAACATTTTCGGACACCCAAAATGGAATACAAGCACTATATTATGGGACGGAGGAAGTAGATGAATGAGAAATAAAAGATTCTAAAGTGGGTCATGTGTAGACAAAAAGTAAAAAAAGGTAGTAAATATTTGGTTATTAAAGGGTAAGATGGGAAAATAAATATTCTTATAATGGAAAAGATTCAAAGTGGGAAGAACTTTTTGAAACATCCCAAAAAGAAAAATGAAAACATCAAAAGAGAACGGATGAAGTATTTATTTTGCTGGTAAATAAGCATCTACAAAAAACAGCATACAAACAAAAAATAATTACTAATAGAGTACAGAAGTGAAGCATTATACTAGGACTAGCAACTATCCACTAAGAATCTAGACTGACTATGTATCCTCATTCAAACTTGCAGCAAATGCACTCCAAGTAGGTAATGAAGGGTAATAAAATATCAATTACGAAAAATGTGTTCTTGGTTATGTACTGCCAATGTATTCTTGGTAATAAAATATCCACTAAGCAGCTCTACCTACACCTTTACCTATAACAATATCCATAAAAAGGAGGAGAAATTTCTCAGAGCTGAACACCACAAGAACTATAATTTTCCGAGCCCCATTCCCCTTGAACAATAATTTAAATCCAGTGCGCTCCTCTCATATAATTATCCCTTTAAATGTAGAAATTGCAGTTGTCCATCTACCAAATCACCCCATTCCTAGGTTAGTTTTTGATTCCTCTAATTTAATCAATGTTTTCCATTTATTCTCTCTTTCAATGCATTGCATAGCCCTTGAAGCCAAAGGCATCCGATCTTCCTCCAAGAGTGAAATCCCTTTTCTCATTTTTTCTATTATTGGAGGGCGAAATATTAGAAAAGCTGAATTGAGGTATTCTCACTCCTAAGTATAACATAAGCTAGTATATAATTGATAGAACTGAAAACAAATTGACAGTTTTGAAAGGGCGAAATATTACTTCTGTCTCAACCTTTATTGATGCTTTAATTAATTCCATTTTCTCTCGGCAGGGATATATTTCTTATTTTTGGGGGGGGGGGGGGAGAGAAAGCAACAGACCCAAACAACAAGACTTTGATATCAATATATAATCAGCTTTTCCGCTAAACGGCTAAAGTGAAAAAGATTTGATTTCTCCCAGAAACATAATTACAGAAGTTCTCAATTTCAATCAATAAAAATTATTGACAGGAAAAAGCAAGAAAAAACAAACCTCAAGAAACTTTGTAACTTTGGAAAGTGTCGCCACGACAATGTAGAAGTTCTCAATTTCAGGAGAAATAGGATGCAAGGGCATTGAAGAAGAAATAGATTGCTGAGCGGTGAAGAGAGTAGGCCGCATGACAACCTTTAGCAAGAGTTTGGCAGAGTCTGTTGAGAGATTAATGGAGAGATATCACGATGATGAGGTTTTTTGTTGAATATTTTTTTTTGAACGTTGCTTTTTAGTTTTGAACGCTATGTTTCTTGACGTTTAACAAACTCTAATCTCTAAGAGCTACTCTAAACACTACTTCACCAAACACTTAAATTTATAAATTAGGGGTGTAGACTAGGTCAAAACACTAACCCTTACCTCTACCTCTACTTCCCGAACACGCCATTAACTATATTCAAATGACATATGTCCCACTTTGCAAGTATTTAACAACAAGATCCCCTTTCATTTTGCTTTAGTAGTAGTTATGATAGCATAGCATTACTTTAAAAAGTTTTTGTTCTAATTACTTTTATTAGGGTTGTTCATTGCTATTCGATCCGAAAATTTCGACAAAAATCTCCAGATCCCTTTGACATGTTTGAATATTCGAAAAATCAAATAATTTCGGATATCCGGATCAATATCCGATTCCAATCTAAAATGCTCAATTTGATCCGAAATCCGATATGTTTTCCTTAAATTAAATAAATTTTTGATCGGATAAATCAACATTTAGCATATCCGATTTTTTCGAATTGTCGATTTCCTGGTCCAAAATTTCAAATCGGGTAATTTGAAATAAACACCCTTACTCTTCATAGTAAGTTGCAGTTGAGGTTCCTTTTCACCATTTTTTTAAAACTTTCTTAAGAAGTGTGTTGAATGATTCGACCTGCTCCCTCTTTAACGGATTATTTGCAACGAGTAGACATTTTCTACTCACATTTTATATCAAATCGTTGCAAGTAATGTGTTACGAAGGGAGTACTATCCTTTATAATGCAAATAGAAAACAAAGAGAGGAAGTATAAGACAAGATTTACTAGAGTTATTTAGTTAGAAAAACTAAAGCTACAGTAGTATAATTAACATAATTAGGAATAATAAACATTAACGTGCTTTAGTCTTATTTTACATTCTGTATATATTACTTCCTCTGTTTCTAAATAAGTGACACACTTCTTGTTTTCACGTTTGCTAATACATTATTTTAAACATTAATATCTATAATTATCAATAAATAAAAATTATAAAAAGTTGATATTAAAAAAATTACATTGTGACGAATTTAACAAGATCCCATATAACTATATTTTTCATAAAATATAAATCACCAAAATAAATTAAAATCTAAATTGTGAATAGTAAACACTATTTAAATGTGTCACTTATTAGTAAAACTGAAGCTATAGTAGTATAATTCCCAAGTCAAATAAAGACATCAACGTGCCTCATTCTGACACCCTTTTTGCTTCTGGTTCGAGTGATATTTGCATGTGATCTTCCACTGTTTTTCGACTTAGTCAAAAATTTGGGCTGAGAGACCGAGAGTTGTTTAGAACAGACTACTCAATTGTTCAAAAACCGTTTGCTTATAATATCAGTTTAAATTTCAAGAAAAAGAATCATTCTCATGCATTATTATTCCACAATCTGTTGACTTAGGAGGTCAAGTGGTTCGGCCAATAGGTGTCGAGTATTTTGTACCTTATGCAACAAACGTTGACAGGCCTTTGCTTCTGACTTCTGACACACTCATAAATCATAATTCCTTCATCCCGAATTAGTTTGTTATAGGAAAACAGGAACCACGGAGTGATGGCCTGAAACCAACTAGCCCTGATTAATCTGGCCGTGACGAATGTAGCCAATTAGCCATGACCAACGAAGATGTTGGTTTGTATAAGGGACTATTGTTATGGACCGACATAAGAAAAGGATCTAATATCGATCGTATTGAAGGTTGGTGTGTGGTTTATATAGGACAATGAGCTCTTCTCTCCTTGAATTTGTTTTTGGAAAGTGCATTCCTATTGACCTATTGACTATTATCATATAACAGTAATAACACGATGTATCGACCTCTAATAAACTTATCTGAACTTATTTATTCTACTAAGGATTGAAGAAACCCTTTTTTACAAATATACACTTTACATTAGTTGTGCCATTTTAATTTGCAGCCCATTACCTAATTCAATGATAATTTAGAAATTTAATCATCGATAAATAGTACTTTAGGGAAATTGACAAAAATTATTTCGGCATTAAATCTTAGTACTACATCCGTTCCATAGGTATTGCAACCTTTGACATTTTGCACTATTCATACACTACCCTTTGACCCTCTTTTGTGATTTATACACAAGGATAAATATAGCCATGTGGGATCTTGTTAGATTCGTCTCGATATATGCTTAATTAAAATTTACTTTTTATAATTTTTACTTAAATAAAATTAGAGATATTAGCGTCTAAAGTAGTGCGTTGGGAGGCGTAAAACTCCCTATGTTGCAATACACATGGAACGGAGGTAGTATATATGACTATTAATTCTCGGTCAATGGAGTATATGCCAATAAGGACAACTATTATCCTCCCATGCATTAGAGAGCATATCAGTAGTATAATTAGACTCATATCATCATTCTGACTCCAGCTCCACAAGTCTAGAAAAAATGCCATCCCAAAATTCTACTCTCCTCCCTATTTTTCTTATACTAGTGTGTGCCATAGCAACAACTGTTTTATCAGTTACTAACTTGCAGGTTGAACTAGAAGCCTTAAAGGCCTTCAAGAAGTCCATCACCAAAGACCCTCTTCATACTCTCTCCAACTGGACTCCCACAAAACACCATTGCAACTGGACCGGCATTTCTTGTGACTCGTCTACAAGCAATGTTGTTGCAATATCCCTTGGAGAAAAACAGCTCGGAGGAAAACTCTCCGCTTCCCTCGGAAATCTTTTCCACCTCCAGGTACTTGATCTATCCTCTAATTTCTTCAACGGAAGCATCCCAGACAGTATTACAAACTGTACATCCTTACAGCAAATTGGGTTACTATCTAACAATCTCACAGGTAATATTCCATTCCACATTGGAAATTTAGCTTTCCTCCAAGTCTTTGCTGCCTTCAATAATAACTTAGAAGGTTCCATACCCATATCCATAGGAAAGTTGACAGCATTAGCTTATTTAAATCTCTTTCAGAACAAACTATCTGGACTAATACCACCTGAACTAGGGAACCTTAAAAATTTAACATACCTAAACTTAGGAAATAATTTCTTAACTGGAAGTATCCCGGACAGCATCACCAACTGCACATCCTTGGAACAACTTTCATTCAGGTATAACAATCTTACAGGAAAAATTCCATCTAACATTGGAGATTTAGCTTTCCTCCAAATATTCATTGCCTATTCCAATAGTTTAGAAGGTCCAATACCGAAATCCATTGGAAAATTGACAGCATTGACTCTTTTAGACCTTAGCGGAAATCAGTTATCTGAAACAATTCCACCCAGCATAGGGAACTTGACAAACCTACAAACACTTCAGCTCATGGAGAACAAATTTACAGGGAAAATACCACCTGAAATAGGCCGCTGCAAAAACCTCACTAGTCTCAGTTTGTACATGAACAACATAGAAGGCAGCATCCCTCCAGAGCTGGGTAACTTATTAAACCTGCAAGTTATAACACTATACAGAAATAAGTTAACTTCAAAAATCCCCAAATCTTTAGCCAACTGCACATACTTGACAACTTTAGACCTTTCATCGAATCAATTAAGCGGAAGCATACCTTCTGAGCTTGGTTCACTAGCATTCTTAGAAGTGTTGTATCTGCAGGTGAACAATTTGACTGGTCCCATTCCTTCTTCTTTAACCAATCTCACAAACCTACAATTATTCTCAGCAAGTGTGAATTCTCTCACAGGAGAAATACCATCTGACATTGGAAAACTTTCCAACTTAAAGAACATTAGCCTCAGCAATAATCTTCTGAGTGGCCCAGTCCCTAGTAGCATTACTAACTGTACGAAACTACTCTCTGTCAGCTTATCTTATAACGAGTTAACCGGGAAAATCCCACACGGTTTAAGGCGATTGTCGAACATCACATTTTTTTCGGTTGGAAACAATTTCATGTCTGGAAACATTCCAGATGACCTCTTTGACTGCTATAACATTGAAACTTTAGATTTGGCCATTAACGATTTTAGCGGGCCCCTGAAACCAAGAGTAGGAAATCTAAGTAAGTTAAGGAAGTTGCAACTTTCTCAGAACTCACTTACTGGGAAAATCCCACCAGAGATAGGTAACCTAAGGATGGTGATCAGCTTAAGGCTCGACACAAACAGGTTCACAGGAACAGTTCCTCTCGAGCTCTTTAAGCTCTCTCTCCTTCAAGCCCTTTCATTGAATGATAACGCACTCGAAGATGAAATTCCACAGGGGATATTTCAACTGAAGAAATTGAGCATTCTAAAGTTGCAAAATAATCAGTTTAGAGGTCCAATTGCGGAATCTTTTTCTGAACTCGAGCTTCTTTCAACTTTAGACTTAAGCAGAAACAATTTCAATGGATCCATTCCGAAAGCCATATTTAATCTAGGCCAGCTCACATCACTGGATCTCTCCAGCAACAATTTGACAGGGTCACTTCCAGGGACAGTTGCAGCAGGCATGAAAAGATCACTGATGTACCTGAACCTCTCTCACAATTTTCTGTCTGAAACAATTCCTGAAGATATTGGCACACTAGAGATGGCAGAAATCATCGACATCTCTAACAATGATTTATCAGGGACAGTTCCAGCCACGTTTAAGGACTGCAGAAGCTTGCTTGTTCTTGATATGTCAGGGAACGAACTCTCTGGCCCCCTTGGAGAAGTGTTCGCAAGCATGGAGTACCTCACAAGCTTGAACCTATCACAAAACGAACTCAGCGGTAAGATTCCAAATATTCTGGGAAATCTAAAACATCTCAGTGAGCTTAACCTTTCCTGGAATCACTTACAAGGTGAAATACCAGAAAATTTGAGTGGCCGCTCCAGCCTAAAATATCTGAACTTATCTTACAATCAACTTGATGGCCCTGTTCCGCAATCTGGTATATTTAAGAACCTGCCAGCATCTAGCTTAGCAGGAAACAAGGGTCTATGTGGAGCGAAATTCCTTGGTTTCTGTACCAAAAAGAGCCATGGCCGATCTTGGAACAGTTTGTCTGGCAAAGCACGGAGGATTATGATACCTGTAATTTGTACTTCATCACTTCTGTTGCTGCTTCTAGGAATCATGACTTACAAAAGATGGCAGAAGAAAAGGAACCTGGAAAGACGTGAGATGCATCGTGTGGATTACAATGCAGCATTGACCCTTCAGAGATTTGAGCCACAGGATATAGAAAAAGCAACTGATTTCTTTAGTGAAGACAATGTCATTGGCACCAGCAATCTAAGCACCGTGTACAAGGGAAGATTAGAAGATGGACAGATTGTAGCTATAAAAAAGTTGAATCTGCAGCACTTTGCAGCAGAATCTGACAAGTACTTTAACAGAGAAGCTAAGATACTAAGTCAGGTGAGGCATAAAAATCTGGTCAAAGTGATTGGTTATGCATGGGAGAGCAGGAAATTGAAGGCTTTAGTTCTTGAGTACATGGAGCATGGAAGTTTAGAACAGATCATCCATGATCCTTCAGTAGATCGCTCAAAATGGACATTGTCAAAGAGAATCGATGTTTGTATGTCGATTGCTGAGGCATTGGCTTATTTGCATTCAGATTATGATGTTCCGATAATTCACTGTGATTTGAAGCCTTCAAACATTCTCTTGGGCAGAGACTGGGAAGCTCATGTCAGTGACTTTGGAACAGCTCGAATGCTAGGTGTTCGCCTCGACAGTGGTGCCAGCGTTACTTCTGCCTCAGTATTTGAAGGCACAATTGGCTACATGGCACCAGGTAATATCTCTTTTCTTTGATTGTCTTTACAGTACATGATTTTCTGCCATTTCAACTAACCATTAGAAAACTAATAACAAAAAATCATGTTCTGCCGATTTTCCAGTACAAGTCAAACAAGAGTTTTCTTTTTTCTGGCAACCAATTTGAAAAGCACTCCAAACACAATCACAAGCCTGTAATTATATTTTCTAATAATTAATGGTGTTCAGTGAATGTGAACAATTTTAAGTTCTTAGAGAACTCAAAAAAATGTGTTAATCCTTTTTTGTGCTGCAATTCTTGTTCTCTTTTGATATTTCATTCAATAGAAAGCTACAAATGCTGGTATTGTACACAAAATGTAAAAAAAAAATTCTGGAAATGTTAGGATATTTAATTCATCCACTTAAGGGGAACAAAATGAACATGAAGTCCAACATGATAGATTGTTCGTGCACTCACTGCTCACAAGATTATCAGTTACAAGCCTAAGAACTATCTACTACGAACTGATATAAGCTACAAACTCGTAGTTGGGTTTCCGTAACTTGCTCAAAACCGATAAACACAATAAAGCTAAATGAAGTTTAATCCAAGGCTTCTTTCTGGATAGTTCATGTATCATTTGTCAAGGCTTATCTCTAGTATTGTTCGGGTGACATTTAACGGAAATATGTTGCGTTGCCAATGTATGGGATGAATCTCATCATTCTACCCTAAAAGTATTTCTTTTCTGCAGAATTTGCATATATGAGGACAGTGACGACGAAAGTGGATATATATAGTTTTGGTATTACAATCATGGAGTTCCTTACAAAACAAAGGCCAACAAGTCTTGCTGAAGAGGATGGATTAGCAGTGACCTTGAACCACATTGTAGAAAGGGCCATTACAGAAGATAAAGTAGTTGAGATTATAGACCCAGCTCTGGTTTCAAGCATTACTGAAGATCAAATAAAGAAAGCAGAAGAGCTTCTCAAAGTGGCCCTGTTCTGCACCTCGTCAGCTCCTGAACAACGACCTGATGCACAACCTCTGGTAATTTCGCTCAATAAACTTAACATGCAGCAAATTTGCCGACAATGACGACATTGCCCTCGTAGATTGTGGTGTGAAGAAATCAAGCACATTGTTATGGCAACGTGGGGGATTAAGGTTCAAAGATGGTTATTCATAAATCACAAGTCAACATTGCCTTTTCTTTAAATTGAAATTTAAATTGGCATGGCTGTATAGTGGGCTTGCTCTAGTATCCATTAAAAAAATATATATGATGAATGCTTTTCAAGCACGGAAACTCTCTTTAGGGTCAACGTTTTCCGTTTCCAGCACGTTTCCGTTTCGAAAACTTGACGAAACGTTTCCGAAACTCTAGTAAACATATGATAATGTTTTGTGAAAATTAAAAAACTTCCTCACATAACATCCATTTCTTTTCCTCTAAAATGACTAATTCTCTTATAAAAGAGGCATATTTTACATATATCAGTTCTCATTCTCTTATTTCCTCTTATAACATGTAGTTTCTCCAATTTTTTAATTTATATTCAGTTCCCCCACATTTCACTAAGTGTTCTCATTTTGATAAATATTGTTTCCCAGTTTCCACATTTTAGTTTCCCATTTCCGTGCAACCTATAGGTTGAAGATTATAGAAGAGTAGAGAAGTGAATTATGTTGTCTTTTCAATGATAATTACAAGAGCATATACTTAGGAGATAAGAGAGAAGTGAATTTTGTTGTCTTTTTCGTACTCTCCCCCATTGTCACTAAAAATGGTTATAATTGACCTTTGCAAATATTTTTCCACTTTTGATTTGAATTGAGAAAAAACAACTAAGGAGTCGGATTTTTTTGTAATGGGATAATACCACATATATTTAGGAAGTGATCAACAAAAAAAATATCGTACTTGTAACCGTCAATCCGTCATATGAGAGGCTATGAGATGACCATACATCACTATATAGAACATCGAGGGGACCATTCGTGGAGATTGAATTTTGATAAAATGGCATCTTACGGCTTTTACTGCAATCACAAGAGTTAAAATGAAAATGATTAGACTTTAGAACGGATAAATGAAAATATGAACTAATAAGCTATAATATATAGAGCAAGAGGGATCGCCTAAGCGGTGTTGCCAGCCGTTAGTAGAGAGAGAGCTAGTGCGGTGTGAACAGTGCGACGATGAGGATGCCATTTATAGATACTAGATTTAGTTGGTCCTTGGAGAAGTGATGCCCCCCATGAGAAGATCCTTCACATGAAAAGAATCAGGTAAGAAGGTGGTAGAGGAATTATTATCACGACAAAATTTAGATATAGAGATTATTTTTCGAGATACAGAAGGAACATGAAGAATATTTTTAACATGAAAATGAGTAGTAGGAGTAAGAAGAGATGTAAAACCAGTGTTAGCAATAGCTACACCCGAGCCATCTCCAATGATAAGTTCCTCAGTTCCTTCATATATATGGAGAATAAAGAGCAAGATTATCAAGATCATTAGTAAGATGGTTCGTTGCCCCACTGTCAAGAAGCCATCCATTTTGAGAGGTATTTGAAGAGGTGGAAGCATAAGCACGAGGTTGAGAGCGTTGTTGCGGTGGTGATGGCATAGTAGTGGCATGGGAGGAATTTGGAGGTGGGATTGCACTAGGACACTGTTGTTTGAAAATAGGGCATTGAGTAACATAATGGCCATGGACACAACACCATTGACACCGTCCTTGGTAGGGACGATGAGGACGAGTTTGAAAGGGTGAAGAGTGAGTTGGAGTAGGAAGGATACAAGTAGAATTAGGAGTGGAGTTGTACCAATTGTTTTTAAAGTTGTTCTTGGCAGCATAGTTAATCGTAGCGGGAAAGGGAGTAGTGTTGGTAGCCTTGTGTTTGATTGAATGTTCGCGATTAATGAGTTTTTCATGTAACTCATCAAACGATATAGTAGAGTCTTGACTGTGGACAACATTAATAACATTATCATAATCAGAGTCATTAAGTTGTTCAAGAGTTCTATCAACCATATCATCAGATTCCAACGGGCGACCAAGGGAAGAAAGTTGATCTGCACAATTTTTAAATTCTTGCATATACTCGGTGATGGACCGATTGCCTTTGGTGATATTCCGAAGATGTTCTTTAATCTGTTTGAGATGTCCTTTGGATGGATTGGCTTAGGTTTTAGCAAGAGTTTGCCAATCATCATATGTGGCATTGGATTAAGAAACGAGAGGGACAAGAGATGGAGATAGAGTTCCAACAAGGGCTCCAAGTATAAGCTTGTCTTGCCGAAACCATGTTGTATATGCTGGATTGGGTGATTGAGTTTTGCCTTCGGTGATGGTCTTGGAAGGAGCTGGATAAGAACCATCAATGAATTTATAGAGGTCATAACCCAGGAGTGTTGCCTCCAATTAAGTTTTCCGTGAGATGTAGTTAGTAGATGTGAGCTTAAGCATATGATGGAGAGAGATAAGTATGAAAGGTTTAGTAGGGTCATCACTGTTGGGAATGATAGGTTGGGAATCAGAAGGAGCCATGAGAAGAAAATAAAAATGTAGACTATAAGAAATGAAGATGCTGGGAGGGAGTTGGAAGAAAAAAAATATATAATTGGATCTAAGCTCTGATACCATTATAGAAGAGTAGAGAAGTGAATTTTATTGCCTTTTCAATGATAATTACAGGAGCATATATATACAAAGATGTGAGCCATAAGAGATCAACGTAATATTTTATCCTAGCATGATAATAGGAGTAAACTAACCTATTTGAGAAGGAAAATATTTACTTGATATTACAATGTAACAGTAGTTGACTAAATCACTTGATTGTAGCTAATTACAAGCATGATTTTAGGAATCAGTTTAGGCATGAGGATTATCTCTAACAGAAGAAAGTGTACATTATAATATATATGAGTGAGTTTTTCACTAAGGACAACAGAGATATTAAGATTGACTTTCAAATATGCCTCAAATGAACTGAAAAAACGTCATTCGTCAAATATGCATTATCTGACGTCAGATGAGTATCCAACCTTCATATTCACGTCTCTAGTAGACAGTTATTTCAGCAAATTCGTCACGACACAAAAAATAAGATATTAATCGTGATAAGATCCATACTTGAAGAGCATAAGGCAAAATCAGTTATTCACAAAAACCAGGCATATAATGGAAGTGTTTAAAAAGCGAAGTCAAATATTGTCACATTGAACAAAATAGTGAAATTGTAATAGCGAAGCAACCACCATTGAGTGAATGTTGAAGCTATGGCAATTGGTGGTAGCTCGAAGGGAAATGGCCAACAATCTAGGAGTGAGAGGGGTTGACAAATGATGCGGAATGATAGGAAGGCGAGAGTTGTTAGGGGGAAGTCGTTTGTTCCTCCATTGGTGTGGTCGGAAGATTATGATTCCGATTGCTCGATTCACGAACGTATTCATCAACAATCTGTGAATGCTAAAAAGGTTGCTGATGATGAACTCAATGAATGGATTGATTCAATCAAAAGGCTAGTGAAAGAGGTGAACATGTTTGAGAAGGAAGAGCAATGGAGCAAATCACTTTTTCATGGATTAAAGGACGAGGGCCTTAATCTTGAAGGTAAGTTCTCTTTTACGAATGATATGTGCTTAAAATTACCAGTGATGATGTGGTTGATGAAATTTATTTCTGGACATCTGCTATTGCTTGCTATGTTGTGGGTGCTAGACCTCCCTATTGTATGATTTGTGCGTTTTCTAGGAGAATGTGGGGTAGATTTAATATTGATCGTATTGTGTTGAGGCCAAATGGAATTTTCTTAGTTAGATTAAAATCAGTTTCAGACAAATTGAAGGCGCTTGAACTTGAACATATCATGTTTGATAATAGGCCAGTGGTATTGAAAGAATGGACTGTTGATCTCAATTTGGAATGTTTGAACACTAAGCTGGTACCTATTTGGGTGCAACTTCCGGGATTAAATCTCAAATATTGGGGTGCTAATACTCTGATGAAATTGACTAGTAGGATTGGAAAACCTATAAACTGATAAAAAAAACTGGAAAGGCTTGATGCTGCAAGGATCTGGTTGAGGTGAAGTTTGGAGTTGAGCTAGTTGAGAGTATTGTGTTTGAGAATGAATGTGGTGTTTTAATAACTCAGGTTATTGAGTATGAGTGGATGCCTATGAAATGTGATTAATGTGGTGGTTTAGGCCATAATGGTGAGGCTTGTAGAAAGAAGAAATTTGAAATTCCAATGGAGAAACAAAAAAGAAGAAAAAGCAGATCTAAGTGGTGAAAGCTGTTGCTTCATGCTCTGTTAATCAGGAAAATCAGGGTTCTTAGATAGGGATACAGGAAGGGAAATTAACTTGTAGAGTGATTGATCACCCTCTTGTGTCTCATGGTGTATCATCTGCTTAAGTTAATAATGAAGTTAATAAAGAAGCAGAGTTGGTTAGTTTGCATACTAATCTTGATGGTCAATGTGTGAGTGGAAATGGTGGGGCACCTCTTGTCTGGGGTGAATGTTATCATTCTGAATGGATAATGTTGGATTTTGGAATGTTAGGGGGCTGAATAGTCAATGGAATCATTTTGATCTTAGGAAATTCCTTCAAAATCAGAATGTTGGGCTATTTGTTTTTTTAGAAACTAGGGTGAAGGCCGGAAACTTTGTAAAGGTCTTCCCTAGAGTTTGTCCCAGTTGGTCTATTGTGACTAATTACTCTTCTCATTCTGGTGGTAGAATATGACTAATTTGGTTACCATCTTGTTTTACTATTGAATGTGAAAACTGTTACAGAACAAATGATTCATGTGGAGGTTGTTCATATTGCTTCTAGTTTACAGTTTTGTTTGAGTGTGATATATGGTCACAATGACAAAGAGAAGATAGGGGGTTTGTGGATGGAGCTTGTTCAGTGTAGTAGGGGTTTTTTGAGTAAGCCTTGGTTGGTGATGAGTATTTTAATAATGTTCTGAATCTGAATGAGAGAATTGGTCAACCTGTTCTTTTTAGTGAAGTGGAGGAGTCCAGGAAGTGTGTGGATAGATGTGGTCTGGGGGATGTTCTGATGACTGGACCATTTTTTTACCTGGTCTTATAAATAACGGGAGGATGGTTATGTTGCTACCAATATAGATAGAGTGTTGGTGAATGATGGTTGAGACGTTTGTTTTCCTTTCACTGAGGTTGCCTTCTTGCAAGAGGGTAAGTATGATCACTGCCCAAGTATTGTGAGGATGCATAAAGATATTTCTAAAAGCTCCAAACCTTTTAGATTCTTTAATAAGTGGTGTGATTCTGACAATTTTCAGAGTATAGTTGAGGAGAATTAGGAAGTGTCTTATAATGGTACTCCTATGTTTCAGTTAATTTCAAACTTGAAAATTTTGAAAAAGCCTTTCAGAGCTCTTAATAGACATGGATTTAATGATGTTGAAAATGTTGTTGAAGCTGCTATGGCTAAGCTTTGTTATATACAATTGAAACTAAAGAGAGGTGAAGTTACTACTATAGAGGAGTTGGCAGCTAGAGGGGATTACAACAGGTTGAATAAAGCTAGATTGAGTTTCCTTGCTCAAAAGGCTAAATCACACTGGTTGGCTGAAGGTAAGTGTAACTCCTCTTTCTTTCATGCACAATTGAGAAAGTGAAGGCTGCAGAATAGGAGTTTTCATATTGAAAATATGCATGGTGCCATCGTTCATGGTGAGTCTGCTATTGTTGAGGCCTTTGTGGAGTATTACCAGAATCTGCTTGGTAAGGAAGTTGTTCTAAATATGAGAATCAGGGCTAGTGTGATTAAATTGGGGCCTACTTTGAGCTCAGAGCAGAAAAATTTATTATGTATGAGTTTTCAAAAAGAGGAAGTGAAAGATGCTTTGTTTGATATTGGTAGCAACAAATCTCCTGGTCAAGATGGCTTCACTAGTTTGTTTATTAGACAACCATGGCATATTGTGGGTGATGATGTTACTAAGGCTGTTTTAGATTTTTTGAGAACTGGTAAATTGTTGAAACAAATTAATTATACTGCTCTTACCTTAATCCTTGAAATAGAACAGTCTACAACTGTTAAGCACTTTAGGCCTATAGCTTGTTGTATTGTTGTCTATAAGATTATTTCAAAGCTGTTATGTAATAGGCTCAAAATGGTATTACCATCTCTGATTAATGAAGCTCAGAGTGCTTTTGTGAGTGGTAGGGTGATTATTCAAAATATCTTAATTTGTCAGGATATGTTGAGAGGGTATAACAGGAAAAACTTGCCTTCTAGATGTACTATAAAGGTGGATATTCAGAAAGCTTATGATTCCATTGGTTTGGGATTTATACATGATATGTTGGTTGGTTTTGGCATTCCTTCTCAGTTTACAGGATGGGTGATGGAATGTATTACCTCCCCTATCTACTCTTTGTGTGTGAATGGTGGCATTTATGGATTCTTCAAAGGGGCATCTGGAATCAGACAGGGGGATCCTATTTCCCCACTTATCTTTGTGATTTGTATGGAGTACTTGTCAAGATTACTCAAGAAGATTGCTAGTAGGGATGAATTTTAGTTTCATTACAGATGCAAAAAACCACAAGTCAACCACTTGATCCTTGTTGATGATCTGATGTTGTTCTGCAAAGGTAACTTGAATTCAGTTATGCTTCTAATTCAGTCATTGAAATAATTTTGCGAGGTTTGTGGTTTGGTTGCTAATCCTGATAAAACTATTATTTATTTTGGTAATGTTGATGAGGGGATTCAACGGGAAATCATTGATATTTCTGGGTTTAGGAGGGGTATACTTCATGTGAGATATTTGGGGATCCCTCTGAGTTCGAAGAGGATTAATAAATATGATTGTGATGTTTTAATTGATAAAATGCTGGTGAAGATTGATGTTGGAGTTCTGGACATCTATCCTATGCTGGAAGGATTGTGTTAGTGAATGTTGTTCTAATGAGTCTTCACTCATATTGGGCTCAGATGGTTTTAATTCCAAAGATTTTTTTGCAAAGAATCACACAAATCTGTAGAGCTTTCCTTTGGGAAGGCAGGGTTTATTTATCTGAACCTCCTATGGTTGCTTGAGATTGGGTTTGCAAACCTAAAAGTCAGTGAGGTTTAGGGATCAGAAATTGTGTGAACTGGAATAATGCTGCACTTGGGAAATATGTTTGGTTTGTTGCTAATAGGATTGACATGATGTGGGTGAAATGGGTTCATCATGTGTATTTGAAAAATAGGAGTTGGTCGGATTATAAGCCCCCAAAGGATGTTGGTTGGAGTTGGAAGCATATTTGTTCTTTGAAAGAGAAGTTGAAGGATGTGTTTATGTCTCAGTGGCATAATAATTATTCAATTAAGGGTGGCTATAAATGGCTACAAAATGAGAGTGGCAATGTACCTTGGAAGAGGTGGGTTTGGAATAGGTCTAATGTACCAAAGCATTCTGTGGTTACTTGGATGGTGGCTCTTGGAAAACTGAGAACCAAAGGTCATTTATACAGGATTGGTGTAGATACTGATAATCTATGTATGATGTGTGGGTTGCATGAGGAGACTATTGAACATTGCTTTTTCAAGTGCTTCTTCAGTCAACAGTGTTATTTGAATATTTGCAATTGGCTGAAAATCAAAGCTTCTCCCCTTGATCAGATTGATAGATGTTGGAGGAAATGGTTAAGAAAATACAAAAGCAAGAGGAAGAGGGGCATTTGTGTAGTTGCTTTGGCTGCTCTTGTATATCATATTTGGCAATCTAGAAATTTAGCATTGTGGGAGAAGAGTCTTAAGAGGCCTGATGTTATAGTAAATTATATATGCACATTGTTTGTAATAGAGGTAGGCAACTGGTGAATGGAAAATGGAGTCAAGAGGAAGTTGCATGGCTTGAGAGGATTGCTACCATGAGCTAGGGGCGGTGATAGCTTGTGACTTCTCTTCTGTTATCAGTTCATGGTTTGCTGCAATTGTTTCTTTTTATCCTATGTGTTGACAGGTACTGATGAGGTAATTTAGCTGTTGTTCTCATTGAAGTATGAAAGTTGGTTGTGCAGGGTTGTTAGCATTGAGTTGCTGTAGTTATTTCCTTTCTTAGTCCTGTATGATGGTAGATGCTGCTGTGGTGGTGATACATGTGCTGCTGCTCTTCTTGAGATCTGTTGTGGTGATACAGGTGCAGATGCTGATGTTGGTGTATTTGTTGGTTACTGGCATTGATTCTGGTCTCAATCAAGTGTTGTTGTTGCTGTTTTTTTGCTGTTGTTATTATGCTGCTCTTAACTTCTCTTGTTTCTATTTGTATGCAACTAGCAATTGTAGAATGCTAATATGTTGTAGGGTTGTTGGTTGTGATTGTTTGATGGACTGAGTTTGTTTTCAGTTTAGTTTTTACTGCTGTTGTTTTGCTTGTTGTTAGGCAACAGCTGGTGTAGGTCGTTTCTTACTTGGTAAATGTTCAATGATAATCTTACCTTTTTACCAAACAAATAAAATGTTAAAGTTGTCTCTTCCTTGTTTTTTAACTTCTTTTTTATTTGTCGGTCAATATTTGCCAAAGTAGGAACATCCCTTCGAGTATGTGGGTGATTTCAATCTCTTTTCTTCAAAGAACTTATGTTAGACATGAACTATAAATCTACAACTCTTGAGTGTAGCTTTTGCGTTATTTCTTTTAGGCTTCGTTTGGTTTGGTTGGGGAAAAGAAATTTTTCGGGAAATTAAGTTCTCTACTATAAGGGGTGGAAAATAGTTATACCAATGGTGAAAAAACAGATTTCGATGATGTGCAAATCATCTTCTTCCCAACATGCAGAGAAAACTCATTTTCCTTCATTCCTCCCATCTATCCCATTTCTTTGTCATTCTTCCTTTATTTTTAATTTTTTAATAAGGAACCAAACAAAGCAATACTAATCTACAATTGAGTTTGCCTGAGAAAATAATAAACAGAGCCTTAATGTCTTCCAACTCTCCCAATATGGGATTTCTTTCAACTTCTAAAATGACAACTCTTCTAAGCTCATACCTTTGATCAATAAAGTTCTAATGGGTACAATTGTTATTTAATCAAGGAAAAAAAGGTAAATCACAATGAAATGGTATAAAAAAAAATGCAAGAGAATGGAGTTTTAAGAAACTATATACATGTATGATGCAAAACATTCTAAGTTCAAGGTTACACAATAATAATACAAAATCACCGTTAATTCTTGACCTAAAAGCATAAATGAGTCTCTACGAAATTCACACCAATGTTTTTCATTCTACAGAAAGCATTTCGACCTCTCCACGATAAGAGTAAGTGAATGAAGTGCTCATATCCCCTATTTTTTTAATCATAAGAACAAGTCTAGTATTTAAACTAGTAAAATAATATAACCATTTGTTATCATTTTTCGGAAATGAAAAGGCGACTTCAACAACATCTTCAATAGCCGTATTTCGAGCACCTTCATAAAAATGAAGGCAAATGCTAAATATGGATTTTTCCAAGTTATTTTGATCAGTTCCACCCAAAGACATGATAGCATTGATAAAGATTTCAAAACTCAATTGATATGGTACCTCTCCTTGCTCTAAATAGCTAGATTTATAGCCCAAGGAAACGCCGTGTACCATATATCTGTACAATCAGAATTAGTAAAATGCCTCCACTTTTTTCCATTGCTAAAAGGAAGTCCATATATCTCCCTTCCAAAACACAATTGAAACTTGATAGGTCAATCATCACCTCTCTCTTGCAAATCTCCCTTCCACCTAGTGTTCAAGGATCATTATTATTGAAATCACATATTCTATTTTTGTTTATTGGGGTTTTGGTCAGAGAATTTCAGAATCAGTTCATCAAAATGTCTTCCTTTGGGCCAATAATGCTCTTTCCTAGTGCAAGGTTTATCAGAAACCTTTGTACTACCCCAAGACACTATATGATTAAGATCAGTGGCGGATCTTAAATTTTTTTGTTTAGGGGCCGAATTTTTTAGGATATATGATTTATATAATTTGAATAAAATGTATACGTGACAAAATTAATATAATCCGATAAAAAAATTAACTCGATCCAAAATTGACCCAATTTCCAAATAACTCGAAATAAATTAACTCAAAGCGATTCCTACACCTAAATTAAATTAAACCAAACCGAAATCAAATCCAAATTTAATAGATATAAATTCGATTTGATTAAGATTTCTACATTGCTCAATATAACTCGATTAAAAATCGAATTTAATACGACATAAGCCGAATTGACCTTATATAATATAAACATGAAAAATCGAAACACTTTAGAGGTGATTCGTTTTAGTCCAAACAATCAAATTTCGACTAGACATCAAAAATCGAAAATTCGATCTAAATTTTATGTCGTGTTTGTACTAGGGGTCATGCCCCTGATGACCCCGAAGATCCTCCTCTGGCTAAGATGGCCTCAATGATTCAATTTCTCATTCTATCGTCCCGATTATGTAACTAAAAAAACTCTATCCTCAATGAGAATGTTTTCAGGCTTTAGTACTTCACCCATTTGTAGTTACACTATAAAAATTGCAAATTAAAAAACTCAAAATACAAAACTTTCACTATTAACTCACTAATACTGATATTGGCTTATTATCAAAAAAAATAAAAACAAAGAAAATAGAAATGTGTATCATAGAAAAGCTATTAATAGGCCATAGAAATAAGAGATGAACAAAAGAAAAACATTGACACATTTGGTAGAGAAACAACATAACAAGTAGCAACAACTAAAAACCTCAAAGATGAGGAGGAAGTAGCAAAGAAAATGGAACCAACAGGCGTGAGAAAAGAGGAAGAAATACAAGAAAATACAATATCAATATATTAATTTCTGAGATTAAGGTAAAAAGAATTAGAAAAAATTATTTTAAATAAGTCAATCTTTGGTCCATCTCTAATAATAAGTCAACCAAACAAAATCCCAGAATAAGTAAAGCTTGTAAAATCATCTTCCAAGATTAAGTCATGACCGATCGGTAACCTGTTTAATAAGTTAAATATAACATGTTTTGATATGTAATTGGTCAGACTTTTTTATAATAAATTAACTTTATTTAATTTCATTATAATAGTTTTTAACATAAGTAAACTTTTTTTTCAAACTAAACATATCCTTCTATCTCTCTCCTCCCTCCTAAACACCACCCTCCCCACATCCCACTCCCACCTCTCCACCACCTACTACTCCAAATACTGCCAACCTCTTGCCCCCAACTTATCTCATGATCCGACATCTTCGCCTTTTCTACTCGTAATCTTGTATCCTTCCTCCCCCAACGCAATCAATCTCATCACGTTATACTTCATTCACACACCTCAGCTCTCTCTGTTTCTCTCTCTTTCCTCGATCTCCCGCAACGTTATTGCTCAAATTCCATCTATAATTGAGATCTCTATTTATATTATTGAAAGGCCATTCTTACGGTTTCATGATGCATTTGATCTGATTAAATCCCCGATTTTTGTGATCAAATCAACATAGTAGGAGATGGATTGGTGGAGGAAGGGTGTATCGCTGACAACCTTGGATTTTTCAGGCGTAGTTAATAAGCTTCAAAAGAGTGTTATGATTATTGAGAAGAATTTGGATAATGCTCTTGGTTTAGAGAATACGCCAAGCTTCACCGATGAATTCGAGAGATGGTTGCGTTAAGTGGGGGGCTTATTCGAGTTACTTTTGTTTGGGCTTGCAGATTCAAAGGTTCAAGGATGGTTGGAGGAAGAGGAGACTGATTAATAGGAAGGGATTGATGTATGGGTGTATAATGAACAGGGGGAAGAGAGGAGGGTGAAGGAAGGTGGCTGGTGATGGCACCGCATTTAGGTGGCGAGATGGCAATCTAGGCTGACGTGCAAGGTCAGAGGGGGTGCGAAGGTTGGGTGGCTGTGCAGCGTTAGCAACTCAGGTTGTGAGCAACAAAGAGTATTGCGTTGGTGTTTTAATGGTGGCTGAAGGGAGGTGTTTAACCGGTGGTGGCAGAGGATATGAAGAAGGTGGGGAGGGAAGGCAACAAGGTTAAAGAGAAAATTAATTTAAGAAAAGCAAAATAAAATAGCATGACTTGTTTTATAAGTTGTAGGTTTTTTTAACTTGTTTAATTTCAAGTGAGCAACAAGGTTTACTTATTATGAGTTTCGAGTAGGTTAACTTATTATTAGAAGACAAAGCAAAGATTAGCTTATTGAAAACAATATTTCCAAAAAATTATACTTCAAACATATGACTTGATCAATACATGACCACTACTAGCAAAACAAACACTTAGCCCTTGTTTGGTTTGGGCTTTTTTTAGGCTGGAAACGGATTCAAATAACCATTAGCCTTACTAGATGTTTGGTTAGAGACTTTGGATAACAAATACCATTACCTGATGGAAACCCAATCATCTCCTTTGTTACTGCTCTAAACCCAGAGGTAACAGTTTCCCTTTCCACTCCTCAATCAAAAAACACGCACCTCTGTGACTCTTCTTCAGGCGACGATTCTCAGAGGCGATTCTCTCAGGCGATTCTCTCAGGCGATTCTCAAGCGATTCTCTCACCTCTGTGAGTTTTCTTTGCTTTCATTGTGTTCAAAATTTTGTTTTAAATTTTCGAATTTGTTCCTAATTGGTGAAATTTGTGCTCGACATCGTCGTACTTCTTGTAAGTCGTTGAATTTGTTGATTGAGCTTGTTAAATTGTTAGTTCATTTTATGATATTTTGTTGTTGTTAGTCTGCGGATTAGCACATTTTTAAATTGCAGTCATCGTACTCAATCGTTCGCCGTTGTTGAAAGTGTAATTTTGCTGGATTTTGTTTGAAATGTTTAGTTTACAAATTGTTGTATTAGTTTCGATTTTTTTAGGTTTTTCAGTCTCCGATTAATGTGATTTTGTTGTCTGGTATGTTTCTGTTCATATGCTGTATGAGTTGCAACTAATTGATGAATGTTATTGCAATAAGTTGTGGATCAAGTACTAGATAGAATCCAGTATATACAAACTTTTGTGTTGTTTAGGGAATGTTTGGTACTGATGATTATTATGATTATGATTATGCAGAAATGTTGAACCATTAGTAGTAGTATGTGTTTGTTGTGACCATGGATGATGATGATAATTATGTTCCTTCACACACGCAATAACGTTACTGCCACCATTACCATTGTAGCCTAAAGACCAGATCCCATCACCAAGTAAAATATAATAGGGCCTCCTTCAGGAAAACTACTATAATAGGGACAATAATAGTTTGAGAAACAACAAACTTAAGTTAAGCCACACAATTTTAATTTTTTGACTTTTTGTTTGTGGCTAAACAACCGTACCTGTCAAAACCAATAGTAAGAATTAGGGCTCTTTGGTGATTAGTAATTCTTTCGACTGACATAACTTTGTGATTAGTATATTAACCCAGTGCTTGACCATATAGTATTGGTAAGGTATATTTTTGATATCTTTATGTTAACTTTTTCTAATACCTAATATATTTTGGAATTACTTCTAGGTTTTTGAAATGGTTCGTCTAATGAAGAAAAGAAGGGCCAAACAACTTCAATTAGTTATTATCATGATTATTGTAGATTTTATGATGTTTCATGTTTGGCATTTGATGAGTGTTGCTACAATTAGTGGTGCTCAAATAAGAGAAAGAAAAAAGAATAGGAAATTGTTACGCTTGTTATTTTTGAGACGTTTGGTAAGGGAGAGTGATGTGGTATGCAAAAATCTACTTCGTGTCAATAGGCGTACGTTTAGTATCATTTGCGAAATGCTTAGAGATATTGGAGGGTTAAGTGGGACTAAAAATATGTCTCTTCAAGAGATAGTAGCTATGTTCTTATACACATTGGCGCACCACGAGAAAAATAGATCTATTGGAAGCCACTTCCTAAGAAGTGGAGAAACCGTGAGCCGAAAATTTTACTTGTTTCTAAAGAGTTTGCTTAAGTTTCATGAGCATTTACTTCACAAGCCCATAGCGATAACGGATGATTGTGAAGATGAAAGGTGGAAAACTTTCAAGGTATTAATTCCTAATTTGTGTACTTATTAATAGAATTCCCTTATATATGTGTGCAAATGAGTCATATCCTTTGTATTTTATCTTGTAGAATTGTTTATAAGCTTTAGATGGCACTTACATTAATGTGAGAGTTTCTTCGCAAGAAAAGGGAAAGTATAGAACAAGGAAAGACACAGTTGCTATGAATGTGTTAGCTGTTTGTGCACCTAATATGGAGTTCATTTATGTTCTTTCGGGGTGGGAAGGCTCGGCCCAAGATGTACGTGTCCTTCTCAACGCACTCTCTAGACCAAATGGTTTAAGGGTACCTCGAGGTTAGTCTAACCAATCTTATAAATGAATATAAAATGATATACTAGAGCCATAATTGCAAAAATTACCTTGTAATTCTTTTTTTTGACAAATGTAAAGGTAACTACTACTTGGTGGATGCGGGTTATACCAAATGCGAGGGATTTCTTGCTCCATATAGAGGGCAAAGATACCATCTAAAGGAGTGGACTGACCAACAACCCGAAAGCGCCGAAGAGTACTACAACATGAAACATGCTAGGGCGCGAAATGTTATTGAGAGGTGCTTTGGTCTGCTTAAAGGAATATGGAGTATACTTAGAAGTCCCTCATTTTTCCCCATCCAGACTCAGGGTCGAATAGTATTGGCTTGCTGCTTATTACATAACTTAATTAGAAGAGTTATGCCTACGGATGATATTGAGGAAGGAGAGATGATTCTCGATGATGATTCCGATGATGAAACCGAGTACATTACGAGTGTTGCAACTTCGGATCATTGGACCAATTATAGGAATACACTAGCACAAGATATGTTTAATGCTTGGAGGGCAAGAAATAGACATGTTCAATAGGACAAATGTAAGCAATTCATAAATATACATTATGGATTGATATTCACTGGGTTGTTTTTGCAATATACAACTGTAAGTTCATTATTTAGTGATTAGAGCTTGTGTGGGCAAGTAGTGTTACTGTTACCTGTATTATGCTTATCCATAAAAAAAACACTTTAATGCAAGATTGCAATATACTGAGGGTTATTTTATGCTGACTAGAGCTTCTGATTATATTTGTTTATGCTTACTTGATTATTCACAGGTTTTTTATGCCATATTTTGTGTGGGCAGCTAGTGTTTTATTCCTCGTGCCCGCTGCTTGCTGTTACTTTTTGGCTTGGGATAAACCTTCTGTCACTTTGGTTGTGCTGGTGCTACCTCTGTTTAGTTGCTCTCTTCAGTTGCTACCTCTATTTAGTTGCTCTCTTCAGTTTTATCTAGAGCTTTCTTCATATTTGGAGCTGGTGCCAGGGGATAACTTTGAAACATTATGTAATCAGTTACTGATCTGTAATATTCTTATCTGTAATCAGTTACCGTGATCTGTAATTCAGAGTTTGTTATCTCATGTTAAAGGTGAGATTACTTTGAAGCTTTATGTTTCTTCTAGGGAAGATGTTGGTGTTGAGACTAAACTGGTTATTAATTTCTCAAATGCTGCTAATTCCTCTATTTCACAATACAATACAATGTAAAGTTACTCACATAAGGCTCTCAACTTTTCCTTTTCTTGTTTTCTATATACAGAATGGAAGAACAAGGATCTAGTCGAGGTAGAGGTAAAAATAAAAGATTTTTGACATTTGAGGAAGATACGGCGCTTATAAAGTATCTACATGAGATGTCGTGCGATCCTAAATGGAAAGGCGAAGGTGGTTTCAAGAGCGGTTACATGAATAAGTTGGAAGAAATGATCAAATGGGTGCTACCTAACTGTGGTTTGAAGGCTGATCCACACATTGAGTCAAGGATTAAGCATTGGTCAGAGAAATATAGTGCAATGGCTGAGATGTTGTCTACTTCGGGCTTTGGGTGGGAAGCTGATAAAAAGATGTTACAAGTAGAAAATGTCGTGTTTGATGAATGGGCGAAGGTAAACATTCTAGCTTGCTTTAGTATAAACAAGATTGCAGTGCTTCTTAATACTTCACTCTTTTTCCTTACTTCATTGAAAAGTGATGATGATATCCATTCATATATTCTAGCTTCCCTTTTATGCTCTTTACTCTGCTATATTTTCCATGGCTTCAATCACTCAACAAGGTGAAGTTATCATCTTTTTCTATTTTCCAGCTTTTTAGTGTTATCAAGATAATAGTGTTGTCAAGATTTGATTTTTTGTCAAATTGAGAGCATACAAGATCATATATTAGATATCCCACTACATGTGCCAATGTTATTGATATAGCTATAATTTTTGTTGGGTCCTGATTATACATCTCTGTCTACCTAAATAATTGAGCTGGGAAATTTTGCTTGGTTGACTTGTATAGGTTGTTGTTCTCATATGAGATATGCAGTTTAAAAAATATTGAAACAAGATCATGATGGTGAAAGTGGAAGTGGGCATTCTAGTGGTGTTTAAGCTTAGGGCTCCTGCAAAGAAGAAAGATTTTATTGCTTTGTATGAAAATTGCATCCTGAACAAGTCCTGACGAACCAATTAAATACCTCAGTAGCTTTGGACAGGATATTCGGCTCTACTTAAGTTGCTATTTTATTGCCTAGCTGAGTCGAGAGAGCCTAATAATTCTCTGACTGTGAGGGTTGTATGTTTATGTACATTGCCTAGAATGCAAGATTGTTAGAACTTTGGATATCTTCAGTTTCAAGTTTGGTATCTGGAGAGTAAGACAGGATGATGTTTTTTGTTGTTGGAAAGCATCATGGATTCATGGGTTTTGCTGTAAGTACTTTAGGTAAGACACAAGGAGCTTGATATTGTAAATTTTTAGGGGCATTTAGTTTCGCTGGAAAACACAGTATGGACCAAACATTATTTCACAGCTTTTCTGTTAATTTGTTCAGTCGAGTTTATTTTATGCAAGGGATATTTTATAGTATGGTGATCTTTGAGTTCCAGAATGAATCAATTAAGTTGATGCAGTATTATTTCTCTGAATGTCAGAATGTGCATGTTCAGACATGAAAAGAAAAGAGTTCTGATCAACTATCAGTTACTGGGAACACAATTATCTGTGCTATAACCTAACTAGGCACTTTGTTCTCAATGAGGCTGGTGTTTGAGATTATGGGTTTATACTTTTTATACAACTAATGTTAATGTCCATAACAGTGGCTACTTTGATCTTATGTTCAATTTCAGATCTTGTGAACTGAAGTTATCACAATTATCAATATTGTATCGATTGCAAACAATATGACAGATTATGATCTTATGTTATCGTTGTTTGGTCTTATTTTAATGGTAGGTTCACAAGAAAGTAAAGAGATTATATGGAGTACCCTTTCCTCATTACGAGAAACTTGCCGAGATTTATGCTAAAGATAAAGCCACGGGAGACGTAAGTGAGTCATTTGTTGGGGCTATTGACATCATGAATGTTGAGTTCACAAGTAATCAAATGGTAATAGAGAGTGATGAAGATGATGTGAACTCTACCACTCATTCCACGCATTCCACTCATTCAACTCAATCACAAAAACGCCCCAAGAAGCAAGAGGTTGAAAATCCCCCATCAAAGAAAACAAAGGTGAAAGATTTGAAAGGAAAAGGGAAAGTGCAACACAAAGTAGATGATGTTGATGAGTTAGTAGCGTCTATTCAAAGGAATTCGGAAACATTTGGAAAAATATTTGTGGACATCAATGCAAATCTTGCAACTATGGCAAATGCATGGTCTAAAGTCGAAGAAAGGGAGCAAAAATTGGATGATAAAGTGAACAAGGTGTTGGAAGAAGTTATGAGGCTAGAAGGAATTTGTCCATCCGAGGCTTTGGAGGTAGCAACTATTTTAATCGCCGAAGAACACAAGCTTCGTATATTTTATCAAGCTCCATACAACTTGAGTATGTTCTAGATCTTCTAAAAAAATAGAATTTATGCTTGATTTCATGAATTGTAGTTGTGCTTGTACTTGCTTAACTTTGCTACATTTTGTGTTTTATAAACTTGGAAAATAGTCCATATGTTCTTCCCTTTTATGTCAAAAAAAGTTATTGTTGAATGCTTAGACTTTGTTATGACATTTTTTTAATAGTGAAAATAGTGCAAGGTTGAAATTAAAAGTTATTTTTTATTTTCATGAATTTGTGATTACATTGGTCATTAGATTGATGAAACTTGAAAATTAACTTGGATATTAGTCCTTATGTTCCTCTTGAAAGTTTGAAAATATAAGGTCAATGTTTCCCTTATTATATCTATACTCTTTTAAAAGCAAGGAGTTCCCTTTACTGTTGCTTATAAACAGTGAAAGGACAATTGTGCCCTTCTGCTTCCACGAAATAACTTTGTTGCCCTTACCAGCTGTGTCTTTGAACTCTTCGTTTCCCTTCTGCTTCCACACTCCACAGTCCATACTCATTCAACCTCTTTCATTCAACCTCAACATCCACCTTCTCCTCTCTCCTTTTATCTAATATCTAATACCCAGAAATATCGTGCCTGTCATGCCTCGCCTCCATTGTTATGGTTCTTTGAAGGTGTGACCTGCACATTTTCTCTCTCCTCTCGGAGTTAAATCGCTATGTACTGTCGTTGTACTTGGATCTTGGTAAGAGGCTATCTTTTCTCTCTTTAAATATCTTTTTTCGATTTTCATTTGATTATAGTTGTAACTTGTTTAAGAGCGAAATTTACCAAATTGCTTTTTTTCCTGAAGGTTGGGATGCATGTTGAGGAATTAGGGCTTCGATCTAGGTATTGAGGTTAGTTTTCCTCTCTCGTTCAATCTTTATTTTTTTCCATTGTCGTTTAATTTTTGACTTTTTGTGTTATAGGTGAACAAATTTGGGATTACTGTTGCGTTTAACATCGTCGGCAGCTGCAAACTTCCATTTCCCCTTTCCAACCATTTCTCTCTCTTCTCCGCTCAAATTCTCCTTCATCGCCGATCGTCGATCTATCCACGTCCCGGCCATTGCAACTCTGTTTCCGCACCATTGCACCGCTGTTTCTCTTTCTGGTATCCCCTTTCTCTTCTCCATTCATTTCCCATGTCTTTTTTCCTTTTTTTTTGTAGCTTAATTCTATAAACTTTTTTTGTGGAAAACATAGCAAATAATGTATGTATCATCGGTTTAATTTCCTTTTTCCTTTTCTTCTGTTTATTTTCGATTGCTGGACGTATTTTGATTTTTACAGAATTGGTTACAAGGTGATAATCGATGATTATATTATTAACAGTGGAAGCATATCATAATATATTCAAGTTTAATTCTAGGTTTTCAATTTAGCAAGGGGCAGCTGCACCCTCACTCCCATTCTTATAAATCGACACCACTTGCTTAACTGAATTTTCAAAGGGGATCAATTTAGCATTTCATGTTTGACTTCCTATTAATAAATTCCATACCTTCCTGCACTTGGAAATTTCAAGAACATCCATGAGTTGTAGAGCTAGACAATGAACACTGAATCTTGTAAGCAAACTCATGAATTTTCCTTCTTTAATTACTTGGGTCTATTGTTGAGAGTGAGGGACACCACTTGCATTTGTTGCCCATTGAAATTTTTGGTGTTTATTATCGTCATTACTGTCCTCCTAACTATATCTTCATGGAAGAAAATTCAAGAGCAACCCGGAGGTATCTGCTTTTTTCAATTTTATTTACTTTCTCTCATCGTTGTTTCTTTTATGAATTGATTTTTCTTCCATCTCCATTTGATATGTTTGTTTAAATCATCAACATTTTTCCTAAGATCATTCCAAAGTATTTTTTTTTTAGCTTTTTCGTTTTGGGTGCTTAATCATCTCTTACACGAACTTGATGCTAAAAACCAATCAATGTGTTCAATTTTCTAATAAGATCCAACTTTAGACTTTCATTTTTTGGATTAAAATGTGTACATATTAATTTAAGAAAGGAGGGTTGTAATGTTAATGGTTGATGATATATGATGCACAACTAATTTTGACAATGATACACCAAAGTTACTGTTGTTTATGGCCCAAGAGGGTGATCTCATGTCCCCTATGTGGTTTTTGGACCTTGAATGTTTGATTTGTTTGTCATTGAACTTCAGTTAAGAGTCATTTGGTTGGTTAGTTTTATAGTATATCCCTAACCTTCTAAAGACAAGATCACTCTTACTATGTTTACCAATAGTATACTGAGTGCAGTAAAGCATGAAGTACATTGTGCTTCCCTTTTCCTTGCTATAAAAAAACAATAATATATAACACGATTTTTTCCGACAGGCTTATGCATGAAATTGGTGGTGTTGTTGTTTCTATCAGCCTGATTCAGGCTTCCTGAAGCTTTTATCAACCTAATTTAGGCTCCCTATACATATTTACTGTTTGCTCTTATTTCCGGAAAGATAACATAATTTCCTTGAACATATAGATAATGTTGCTTTTTATGTCTCTTGTTATATCTAAAACTTGTGGGTTACTGCTTGTTACAAATATCATTTCATATAAATAGTGTTGTTTTATGTATTATGTCTTATCTTATTGTATCCAAGAAGCAAATGTATTCATAGGGCCTGAACTAAGCACGCGTTGGTCATAATAGATCTACCCAAGCACAGTTTTCGAAACTTGATATTCGTGGAGCTCAAAACTATCTCCCGAAAAACTAGGTAAACTCTTGAAAGCTGTTTTTTTCATAACTTAACTCCTGTGACTAGGTACTATCAATTTTAAGAGTAAATGTTGTTGATGTGGGTCATTTCCAGGGTTAGTGAACCTTGCTGGTAGACTTCCTTGTGCATTTTTAAGTTGTAAGGCTGTGTGTTTTAGAGCTGCTGGTGGGCTTGACTTTAGTGGGGTTATGATGCTGCGATGACCTGCTGCTTGGGTTACGACCTGTTTGGTGCATTAATTGGCTTTTGTGTTGTGGTGTTGCTGCGGTAGGGGGCCTGGGAAGTGCGCAGACCTGATCAAACTGAATTGATCTCGTCCTTGCAGTTGCTCGTCAAATTTTAGAATGTCTTAACCTGTGTCCTTGCCCTGAAAAAAACTCTATCTACCTCAACCCTCATGTAACCATCAAAATTGACCGGCCAACCACCATTCAAAGCCGTAGTATAATAATACCAATAGCTCGTGTTTCCCCATAACCTTTTTGTAACCGTCAAGCAAATGCACCCTGTAGTTATATGGAACAGACTGATGGTGGAACAGGCAGAAAATGGTTTTAATATGTTGTTGCTTATTTCTCTTTTGCAGGTTAAGTTCAATGCTGACATGGAGCAGACTGAATTACATATGTGAAGAATGATGATTCTTGCAGGCTGAACTTTCCATCAACAATGGCAAGCCGGATTGAGAATGCACAACACTCTTTCGTCATGCTTTGCATCTTGTTTGGTTGCTTATGGCAGGATCGACGGTTGTTTATCTAGATTGTTTAAAGTTTGAATATGATCTGCACTTTTATTGCTTTGACATGTGCTCATAGTTGATTTCTTACACTCACTTCCTTTACTATTTGTATTCAGCTGCACAACTTGTAACCAATGGCGTTTTACCGTTGTTTATTTTTCTGAAAGATTTTTTTGATAGGTGCCCAAAACTTATAGTTCTGATGATTGATGGAAGACTAAAGAAGGAATACCAATGTGTAATTTTAATAGAATCATTATGCATTCAAGATATTGAACGTTTTACATGCTTCTATGAGGGAGTTTTTATATTATACAACTAATTAATATGAATTTTAGCAACTAAATAATAAAACATTGGGGGACCTCGCGCGTAGCGCGCGGGCCAACAACTAGTTTATGTCAAACAACAAGAAAGGGAAACAAGGTTAGTGTTTCCCTTACCATGCTTATACCAAACAAGTGGTAACCTTAAGCTTTGTCATTACCATTTCCCTCTCTTAACCCTTTCCTTTCCATTCCCTTTCCATCTTTCATACCAAACATGGGCTTAGTGTTAAGTTTATGTAATTCATTTCAATGAATTTACTAGTTTATTAATCTCAATAATTTCTTAAACTTCGGAATGAACACAAGTTCTAACACTCTTATCATTAAAATTAAGGAAAAATTCATACTATTAATCCCAACTACAGGTAGTCTTATATTAATCCCAACAATGAGTTATTATAATATTAACCGAACTACACGACTATCTTTTTAAAAAAACTTGATTGACTTACAGCTTGCTAAACCGCTATATAAAAAATTTCTTTTTTTTTGCCTTTTTCGACTAGGCACATCAGTCATCATCCACCTCTTAACACCACCTGCAGAGCTTATAACCACCTTACAATCAACCCCTAAATCTACCCTGTATGGTTGTACGTAACCCTTAGAACCACCTCCACCCTATACAACCCCTTACAATTGTCAAAGACCATTGTCATCGGCCTCTAAAAACAATCCCACACAACATGTGAACACCTCGGCACCAAGGCCACAACTACCCCACCATCCCTTAAAACACCCAAAGCCCACCCCAATGTGCCTGTCTACTGGGTCAGTGGTAAAGCATGTAATGTCCTGATATATTAATAGAGACAACTATCTTCGACACCAAACCTAATATATTTATAGAGACAACTATCTTCCACACCAAAACTAAATCATAACCTCTGTAGATCAACAATCTCCCACTAAACAAGTAGTTTACACCATAGAAACTACTATAATAGATAGCCTACCTCCTTTAAGCTGATAGGGCCCAAGAATAGAAAATGACAATAATATTTATGAATAAAGACAATAATATATAATCAAATGAATCGGGATATAGTCAGACTTTTGATTACTTTACATGAAACATACTTATTGGTTCTATTACTTCTATATTGAGACCACGAATAATCCAGATACAGATTATGATAGTTTACTGAGATTTGATGCTCCATGACAATTTTACTATACATCTACTCATTTCACAAATTATCATATATTCCTGTCTCCTTTATTTCATTCAAGAAGAAACAAAAAAAGGAAAGTAACTCCTGCCATACGGTGATGCCTGTGTTCTATACTAGTATAATCCAAGTTAAAGGAGTCCACAGGTTATAGAAGGGAAAGAGAGGGAATAACTACTATGACAACTAATTATTCACAATACTATATATAATTTATAAGAAGTTGTATTTTTTAATATTGACTATTATAACAGTATATGCATTTCTTCAATTTTATATAAAAGCAAATTCAATATTGAGACAACTTGGAAAACAATCCAAGTTATTGATGAGAACACTGCTAGCTTGAAATATAGCCTTTTTATATTCTACCAAAGAAAAAGGTTCAGCGTGGAACTTTAATAAATGGATTGGTGCTAATAGTCATGTAAATCACACATGTAAGAAATCTTCATGCACATTTTTCTCAATATGATAGACATGCACATCACAACATATTCCTGGACAAAGAATATAGAAAAAAAGAAAAGAAAAGAGCAATACTATCACCAAAAGGTTATTCATTAATATATTTATGTTTAAGTCATAAGTCAATGTCATTGTGGTCAAGCAGAGCATAATATGTCTAGAAATAATATAGCAAGAGAATGATCACAAAAAAGATTAATCAGGTCTTCATTAACTCTAGAGGGTATGTTAAAATAATTGAATTAAAACAAGCACACACCTAGATGAGATAAAAACAAGATAAAGGAAGATGTGCCAAGACTTTAACTAGTTTGACAGTAGATAGCACGCGCAATTGATGTTTTCCATTGTGCTAAAAATAGTTCTTGGTAATGTTAAAGAACCTTTCATGATGAGCCCTTAAATATACATTAAAAAAACCAATCAAATCACGATAGATTTAAAGGTTAAACCACGCAATTTTGAATCAATAACTTTGTATAGAGCTTGGATTTAAATGACCGACTACATAGAAAGAACCTAGTTCAATAAATATATCCATAGAGCTAAATAGAGAAAATATTAAAGAACCCCCTTCAACATCATCCCTTGATGAATTATAAAGGAATACAGTCCTAAAACAACACGACTTAATAACAAGCTATCTATAGAACATAAAGCTCAGTAAATAAGTTCCATTAACTAAAGGAAAGAATCATCCATATCACATCTATCGCTTTTATCATTCCACACTATCATCAAGAAGAGCACAATAGCATTGAAAGTCAAAGTCATCTAAAGCATTATGAAATTTAGTGATTGTAGACACTCTTGATCGGGATAATTTTCCTACATATAATTTGCAGTAACTGACTAAAAGATTGTCTGTGTAAATACCATAAACATTCTAGCAGGCCGTAACTAAGATTTTGGAGGCCTAGGGCGGAATTAAAATTTGGGCCCCGACTAACAAGCATTAATTTAATTATTTTATTAGTTACTCCCTCCGTCCCATAATAGAGTGCTTGTTTCTCATTTTTTTCACAAAAATTAAGGTTAGACAAAACACCAATGATTGAAATACTTGTGACAACAAAACAACACATTTAAAGAGGTAAAGTAGGGAGAAAAGACAAATATAATAATGACAAGTACATAGAAAATGGATATTTTAGAGTAAAATACTTTGGGGGGACCATTTTTCAAGTACTTTATGAGGATATGTTAGAAATTTAGTACCTTTTAAAAATTGAAAACAAGAAGAACATTTTGGGACACCCAAATGGAATACAAGCATTATATTATGGGACGGAGGGAGTAAAAGGTTATGGAAAAAATACGAAATAAATTACTTCACTGTGGTTCTCGTAAAATCATTGCAACACTATGGTTACATTTAATATTTTAGATACTCTTATTACTGAAAACTAAATAAAATGGAAATTATAAATAGACAAAACCCTAACACGGGCACTGCCTGACACTACTACAAAAATGCCCTTGGAAACCGGTCAAAAATGGCCTTAGAAACCACACCCCAACCGGTTTACATCTAAGAGGTGTCAGAGGTTGAGAGACCAAACCAAAAACCGGTTTCAGAAATAAACTTATGAAACCGGTTATCTCTTTGCACGCGTGTCCTATGTCAGTTTTAATTTAATTAATAAAAAGACCTAAGAAACCAGTTTTTTCTCTCCACACGTGTCTTATCTCTAAATTTTAGGAAACCACCCTAACAGATAACCGGTTTCTCAGATTTTTTTTTAACTTTTTTTTATTAAATATCTATATCTGCTATCTCCACGCCCACGTGTCCCTTTCTTCCGATCTTGCCTGCTTGCTATATATACGTCTCATATAGCTGTGATGCCTTATATTCAAAGCCATCAATTTTTTACTTATAAATACAACCTGCTTCCCGCTATACAGTGAATACTTGTGTGCAAATTAAATACAAACATCAATAAAGATTGAATCGTGTAATTCCAATTGATTAAATCCAGCTTCATGTCAAATGTATTGTGCTACATCGAAATCATAAAATAATTCCTAAAATAATAGTACTTGTATAATATCCAAAAAAATGATGCAAATTAGAGCTTTAATATCTAAAATCACTATTTTCTTAACATATATTCTAACTAACTCTCAATTGCTGTCATTGTCTTCTAATTCCTCATCACCATCTTGTGTTTGCCGAAAAAGATATGTAGCCCACATATCTCGCATCTCGTCAATCATCTTTTGTGAATAATTATCGGGAGCTCAGGAAAAGTACTACAAAACAAAGCCATGATAAAGAAATTAATTTGCACTCTACTAATATAATCAAACTACACAATTTATAATTAAACTAGCACAATTACAACTCCTCGTTTCCCCTCTGACACTGGTTTCTTTATGTTTTATGGTTCCATATCAGTTATCATCTTCCTTTATGTTTCTTTATTGCATATTTTGTTTCAAAAAGCTAAATGTGAACCAGCTAAGGCCTGATCAGGTCCATCAGTTTCTCAAGCAACCAGAGCCTTGCAAGCATCTTCTGTTTTTACGAATACAGTTTCTCAAACAACTTGCATACAATGACAATGCACAGCCAGAAAGCACAAGGCTCAGCATGTGCCCTTCAAAGCAACTTACGAATACTGTTCTCATAGCATGGAGTAGGAAACTGTATCTAGCATTAGTTTCAGATTTCAGAATTTGGTTTGATAATTGTGTAATAAGTGTTGTTGATTTCCAAGTTGAAACATCCGTTTTTCCATGTGCGGTTCATTCCCAAGAAGGGCGGAACTGGAACCCCTCGAAGGAACGAGATTGTGTTTCTTGCACCAACCGGTGAAGAGATCAAGAATAAGAGACAGTTGGACCAATATCTGAAATCCAATCCTGGTGGTCCTTCTTCCTTAGAGTTTGAATGGGGCACAAGTAAACTTGCTCTACTTTCTTTGCTTTTTAAACTTGAAAGATGCAATCAATGTCACTCAGTTGCTCTCAAAATAGGTGATACTCCACGTCATTCTGCTAGATTAAGCAGCAAACCAAAATCAACTGAAACACCTGAAAGTGGTTCCCCCAGGAAGAGACAGAAGAAATCAAGGTCGAAAAAGAAAGATGAGAAGGAAGAGACTGATGGAGGTGACTCTGCAAAAGATGAAGCACCTGCCGATAAGACAGAGGATGATAAGACTGAAGACGAAAAAGATGTGGGGATGGAAGAAGCAGAAGCAGCCAGAAATAACACTGAAGAGGGGAAAGCTGAGGAAGCTCGGGTGGATGCTGATTCTACTAAAACTTCTGTTGAGAATACTGAGGAGAAAGCTAATGAAGCTAAAGAACAGAAAGAAGCTGATAGGGTAGGTCTTCCTGATGAAAACCAAGCACAACCAGGGATAATCAAACCAGAAGAGGTGCTTAAACAGGAAAGTTCTCAAGTACCAGAAGAGAAAGAAGAGCAACACGAGGCAACTAAGGTGAAAACAGTACAAGAGACTCTACCTAGTCAAGGGGAAGACCGGCCTGAGGAATTTATACCAGAAGCTGTTGGAAAACCTTCTGATGCTAACTCTATCTTAAATAATTTAAACTGAATCTTTCTTTACTCTGAATAGTACTCTAATTTAGGATCTGGGGACATCCTAACTCTTTCTTTAAATAATGTATTTTTTTAATAAAGACAATACAATGCTAGTAAGCAACAATTAAGATGATCAATTACATGCTCAGTTACATAAACAACATATCTAAATTAAATAGCAGTAGATGCTCAGTTACAGTAGATGAGAAACTAAGTAGCAATAGATAAGAAATTAGATATACAGTTTCAGAATCATAAACTGGTGACTGTCGAAAAAATGGGTTATGTTGAAGCAGTGAAGGCATACAGAATATGAACAAAGGTGCTTACCGTGATTAAGTCATATAGTTCCTCCCGTAGGGACTGTGGAACATCTTTCCATTTCCTATAGGTGATACAGACTCGTTCTCGAACAACAACACCGACATAGCAGGAGAAAGTGAATCGGTATAAACCGCATGGAGTTCTACGAGTTGGATGCCACTCCAAAGGTAGTTTTGTCCCATTTTGAATAGCCTTCCCCACATTAGCAAGCACAGTACGACCCCTCTCGTCATCACGTCTCTCCTTTTCAGCCTCGGAATCATCATAATCTGAGGTTACATCGCCTCGAGAGGAGCATGCTTGTTGTCTCTTATTTGCCATATACCTACAAAAATTCAAATAAATAAGTTATTAAATATATATAGATATAATCGAAATGCCAAGCAACATAAATCAAACTTAACTTCACATTAAAACATGCAAAACAATTAAGTACTTAGTGAAATGAAAGTAAGTTAGAAAGCTAATTTAGATTTCCATCATGAAAGGTACGAACAATTATAACTAAAACATTATTGTTTACCTTTTCACTATTACAATAACATAAAATTCAAAACGAGAGAAAAGAAGTAAAAGAACATCAGCACACCTCAATTGTTTTCATGACGACGACGCTTCCGAGTCTTACCCTTATTAAGACTATCGTCAACCCAAGCGCCTTCCTTATGGTCATCACGTACATATGTCGATGAATCCTCGGTCTCATCGTCAAAGACAAGTTCATTATGTAAACTTTTACTTGATGAACTTTCTTCCAACTCAACATCCTCTTCATAATCATCAATGTCATGTCGAGATCTTGGTGTTATGACAATTGATCTCCTCTTATCGGCGGGATCAGTCACATAAAACACCTGTCTTGCTTGTCTAGCTAATATGTATGGATATTCCTTGTGACCAAGCTTTTGAAGGTTGAGCAAAGTGAACCCTAACTCATCAAAATTGACTCCGGCATGGGAATCAACCCAATTGCATCTAAAAACTGGTATTGAAAAACCAAAATAATGTAACTCACAGATCTCTTCAATGATCCCGTAGTATAGCAACTTACTAGACACGGGACGCTTGTCTTTAGCACTAGAAAAATGTATAGCCTCTGCTTCTACTGTTACCCCACTATTTTGCATAGTACTATTCTCATCCTGGCCCGAGGTGTAGAATGTGCAGCCATTGATGATGTATCCTGAATAAAAAGAAGCATTGAAATTGGGTCCGGAAGCTAAACTCTTCAATCGATCAGAGATACGATGTGATGAATCTTCAAGTTCTCTCATAATTTTATATTTCAACCAAGTGCTGAATGTCTTGTGATGTTCGCTTAGTATCGATTTCTCACTTGCTTTTCGATTGTGTTGCCTTAAGTAAGATTTGTGTTGATTCACATATGGAGCAACTTCATCCTCTTGAGCTAGAATATAGGTGTGGGCCATGTGCCACTCATTAGGATGCAAGTCAAGTTGCTTACAACCTAATGTCCCTTTTCCTTCCATCTTTCCACTATGTCGCGATGTTGGAAGCCCAATCGTCTTTGCATTCTGTAGATATTCACTACTCAATTCAACAACATCTTCACAAAGGACGCGCTCCGCAATACAAGCTTCGGGCCTAAAGTGATTCTTAACATATCCCTTATAAGTTTTCATTTGCCTTTCAAAAGGATATTGGTTTCTCGAATAGACAGGACCACAAAATCTTACCTCTCTCACTAAATGAATAGTCAAATGTATCATGACATCAAAAAAAGAGGGAGGGAAATACATCTCTAATTGGCACAAGGTGACCGCAATTGATTTTTCCAAAGAATCCAAGTCTTTAGGATCTATGACTTTGCTGTATATCGCATTGAAGAAAAGACACAATTTGGTAATAGCAAATCGAACATTTTTTGGCAAAACGGAACGAATGGCTACGGGTAGTAAGTGTTGCATCAGTACATGACAGTCATGGGACTTTAGCCCAACAAGCTTTAAATTTTCCATAGAAACAAGACTGCGAATATTTGAAGAATAACCCTCGGGGACCTTCACACCTACCAAACACTCACAAAATTCTCTCTTCTCTTTCTTCGACATTGTATACGCAGCCGGAGGTAAATATTTTCTATTGTTCTTTTCAACAACGTGGAGTTCTTGTCTGATCCCCATATCCTTTAAGTCACCTCTAGCATTTTCACCATCTTTTGTCTTTCCTGGGATATTCAATAATGTACCAACTAAGCTATCACACACATTCTTCTCAATATGCATTACATCTAAAGAATGTCTAACAAAGAGGTCTTTCCAATAAGGTAAGCGCCAAACTGAGAACATTTCTTATATCCGCGCTTAGGAAGTTTGGATCCATGGTTCTTTCCAAAGATAGTCTGGATGTCTTTGACTTTTTCAAACACCTCCTCACCTTTCAATACTCTAGGACGCCCCCTAAATTCTTGTTTTTCCATTAAACGCCTTTTTCAGCTTACGGTAATGATGATCACTCGGTAAAAAACGACGATGCCCGAGAAATATATCCTTTCTAGAATTCTTTAGCCATTGTCCTACCGTACCATCCTCACATATGGGACAAGGTTTTTCCTTTCACAGTATACCCAGAAAGATTACCATATGTCGGGAAATCCTGGATGGTCATGAATAACATTGCCCTTAGGTTAAACGTCTCCTTTCGATGTGCATCATACACTTCTACGCCTGTTTCCCATAACATTTTCAAATCATCAATAAGGGGTGCTAAGTACACATCAATGTCATTACCAGGTTGATGAGGGCCAGATATTAATAAAGAAAGCATCATATACTTCCTTTTCATGCTCAATGAAGGATTTAGGTTGTAGGTCACCAAAATTACTGGCCAAGTACTGTAAGTGGTGCTAAGGGACCGAAAGGGATTCATACCATCAGTAGATAACTCAAGACGTAGGTTCCGTTCTTCTTTAGCGAAATCTGAATATTTTGTATCAAGGAACCTCCATTGCGGGAGTCGGCATGATGCCTAAGTTTTCCATCCTTAATACGACTTTCACCATCAAAATGCCATGTCAACTTCTCCGCATCTCCCGCATTCGAAAAAAGACGTTTAAACTTTGGTATAATAGGAAAATACCACAAACCTTAGCCGGCACTCCTCCTTCTTCTTGTATCGTGAGGCATTGCAAATAGGACAATGATTTAAAGACTCACACTCATTACGATATAATATGCAATCATTAGGACAAGCATGAATTTTCTCATAAGACAAGCTCATTGTGCACAATATCTTTTTTTGCCTCATAGGTCGTACTTGGAAGGACATTATCAGACGGAAGCATATCTTTCACTAATTCAAGTAGTTCAGTAAAACCTGTGTCGCTCAAACCATGACTTGCCTTCAAATTGTATAACCTAAGTACACTTGACAATCTCGTATACTTTTTGGAACCCGAGTACAAAGGCTTTTCAGAATCGGCTAATAGTGTCTCAAATGTAGCGGGGTTTTCATCAAACTTATCCTGAGTTGCACGAAACATGTCCTCTAATCTATCACCCTCACAAATAGTAGAACTTTCACACCTACTATTCCTAGGAGTTTCTTCCTTAGTTTCACCATGCCAAATCCAACAAGTGTACGTTCTATCAAATGCCGATTTGCTCAAATGATTAAGTATCTCATCAACTCTTTTATGCAAAAAATTATGACACTTAAAACAAGGACAAGGTAACCTAGAACGACCCCCAGAATTCTTAACAGCAAAATTAATAAAGTCTTTTACTCCAGCTATATACTGTGGATCACCCGGTTTGACGTCGATATCCAACTTCGATCCATTTCTACAAAGCAACAATATAACATAAAAAAAAAAATCATATCATATTCACATTCGTGCTAAGGTACATAAAAGTCCATTCACAATCTTTGGGCCCTTATCACCCAACCTAACCCATCCTTGAACAATTAACCTCACTAGTGAATATAAACTTACTAATCAGTGTCAGAAAAATTCGGCAGCATTTCCCTATAGTTCTCCAAATACATGATGTAAATACCAATATTATTTACATATGTACCCAGAGAACATTATGGAAATTCAATACCCGAATATTTCCATCAAACTGCTTAGTAAGTATGTATTCATCCTAAGTAAAGTTAATTATTCAAGGACAGTCCCAAACTAGGGACTATTCGGAGTCTACTACTAATGAGTAAATACTGAACGGGTACTAGGTCAATAAAAATAGTATATATACAAGCTAACACACAAGTAACATGGATAATTAATAAAGGTCATTTACATGCTAACACATAAACAATATTAATTAAACACATGAGAAGAACTATGGACGCAGAAATTGACGCACCTAACGAAACCAGGAACAAAAAGTGACCCAACGTTCTAGCAACACCGCAAAAAGGCGACCCCTGAAAAGACAATTAGTCATGTCTTTTAGTAATAATTCAATATATTAATGCTCAAATATTTACATTGACAAGTGTGAATATTCAAAGTGTAATAATTAATAATATTACTTACTAGATTATAGTACATCCATAAACAGCTATATTTCAAAAGATAGGATAATATTAATCCTCCTACATCAATGGGGAATCGCGCTTGGCCGGTTGATTAACTGAACATGGCAAATTATTATAGGACTAAAAATCTTTATGGCCTAAACAAAGACAAAATTCCCATTCACATAATGCAAGGGCAAGGCCTATTTGTAAGTTGTAATAAGTTCTAACGGTTTATATGAACCTTTCTACCATATTACGTATTGACAATATCTCAAGACTGATGGACTGAATGAGGAGATTAATAAATTGAAATGGCAGTCAGAACGATCGGACAATTGCAACCCAAAATATTGCATCTTTGAGTAAAGAAAAAACTCACTAGTGTATTTCATTACAAATAAGGTCTCTACAATTGGGTACTTGACAAATAAATTGAATTCGAGATTAGGTAAAGAAAAATCTACCGCAAAGAATATACCAGTTTGCAGTGAAATAGCCTTTTATTGATCTGAAAAGATGATGAAATTCATTATTCATTAATACCCATTATTTTTAATCTAGCATAGATAAGATAACATTAAATGTCGTAAACAAAAGCACGAAAAACACGAAAAAACCAGGAGAAATATACGAACTTGGATTATTACGATGATCTTCTGGGTTTGATGCCGCAGCAACTGAGTGGAATTATTCACAGAAAATGAAGCACAAACCAAATTACGACTAAAATTTATCCTCAATTCACAGATAAAAACGTAATTATGATTCGAATTGTGCTTGATGGATAAAATAGATTAAGAGTTCAGTTATCTTTCCCCTGTTACGCGTCGTTCAAGCTCCCCTCTGAGAATACTCAACAATTCGAAATTCTCCCTCAATTGTCGAATACGGTTGAATGCTTGGAATTGATAACGGCGTTTCAACTCCGGTGGTGGATTGCTGTTGTGTACAGGGCGCTAGAGAGAGTGAAAGGAAGTGGCAATGTAACAGTTGCTCTTTTGACGCTTTTCTTAGGTTTTGTTGGTTTTTTTTTTTTACTTTATTTATTAAGAGAAGATAGCTTTTAGGCGGAAAAAATATTAAATAATAATAAAAGTATATCTAAGAAACCAGTGCGAGCTCCAACACGTGTCTTATTGTTTTTAGTAGGAAATTTTGGTTTGCCGCCTTGTATCTGTGAGACCAGGATAAGGTGACAATGGTTTCAAAATGTGAGAAACCACTTATTTAACTAAACACGTGCCATATGTTTGGTTCTTTTGACGTTTTTTGTAGTAGTGTGAGTTAGAAACTAGTATATATTCAAAGAGAATAATTTCGTGAGCATACGCCGCCACCACGTAAGAGATTTGGAATTTTTATATTTTATTAAATAAAGAGTGTGTAAAAGATAGAATTTAGTTTTAAATAACTAGTTGTGTATAATTTATTTGCTAAAATACATATTAATTTTATTGTATCATATATTTAGGGTGAAATAAAATACAAAGCCTAAGGAAGACCCTTGTAGCTTCATTTTGTGTACTTGTGTGTTGTTTATAAACCCGAATATAATGGAGCCATAGAAGATTTGAACCAAGCTACGAGTATAGTAATTTTTCCGGCGGCAATGTAAGCATAACATGCACGTTGCATAATGTCATTGACAATTACTCTGATAGGTACTCGTATATTGCAATGCAGATGATACTTTGGTATGCTATAATTAATTATTGGGTGAGGTCCTCTGACCAAGTGTAGCACCCCTCCCCCACATCTCCCCGACGCATAGACGTCGCTCTTCGAGCCCTAGCATAGCCTGTCTGAGGTGCTCGACGTGAATCATAAATTGTCAGATATTTTTTGCCTTGTAATGCTCTATGGTGGAACAAAGGATTTTTAATGTCACTGATGATCACAAAATCAAAGCTAAAAGCATCACATTTTGGGGGAACTTCTCTTCATCGCATTCTCGGGAGGCATATAGCTAGCGCCATACAAGTGAAAACCACTCATTATTGATATGATCAATAGTAAAAACATCACATTGTTTAAAGTGTTGTAATATTCATTTAAATTACAATTATGAAACTACTTACTAAGTTCCAACTATCCTACGTGTGTCAGCTTAATCTTCATTTCATACAAAAACCTTGTCATGCCAAACCAATTTCATCCTGTTTTGAGATCCCAGTGAATAATTCCCAACCTTGATGCCTTGTGGAGGTAGAGAATGCCTCAAATTATACCATTGATAATGTTGAAACATTTGTCCAAGGGAGAAATTCTCGCTTCTGTTCATCAAACGCGTACAATTAAGATATGTTTAGAGTAGTATATAACTAAAATCAAGGTTTCTATGCAAGCTGTAAGATTTCTGAAGCAAAGTCTATCCCCAATTTCAACTTTCACATACCCACGAATTTTTTACTTACAACACAAAATTTGGCCTTACAAAAAATATATGACAATCCATCAGCTCCTCTTGTGCCTTACTCCGGTGAATCACTCAAATATACTTTTACCTTTGAGAATGTCCATGTATTTCAAGTTCTTTAGTCAGACTTTCGTTTAATAACACATATCATACGAAATATATAAATCTAAAAGCATTATACCGATGAACATATATTTTATGACTCACGAAATAAAGCACATTGGACGAGGGTCGTAAGACCGACTCTCCATTGAATCTTCACATGACATTAAGGCGAGCATTCATTTCCTCTTTAGTTGTAACCATCATCTTTAGCTATCTATATCTTCCTGCCATTTCCCAAATTTCTCCTTGGGGATTTGGTATCAAACATTCAAACAAGAAGACATGTAAAATTAAGTGCGAATAATCAAAGTAACATTTGTGATCTAAAAGCATTATACCGATAAATATATTTTTTATGACTCACATAATAAAGCACATTGGACCAGGCTTGTAAAACCGACTCACAACCAAATGTAAAAGGATTAACCTAACAGCTAAGAACAAATCAATTGTTACTCATTTGTATTACAACATACATTGTCCATATAGTGCTTCCTCGCTTGATGAGTATCTTTCTCCTCCATGTTGATTAGTAATTTACTTTTCCCGTCCATAAGTACAGAATCTTGCACTTCCTTGCCATTTTCTTATGTAACTGTGAAAGTCCAAGGGTAAAAACTTGTTCTCTTGAAGAGGGAAAGATATTCGTCTGTGATAATAAGAACGCCACATGTTCATCCCTATTCCTCACCGTGCTCTTTCTTTTCACCCATCCATCCCCTTCCCTTCCCTTCCCTCCACTTTCATATTTCTTATTTTCTTTATCTTTTTATTAGAAACCAAATTAAAGAGGAAACTAAATTTAATGTAATTTCTCCTTGAAATTTGTTTTCATTCTGACCAAGCATAGTCTAAGATGCCGAATAGCAAACATTGCAAGTAATAATGTCATTGTAAAGAGGTAGTCGAAACTAAAACAATTCTAACAACAATTGGCAACAAGCATTTACTTGAGGCAATGTGATTGAAGTAAGCATCAAAACTACATCTTATTTACAATGGATCTCAACTCTGCACCACTTTTAAGCAACCTGAATGGAAGAGAAATGTATTAGACAGAAGTGTGCATTAGCTTATGGACGCATATGCATCAGCTTATTCATTTATTATTCCACAAATTTCCCAAATTTCAGAAAAAACGATTTGATATTACACCATAGCAATGAATCCAATGACTATTATTAGATAGTATCTCTACACAAATCAAAGAGCCAATCAAATTAACAGCTATACTAACATATCCCATTCCGGGATACACTAAAATTTACAAAGACATTATTGAAAGCAAAAGATGAATTTTAAGAGAATATGAAATGCACCTAACAACATATGACGATAGTGTCCGCAAAATCAAATGATTTATAACAAAAAATCCTCATTTTTATCAAATACTCTAACGGCTTTGTCTGGTAACAAGAATTCAAATCTAAATTACGAAAAATATAAAAGCCCTAAGTGTTATGTACTTCCGTCTCCCACTTCCAAGCCCTAATTTCGGAAAATTGAAAAACCTAGTATAAGTTTGGTAGATGAATTGCAAATCCATAGTTTATACAATCTGCAAAAAATAATGAAATAAGGGGATAATTATAAATGATGTAAATTGAAGTACCTACGCATTACTATTGACGTGCAAAGTGAAGACTGGAGGGATAAAGTCATAATCCTCCAAATTCTATACTAATAAATCAAAATCAATTCACAACCATTCCATCAAACAACCATACACAATCATCAAATCGTTAATTAAAAGTGGCAAAAAAAAAACAATGAGAAAGCATCAAAACTCATGAAACGACAATAATAGCAACAATCAGACACAAGATAGAATGTAATAAATTACCATGAGCGTAGAATTCGACGACAATAAAGTCACATTTAGCGATAGTGTCGGAGATATTCGAGGATCTAGAGTCAGAAAGAACTCCTTAGTCTCTTATGCATTGCAGAGATAGAAACGAACAAAGCGAGAAGAGAGATAGACTTTGCCATTTTCTTGAATTTCTCAACCCTAGAGCAGGAATTTATGGGTTTATAAGAGTAAGTAGGAAGTGACGGAGAAATGGAGGAGAGAAGAAGACAACAACAGCTGCGAAATATAGAAGAGAGAAGGAAGAAACAAGCAGTAAAGCAAAATAGGCCAGGGAAGCAGAACCGAGAAGCAAGCAGTAATCAAGGGAAATTCTCTTTGGTAGCCCCCTAATTTTTTGATTTCTCTCAAATGGTAACTTTTGTTTGGCATATTATCAGTGGTAGACCCTAATTAGTATTAAAATTAAAACTGTAGCAGTAATTAATGTTTAGCCGTTAAACTGTTGTTAGATTAGCCTTAAACTAGTTGACCCTAAATTAAATTAAACCCCTACCCTAACCCCCACTACCTAATTACTCCCTAATTCCAACCACCACTGAAAATCTGGAATGAACGTTCGAACTTTACACTCCTTGAATGGCCGAATTCATTGCTCAAATTCGACAAAAATCGTTGGAGTTTTGTTAAATTCGAATGAGGGTTTTTATTCGTCAACTTTTGAATTGCAAATTGATGTTGTAAATGGATGTTTTCGTTTTGAAATCAAGTAGTAATTATTCGAAAATTGCTGGGCGATTTCAGCCCATTTCACCGACCTCCCAAGGCGTTTTCTGGTTGCCACGGTGGAGCAAGTGCTGCGCGGCGTTGTCCCAAGTTGTCGCCGGTGTTTTTTATTGTTTTCCGGCGGTTTGGTACTGAGGGGTGGGTTAGTGTTGGGTGGTTGTGGCTGGGTTTGGTTTGGGTTGTGCGTGGGGGTCGTGGGTTAGGGTGAGGGTGGGTAGACTGGATTGAGGTGGGTTGTGGGTGGGGGGTCGTGGGGTGGCTGGGGGTGGGGTTGGGGGTGGGGGGTCGTGGGGTGGCAGGGTTTCGGGGTGGGGATGATGATGATGATGATGATGATAGGATGTTAATCATTTAAGTTAATGGTGGTTTTTACTTTAATTAGGTGTTAGGTGTTAGAAGATGAAAATGTGATGGCTGATGAAGAAGTTATAAACGACCCAAAATTAACCCAAATAATCACCAAAATTCTGGATCGCAATCAAAACCCAATACCCTATGTCGATTTTCCTAGATCTTTTCGATATAACTATTATAATCTTGCACTTAAATAATAATTTTGGATGGAAGATAAAATTTTTGTTGCGTTATTAATGGAGGAAGAATTCACAGATGAATGTAGAAAAGGAAGGTGAACAGTTTATGAGAGTGGAGAGAGTTTGAACTTTCGGAGAAGAAAAACTTTTCTTAGGGAGTAATTAGGTAGTGGGGTAAGGGTAGGGGTTTAATTTGACTCAGGGTCAATTAGTTTAAGGTAATCTAACAGCAGTTTAACGGCTAAACACTAATTAATGCTACAGTTTTAATTTTAATACTAATTAGGGTCTACCACTGATAATATGCCAAACAAAAAGTTACCATGAGAGAATTTAAAAGTTAGGGGGTACCAAAGAGAATTTCCCTAAAAGCAAAATAGGGAAGCAGAAGGGTAAAATATTCATCTCACCGTTCCTAAGCTACAATAGCTTCACTTCTCACTTTCAACTTTTAAAAGAGTAGGAAGGTGTAATACCTCGAACTTCTAAACTATATTATTGGCTTTAAAACGTATTAATTACGTTATAAATTATATTATTAGCAAAAAACACGTGTTAATTAAATTTTTTTTGAGTTTTATTAAAGTATTGATTTTTATTACGATTTTATTTCCAATTATTTTAAACATGCTAATTATTTTGATATAATTTATTTCCATTATTAATGTCATTAGTTAGTATTAAAATTATTTTTAAACAACTACTTTAAAATTTATTTCATTAAAATGTTATTTCATGTACTAGTACAAACATTTTCATGTACAAACTTTAGTTAACAAGTTTGCTAAATTTACAACTTATACCCTTATCAACTCCCATAGACTTATCATAAGCACTTATCACCCTCCATCATCATCTTCCTGCTTCGGCTAACAACCCATAGGTAATGGTTTCTCCAAAACCTCAAGCAAGCTCATAACTTCTCCCTTTCAATATCAGATTTTCCACTCAAAAATCTGCCAAGACTATTTCTCTAAGTCAAACAAGCCATCTTCCTCTTGATGACCAAACCTTCCCCCCATTATTAGAGCTTGACCAAAGAAACCCCAAAATCAGATTTTCCCCTCCTATAAATACCCAACTCAACCCACTCAATTAACCAAACAAGCACCATTGAAGGTTTGCTTCCTCTCTTCTTTCTCCCCTCTAAAATTCTGATTTTAGTTTTGAAAAAAAATTAAGAAAATAAAATAGCAAAACCACCATTAAAACCACCCAAAGCTTCACCACTTAAACCACCACAACCAAAACCCGAAAAAACCTCTCCGCTAACCGCCGCCGCGCGGTCGCAGCAACCACCACCCTGCGGGCAGCGGCGGCTGCCCCACCGCCGCGCAACCCCCCGCTTTCCGCGCCTCCCGCGCCCCAACGGCCGCCCAAACTACCCCCTTTGCTGCCGCCAGTCAGCCGCCACGCCCAGCGCCACCCTCCGCCGCCAAGTCCTCGGAAATCGGCAACCCCGCACCCCCCTCTGTTTTCCTTCTCTTCCTCCCTCTTCTCCTGCTTCTCTATTTCCTTCTCTTATTTTTTTCACTTAAACCCAAATAATATAACCCAAAGCCTCCTTTCACTTACTTACATTGACCCAAAGCTAAGTTATTCCCTTCGCTTAAATCTAATATTTTATTTAGCTTAGCCCAACACCTTAATTAACCCGTCCTTCTTTACTAGTTTTTTTTTGCTTAATTAAAATAAAAGTTCCATTTAACTTTATTATTTCCATTAATGTTTATATTAACTTTTCATAACTTAAAAACATTTCCAAATTTTAAAATAAAATAATAAATATATTGATTTTGATTTTCCATTTTATTTAAATTATTTATAATGTTGAAGTTAAATAAATATTAAAAATAAAATAATATTTAAGTACTTAAAATGATTTTTATAAATAATTTCAGAACTTAAACTTTGATTTATAAACTTCATTGAAATATAATAATTTTCTTTAAGTTGTTTAAGTGTTAAATATTTAGTTATAAAATCATAAGAGGTTATTTAGGTAACTAGTTTTAGATCTCTTTTAATTATAGACTCCGATTGCGAGACGAGTATTTCCAAGAGTGTTTATTTGTTCGTGATTTAGTTTTCAAGCACGGTTCAAGAGGTAATTACCAATGTTCATCCACGAGTAGATTTCGTAGTATAAATAAAATGATTTAACCTTAGGGTTATGTGAACCAATCATGTGATTATTTGATAATGAAGTTAATATGTGAGTGTTATTATGGATTAATTATGGGTTATGATTATCAAATTTTTAAGTATGAATTATGAGTAATGAAATGGATAACAAGAATGGATCTTTACCATGAATCGTGAATATGGGAGTTAGATTATGGACTATGACAATGAATTTATAACGTTGTTTAGCATAGTAATTAAACTCGACATAAACTTGTTATTATTATTATTATTAATATTGTTATTATTGTTATTATTATTATTATTATTATTATTAAAGGATATTATTGGCCAACAATTATTCATATAAGTGAGATTATTATTATTATTCTTATTGTTGTTGTTGTTGTTGTTGTTGTTGTTGTTATTGTTGTTGTTGTTATTATTTACTCTATTATTCTTATGGTATTATCAATATGGAAACATTACAAATGGAGAAATCGGGAAATCATGACTATGTGTAAGAACTTATGATAACTAATTAATGTATGGATTGTTGAAATGGAATGATTTGGGGTTGTATTTAAAAATGGGATGTTGAACCAGTGTGTGAATTGAAGTTATGATTTTGAATTAACCATTATTTGAGATAGGCGGATAACGGTTGATTCCCGGCCTATACTCGCTCGTTCTGTTATTGTGATAGGTGGATAACGGGATGAGTCCCGGCCTATAACACGCATTCTGTTGCTCGGGTAGGTGGATAATGGGACAAGTCCCGGCACATGCCTAAGCGTGTTTTGTGATAGGTGGATAACGGGACGAGTCCCGGCCTATACACTTTCTGTTATTGAGGTAGGTGGATAACGGGACAGTACCGGCCAAATTCACACCTCCTGTTATTGTGATGGTGGATAGCGGACAGTCATTGTCTACGCACTCGTATTGAGGTAGGTGGATAATGGAACAGTCTGAACTATACTCGCACCTCCTGTTATTGTGATAGGTGGATAGCAGCCTGGTCCGGCCTATACACGCACTTTTTGTTATTAAGGTAGGTGGATAACGGCACGAGTCCGGCCTATACTCGCAATCATTGTGCAGTAGGTGGATAACGGGATGAGTCCGGCCTATACTCATACATATCTTGTTTGTTCTTATAATAAGTGGATAACGGGATTAGTCCCGTATAGTCTTTGCTTATATAAGTAATTGGATAATATTGAAATGTGAAGTTATTGTTGCTTACGTGCTTATTAATTGTACATACGTGTTATGCTTTTCAGCTTACTCCCCTATATTACTTTCAACTATTTTAAGTTAATTTTTTTACGGAGAAGTAGGAATTACTCAGTTTATCTGATTTTTGGGAGCTTGTCTCTCTTGTCTCTTTTCAATGTTTCCTTACGGGTGGGTGATTGAGGGGAACAGTGTGAGATCAGCTAGAAGTGTCATCCACCTAATTTATTATTTTGCTTCCGCTAGAACTCTGAAACATTTAGTGTTTAGTACTTAACGAACAAGTTTAATTTGGTTGTAAGGACTTGTTTTAGTGTTTAGAAAGAATATGTTTTGGTTACTTAGCCTTGCGCTTAATTCCAAGGAGTTGAGTGCGGCGGTAACGCCCCCTCCAAGTCGAACCCTCGTTGATTTCCCCTTAAACGAGCTTTATTAATATAAAAAGGGTTCGATTTGGGCGGGGTACAGAATGGAATCCGAGCTAGTTTTCCTAGGGTTACGTTAAGATCTTCATATCTTGCGTTGTTAAACTTAAATAGGATCAAATTAAACAAATATGAATATAGGTTAAAATAAGGTGAAAATGAACTTGGAAACAGGATTAACAGTGAGAGTTGGGAACGTAAAGGGTTTATGTGACTTTATGTGGAGTACTTAGTGAAAGTACTTTTATATGCGTTGTTTATTTGTTTTCTCGCACATCGAAATATCGAAATATGCTTTTGATCGGCTCGGGAGATGAGGTGTCGTTGTTCAAAGTCGTATGACAAAAAGGAGATGCCAAGGGCGATGGTACGCAACAATTATTATGAGTTATATGTTTGTTGGTGTACTTTTGATCAATTGAAAATTTGTTGATGTGATGATGATACGTACGTGGATACGCCACAAGGGCAAGCAAGGGTGGGAAAGATATGTGTTTCGAATGGTATTACATGATTATGAAAATGATTGTTAGAGTGTGAAATTGAAATATGTGCATCGAAGTTGTGTGTGTAAATATGTGTGGTGGTTACACCATCGTGTTATTTGCAGGGCGTGAATGCAAGTTAACTTCGTGTACGCTAGATCTCGTAGTAGACGAAACGAACATATGGCCGAAACTTTCGAACAAGTTGTGACACAGTTCTCGAACAGCTAACCCAGAGCTTAGGCTTAATCGTTCAGAATGGATTAACAACCACCACCATGGAGATGGTCGGCAAGCTACCATGGCCAAAAAGATTGCAGCTTTGACCACTAACCTTTGTTGGAAGGGAAGATGATCCATTACTTCTTGAGAATTGGATAAGGGACTTGAGAAAAGATTTTCACGGCCACGGATACGCCTGAATCCCATAAGGTCGACCATGTGACGTTCTACCTGCATGAAGATGCCGATACTTGGTGGAAAAGTGTAGGACCCATATTAGAATTCAAGAGAACTTTAATTGGGAAGCTTTTTAAGACAACGATTAAGCTTCGATTCTTCCCGAGCACATCCGTAGGCAAAAGTACAATGAGTTTAGGTTCACCCAAAGCTATAACATGAGTGTGCAAGTACACTCAATAATTCAACGAGGTATGCTCGATTCTGTCCAACCGTGGTGCCAGACGAAGGAACCAAGGCTCAAAAGTTTGAAGATGGACTTAAGTTTGACATCCAGACTCGAATGGGAGAAAGTACCTGCGTCACTTTTGCGGAAGCATATGCTAAGGCTTCCAACTTGGAGAGAATCTTACAACGTGAGAGAGAGGTGCAAGCTATAAATAAGAGGAAAGGGACGATTCAACAACTTCCATCACCAAGGCGAAGATAAGGAGGTCTCGATTTGGAAACTATGGATTCGAGGTCACAAAGCAATGTTAATGGCGCTAACTATCAAGGTCAAGGGCCGCAAGTTCAACGAGAACGCACCTGTAGGAAGTGGATAAGCACCATCAAGGCTATAATTGCAAAGGTAACCCGTTCATTTATTTGATTGTGAGAAGCTGGACACAAGTCTAACAATTGCCCTAGAAGGCAAAACAATCACAACGAGCAAAATGACTTTGTGAGAACAAATGTAAATGGCTATCATAATTTCAAAAATTTCATCCCGAAACCAACAGTTGGCGTGCAAGAGAAAAACGATGAAGGCTCCAATAAGGTACGTTGAGTTTCAGGGGCAAAACGCCCATGGAGGACTGAACGTAATGCTAACAAATCGTTTTAGCCTAATAGATGTCGAGTGTTGGAGCTAACTGAAGTTCGAGGACGAACCTTATTTTTAAGGAGGGGTAGATGTAATACCCCGAATTTCTAAACTATATTATTAGCTTTAAAACGTATTAATTACGTTATAAATTATATTATTAGCAAAAATACGTGTTAATTAAAAAATTGAGTTTTATTAAAGTATTGATTTTATTACGATTTTATTTCCAATTATTTTAAACACGCCAATTTATTTTGATATAATATTATTTATTAATGTTATTAGTTAGTATTAAAATTACTTTAAAATTTTATTTCATTAAAATGTTATTTCATGTACTAGTATAAAAATTTTGATGTACAAACTTTAGTTAACAAGTTTGCTAAATTTAAATCTTATGCCCTTATCACTCCCGTACTTATCATAAGCACTTATCACCCTCCATCATCATCTTCCTCTTTCACCCAACAACCCCAGTAATGGCTTCTCAAAACCTCAAGCAAGCTCTTGGCTCTCCACTTTCAATATCAGATTTTCCACTCAAAAATCTGACCAAGACCTACTCTATAGTGAAGCAAGCAATCTTCCTCTTCGATGACCAAACCTTCCCCATTAATGGAGCTTGACCAAAGAAACCCCAAAATTAGATTTTCCCCTCCTATAAATACCCAACTCAACCCACTCAATTAACCAAGCAAACACCATTGAAGGTTTGTTTCACTCTCTTCTCTCTCTCTCTCTCTCTCTCTCTCTCTCTCTCTCTCTCTCTCTCTCTCTCTCTCTCTCTCTCTCTCTCTCTCTCTCTCTCTCTCTCTCTCTCTCTCTCTCTCTCTCTCTCTCTCTCTCTCTCTCTCCCTCTATCTTTCTGCTCTCTAAAATTGGATGGTTTTGAAAAAATTAAGAAAACCACCATTAAAACCACCCAAAGCTCCATCCTTAAACCACCACAACCAAAACCCGAACCAGCCTCTCCGACCAAAACAGCCGCCGCGCAGCAGCAGCGACCACCACCGCTGCAGCAGCAGCAACCACCGCCGCCACACAAAAGTAGCAGCTGCCCCAACCAGCCACGCAGCCCCCCTTTTTTTTCGCATCTCCCGCGCCCCAGCAGCTGCCCAAAACCACCCCTGCTGCCGCTAGTCAGCCGCCACGCCCAGCACCAACCCTCCGCCGCCAAGTCGCCGGAAACTGGCAACCACACACACCACCTCTGTTTTCCTTCTCTTCCTCCCTCTTCTACTGCTTCTCTATTTCCTTCTCTTATTTTTGTTTTCACTTAAACCCAAATAACCCAAATAATATAACCCGAAGCCCCCTTTCCTTACTTACATTAACCCATAGCCCAAATTTCCCACTTCACTTAAATCTGATATTTTATCTCTATTATATAAAGCAACTCCATGGGGACACCAAAAATTAAAAAAAGAAGAAAAAGAAAAAAAAATAGACTCACTAACCCACTTTCAAAACCACTTCCAAAAAAAAAAAAATATAAAAATGATAAACACCTATAATCTAGCAACTAACAAATCTCACACCACCCAGCGAAAAGAAAAAAAAAATTAATCACACCGTTGTCAACAGAAAAGAGGTGAATATAAAAAATATTTTAAAAAATAACACAATCAGTGTTCAAAAATATAACCGCTTCCCACGATTGTAGCCTAAGGGAACACTACAAATAAAAAAGTAAATAAACTGTTTATACCCATCAAAAATCTGAATCAGTTTATCTTCTCCACCAGAGATAATAGCAACTGCTTCTTATCATGCGTCAGTCCATCTTCAAACCAAGTATTTTTCCTTTCAAAAATTTAATGCTACATGGCAAAAAAGGAGTTGCGACGGAGGAGAGAAAAAGAAGGCGGCGAGGTGGTGGTGGAGCGAAGGAAGGAGACGACGGTGAGATGACGTCATTGGCGGT